>CM047747.1:21655924-21704803 GCA_026225825.1 Pistacia integerrima
CTTCGTTTTCAACCAATTTCAGGGCAAACGTTCAACACAACACCAAAACAACTCAAAATAAGAGCGAAAGAGGAAACAGTAACAACGTACCTCAAGCGGGGCGTTACACCAGACATGGATGTGCTAGCACTTAGAGTGAATCTCAAACCAAATCTATCTCCAAACGTTTTTTCTTGGCCAAACACTTCATCAAGCTTGCATGTTCTTGCATTCGAATTCATGGTAAGAGCTTGAAAATATACATTTACTTAGTGGTTTATGGGGATTATATGTGAGAAATCAGACTTAAATTGGTAAATTTGCTTAATATTTTCGTAAATGTCTTTCATGAGATCATGGGTGTGTTTGAGTGTTTTTAGGTTATTAATGCTAAATTTTATGCTCGGAATGAATAATTATGTCAGTAACGGAATGAGTGACAAGTAAAAACGAACGGATCAAGAATAAGAGTTTAATTGAAGAAGTTATGGAGTTTTGAAGTTAAAGAGAAGATTCTAGATTACGCTCCAGTTTAAACATGCTTCAGTTTTTCGACAATAACTAGATCTGTAGACATATTGAGATGATTCTTAAGCCATTGGAAAGATGACTCGAAGGGCTACATTACATATGTTTACCACTTGTCTAAATTCAAACGTTATCATGCTAAAAAATCACCATCTCTAGAATGCTAAAGAATAATACAAGGTCTGAATTGAAGAGAAGATTTGGACACCATGCCGCGACACTTTGCTGTGGCACAACAAAGCCAAAACCACCCATACCACGGAAAAGTACTATGACACACTCACAGAAACTGGAAAATTTATTTTTGTGTTTAACTAGGAAATTGGGGTTTTAGGAGTCCTAAACTTAATAGAATGAAGGGTAATGAAACCCTAGCCCTTGTGGGATATAAATACAAGTCTTTAACGAATACAAGTCTTAAACTTAGTATAACTGGAATAATTAGAAAATTAGGTTGGCATAAATTCACTCAAACTCCCTCATCAACAGTTGATCCAATTGTCATGGAATTCTATGCAAACATTCCAAAAAGTGCCAATGGAAAAATGAGAATTCGAGAAAGGAGGTGAAATTTAATGCCGACATCATTAACGAATACTATGCGTTGCTACCAATTAAAGAAGATGACTATGTGAAAATGTCGACTATAACAAGGTGATTTGGACATTGACAGTGGGACAGGCACAATGGGTTATGGTGGGTTACCGATATAAGAAATTTCCTGTAGGAAATGTTTGCATGGATACTCATATATAGCAATATTTCATGAACACACTATTGAAGCCAACAACTTATAATAGTATCGTAGTTCAAGTGAGATCAATCTTGCTTTATGCCATTGTGACAAAGGGAAAAATGAATGTGGGTAGCATAATTGTGTCTCAAATATTATCATATGCCAACAATCCGGGGGTTACTCATACTTCGAAAGCATGGGTGATTCACCCCAACGTTTGTTTAACTTATAAGTACATGAACAAACTCTTAATAGGAGGAAAAAAAAAAAAAAAGGGTAACTGGAATAGTAGATGCTTCATCTTCAAGTGCTCCACAAGAGAAAGAGATGATAGTTTGCATGCTAAAGTGAAGGTCGTATGTGCTTATCAACATCAACAAACTAAATGGATCAATGCTTAATTTCAAGTCCTCTTCGACATGCAACGAGATCAGCAAGTAGGGTATGACACTTCCAAGTATAAATTAAGTGAGTTTCATTTTCAACCAAGTGAGGCCGATGAAGAAGATGATGATAAGGACTGCAATGAGAGTATGGAGGAAAAAGCAATGGGAGGAGCTCTAGCTACATTCGGAGTGTTAATGTGTTGCATTTCCTTTTATTTCCTTTTTCCTTGTGTATTTTCCTTTTGTTTTGCTTTGATCTTCTTTTACAAATGTTGTTTGTTTGAATTTGGTTTTATTTTAGGTTTTTTGTTTAATTTTTTAAGTTGTGATAACTTTGGTTTGGTTTGATATGTTTGTTTTTATGTTTCACCCATAATTTCCTTTATGCACACTAAATTGGCCAAGAAAGGCACATAGTTTGTTTATTTTGACTAGATTCCCTAATGAATATTGGACATGACAAATGTTGTGCATGCCTTCACGCGACTATCTCCACATTAATCTTGCACATGAAAGGTATTGTAGTTGTTCTCTTTGCACATTGAGGACAATGCCCATCTCTAACATTGGGGGTAAGGATTTATATTTCTTTTATGGCCAAATTTAGTTTTGTTTGATGGAAATCTTTGAATATTATTTTTTTTCAATTATCTCTTTGGGGAAAGCTTTTGGGTGTAAAAGTTTTAGGTTAGGTATGTTGTAGGGTCAAAGGGTCAATTTATTTTGTTTTGCTTTTGGAACTCATACATAAGTCAATGATAGGACCACGATTGCGATACATTTGTAACATTGAGAATTTATTTATTTTCGCATATTGTAAGGATGACCGTAGATAACAATTGCATCTAGTTATGACTGTCTTGGTAATGGGTTTGATTGGTTGAGTAATTTGGAAGCTTAGAGACATTTTATGTGTGATTTTATAGGCAATAAATTTTTTGTGAAAATTATGCACAAACTCTAGAACTTATTTGATAACCACTTGAGGCAAAATCCTAGAATCCACATTACTTATGGAAGGATTTAAGCAATTTTCTTTGGACCGATTGAGTTTTTCAAGCCAACCTTTTAGTTTTTTATCACTATTTAACCCTTTTGGGCCATTTTAAACACATTATTTGCCGAATTTTCTTTCTTTACACCTACTATAGCCCACCTTGATTATAAGCCTAAAACACATTCCTTCCTTTTTGATGTTTGAGAGACTAAATCCTAGCGCAAGCTTGGTGTGATCAATTGAAGAAGTGAAGGATGGAAGTTGTGTAAAATTGAATCACAACCCGAATTAATGCAAATGGATAGGTTGGGGGTTGTGGGAAGAGTGGAATGATAAGATGGGGGTTGATTGTGTATTCTTCCTTAAAGAGAATTATTTCTTTTAAAAGAAAAAAGAAGAAAGAAAAAAAGGGTATGCTAGTGTGAGAAGAAAAGATTGATGGTGAAGAGAAGAAAAGGAAAAAATAAGTTTGTTACATTTTGTTAAAATTCCTTTCCGTTCTTTCATAAACCATTACCCCTAGCCTAATATTACAACCTTGATAAAGACCTCATGATTTGAGGTAGTGATTGGATTTTACATTAGTGGAGAGTGATTTGAAAAGTGAGCCTATAGAGTTTGATTGTACATTTGTTGTTATTTTTCTTACTTTGCCTATGAAAGCTATGCATAAAATCATCCGGGTTTTTAGGATGAATGGTTTGTGAATGATAAGGAGAGAGTCAATAACAAAAGTGTAGTTGAAATTTACTTATTCTTTATATTTTTGTGTTATTAATTATTCAGTTTGTTCATATTGACACAATCTCTAAGATGAATACATGTATGGATCTAAACTTTTTGTTTGAGTCATTAGTTTTTGAGTCTAGGTTGGGTTTGGATGTTTGAGGGTATCATCGTTGGAAACCCTCACGAGACTATAACTTGTCCAACTAGAGTTGGCTAGGGGTTTAAAGGCTTGTTGCATACGCTAAATGTAACCGTGACAATTTACAGAAGTGATTTAGGATAGTTAGATATTAGATATAGGTTTTACTTTATTTTGATTTTGTTTTTCAAGCTAGAGACTTATTTTTATTGCTTAGCTTGCTAGGCATTAGCAAGAAGCTAGTTGGGGGTTGTGATAAAAGCTTGAAAATACACATTAACTTAGTGGTTTATAGGGATTATTTGTAAGAAATTCGGCTTAAATTGGTAAATTTGCTTAATATTTTCATAAATGTCTTTTATGAGATCACAGGTGTGTTTGAGTGTTTTCATGTTATTAATGTTAAATATTACACTCAAATGAAGAATCATATTAGCAATGGAATGAGTGACAAGTAGAAACAAACGGATTGAGAATTAGAGTTGAATTGAAGAAGTTATGGAGTTTTGAAGTTAAAGAGAAGATTTTAGCTAGATTACGCTTTAGTTTGAACATGATTCAGTTTTTCAACAATAACCAGATCTGTAGACCTCAGAGGGAGACCATTCTTGAACCATTAGCAAGATTATTCGAAGGGTTACATTTCCATGTTAATCACTTGGCCAAATTCGAATGTTATCATGCTCAAACATCAACATCTATGGAGTGTTGAAGAATGATGCAAGGTCTGAATTGAAGAGAAGATTTGGACACCATGCCGCGTCACAGCAAAGTTAGAACCACCCATGCCGTGGCACACTCACGAAAACTGGAAAATTTATTTCCTTGTTTGACTAGGAAATTGGGGTTTTAGGAGTACTAAACTTAGTAGATGAGAGGAAATGAAACCCTAACCCTTGTGGGATATGAATACAAGTCTTAGCATTGTTTGAGGGACTTTTGAGGGGAGATCAAAAGGAAAACTATTAGAAGAAAAGAAAAGAGCATCAAAATTTATGGAGCTTTTGGAGCAAAATTATAGAGAACTTTTTCTTTGTTCTTCCTTAAACTCAAGATTTTTGTTTTAATAAAGATAGTTGTTTCTTTTATATTTGTTATGAACTAATTTTATTTTCTAGGGCTAAGATGTAGCCCTAACCTCTTAAATATGTATTGAATGACTTGTGTTAATTGCTATTGAGATTGCTTCCTAAGTTTTATTATTGTGCCTAATGGTTTTGATTCTCAAGGAACTCGAGAATTGGATGAATTAATGAATTAAGTTAAGATCGAGAGATGACGCTTGGTTGGTCTAAGGATAGTAAATCCATAGGTTCACTACAAGAATTTAGGCTTCTCACAACAAAATAATTTGTCACTGTAAATATCAAAATTGTGACCATTTTACTAATGTGAGAAATAGTATTTATTACCAAGTTAGTCACATTAAATTTGTACTCTTAAGTGTATGGTGATGAAAGAGCGTTTGGTCATTATAGTCTAATCATTTATTGTGACAATAATAATTTGTTCACTTTAAGCTTTATGATAAATTATTTGTAACAATAGAAAACAATTTTTATCACTACAAGTAATATTTTGTCACAATTGATTTACATTTAAAGACCAATTGATAAGCTTTATGGTTAGAAAATAATATATTATGACAAAATTGATTTTGTCAAAATTGTGAATAGTGACTAAATTATTTGCTCATAAGTTTAATAGTGACATAAATTTGTTTGTCACTGACTTTATTATGACAACATTTATTTTGTCACATGTTTGTTTATATGACAATATTATTTGTCAAAAATTGTATAGTGACGAAAATAATTTTATAAAAAATTTAATAGTATGACAAATAATTTTTGATACAAATATTTTTACATAACAAATTTTTTATTGTCATAATAATATAGACGTGAAAATTTTTTTTGGTCATTTCAATAATGATAAAAATATTCATGAGTGTGATGAATCTTTTTCATAGAAATAATATTCAAGTGAAAAAAATAATTTTTTTTTGGAAATTAAAATTGTGATAAAATATATTTATCAAATTTTGTTAATAGCGGCAAAAATATTTTTGTCAAAATTCGTGAAAAGTGTAGTGACAAAAATTTAAGTCATTAAATTTTGAGACATATATATATATTTCAATATTAAAAGTGACAAAAGTATCTTGTCAATAATTTAAAAGAGTGACAAAAATTATTTTATAACAATTTTATATATACCTTTCACATTTAATAAATAAAATTTGAATAATTGCCTTTTTCCCCCCCACAATGAGACATGCATATATTATATGAATCCATATATCACTTTCAGCTTAAGATGAAATTATGTCAAGGAAAAATTTGTTAAAATATATGAAGTCAATGACATTAAAATTTTAATGCCCTTAACACATAAAAGTTAAAGATAGTCTACTACAATTATTTTATTGATAAAAATATGAAAGCATACATGTGTTGATGCGCGCTTCTTCACTTCTTCATCATTTTTTTTTTCTGCCACATTGATATTCTTCAATAGTGTAGGACACCTGAACCATGGATAACCAGAAATTCTCATGACTACAATGACCAAAAATTAACCTTCATGACCTCTTTTCGGTAATCCAACAAGACAGCAGTAACAGGAGCAAAATGACCAACATCTTTAAGTTGATTTGAGTTAAATAATGTATGTTACATGACAAAAATATTAGCGAGAACAAGATACCTGGCTGAATGATATAGAAAATTAGTGAAACATAATCTAAAAAATCTACAATTGATTAAGCAATACATACCACATTTTTCCAATATTCATCTGTCAAATGCACAACTTCAAACTGTACATCAACCTGAAAACTAACGTCATTTAATTTCAGTGCGAAGTTGTCTCTTGTGCACAACCTATACCAAGGAGATCAAGACAAGACTTTGCCTATCATAAATAAAAGTAAAACCCTTTCATGGAAATCATGCCAGGGGGGCTATTTATGCAGGCAGTTTGATGCTAATGAAAAACAAGAAGCTTTATTTGGACAAATGAAATATCAAATACACAACCCTTTAAATAATCATTATAGTCATATTTCAAAGCAACCAAATCTTTACAGTTTATGGAAGAATAATGGCAAATGAGAGAAGCAACCGAGAAGCAACCTGATCACAAACAGCTCTTGCATACTTCAAATCTTCTCCCCACGGGCACTCTGACCAAAAGTTCTCAAAGTCTTCCTATACACCAAACCACAAATCAGAACCAGCTTGTTCTAATGTCTAACAGAGTAACAAGAATAGAAGACACACCTATTTCACGTCAAGCTATAATATGCAAACATACATGTCCCTATGTCATTAGTAAGGCAATGAAGTCGGTGAAAGGATTTCAAAATGAAAGTGGGGAAAACAGAAAATGGCTCAAAATTCCACAGGCACTCTGACCAAAATTCTCGTTCTTTTAAAATTCATATTCCTACACCAAACCCACAAATCAGGTGTCCTAATTAAAAATTGTTCATTTAATTTTAAGCTTCACATAAATAACTTTACAAATAATAATAAAAATGAACTATTATAATAAAAAATAAAAACAAAAAACAACCAATCTACCTCTAGTATTTAATAATTCAGATCTCATAGGTTGTCAAATCATCAATCCCAATTGATGTGGGTAATGAGATGCCGCTTGATAGTCTTGGAGATATATATATTTTTTAGTTCAACATACCTCTTGATATTCTTAGAGATAATCTTTTTGAGTTCGACTCCATTTGTTTAGGATGAATATTCGATGGTAAAGTAGTTTTCTTCTTCCTACTAGGTGTCATGATTGTTCGTATAACGAAGAAATGGTTGACAACAAATGCTGAAATTAGAAGAAAAAATTTGAAAGAAGATGAAGGGTTAGTAAAAGGAAGCAAAATGGAGATAATTAGGTTATTCATTCCGTATTTATATGCTTGACTTGAATAGGAAAGATATTTAAAATAGAAAAAGTACTTAAAAATAGTTTAGAGTTTTAATTTTTACACCTTTTGGAGGGAATTAAAAAATAAAATTGCCGCCTCCTAAATCGCTTCCAAAAATTTTCCCACTCCAACAATTTCATCTCTTACAAAACACTAAGAACATTTATTGATAATAAGTCAATTACATAAAATAAGAATGAATAAATCAAATATTACGATACATTATATATATATACACACATGCTATTGAAATGTTCTCTACATGTTATATACTATTCCCCTTTTCATAATTTTTACAGATTTTTACATGCCCCCCTCAAAATAAAAGAAAGTATAATTCCCTTGATTAAAATATAAAATGTTCAATGAGTTAATCAAACTCATGATTAAATTATTTGAATAAGTAAATATTAATTAATAAAACTAGATGAGCTTGTTATTCATTAATTAATAATAACTACTTAGTGTTGGGCTAAGAACAAAATTCAATGCATTTATAGCAAATAAAATAAAAATACTTCTCCACTTAGTAACAACGAAAATATAAATGACCATAATTTTATTTTGTTAAGATTTTATACTCTTTTTTCACGTTTGCATTATAGTTTTTTTTATTTTCACTTAGTTTATATGTGCTTTTGTATTGAATTGATTTAACTACCAAACTTTTCAATTAAGCTTTTTTTAAGTTTTCAAATCTTTTTAATTAATCAATTACTTATGCTTATAAAAAAATAAAAATATCTATCTTTAATATATAAAATATATATTATTATTTGTCATAACTATAAATATTGTAATTGATTTTTTGTTATAATTTCAAGCTAATACATATTCATCATTTACATGCATATATATATTCTCACTCGCCCCATAAAGTTAGAAGTTTAAATCAATCACTCAATTGAAGTCCTTGCTGCAATAAATTAGAAATGGCACATCAAATTAAGTAGAGTATTAACTAAACCACATATCAAACACCCACCTCAAGGGTAACTTGAAATGCATATTGTTATGGCACAATCCAGTGAGTAAATCTATATATACTTTAGTATATGCCAACCCAAAAGAATGAAAATGTTTCAAAGAGGACGAGACAATCGCCTGTATGGTCTAAAGACTATGTTATTCAATTAGGCAAATACTGGTTGTGGGATCTTTTTCTAATATTAATTAATGTCATCGAGTTTTATCAATTTAGAGTTATTATTAGAAGTTGGAGTAGTATTAGGATTAAGTAATGCTAGGGATGATTAGAAATATTACTCATTACAGAATTAGAATATTATACCATTAGAATCCTTTTAGGATTAGGAATTGGGATAACTTGAGAGTTTTTTTAAAACATAATTTTGGATCTTTTTTTTTTTTTTTTTTTTTGTTTTTTTGTCTTATGATATCTAATTGAAAGATTATTATTATTATTTTTTTTATTGAACTTACAGATTGTCCAATTTAGAAAACCTAAGTTCTAAAATAACCAAAACATTCACAGCAAGATAGAGATATAAAGAAAATAAGAGCATAAACAATAAAGAGCATACACACAGATTTATAGTGGTTCAGTAATCAAATTGATTACCTACATCCACTCTTCAGAGCAGTAGAAAACATACACTATGAAGAGAAACCTTATAGAGTTTGTGAGTCAGTTTTATACCAAGAACCCAGTGACAACTCCCCTCTGTAAACCACCCTAGATTGCTCCCATGTGTCTCACACACAAATACATAGAATTAATCAGAAATTTATACAAGAAAAAAATGAATAAAATCAGTTACAAAGAAATCTCATCACCATCGTTGATCTCATCTTGCGAATACCAAAGCTCCACCTTGATGATTCCCTCAACAACTTTCTCTCTTTGTAACTGAAAGGAAAGAACAATCTATAGAGCAAAATGAAAGTGTCGAGATAGGGCACAACTAGAGGTGGAATAAATGGGCCAGGTTAGGCAGGTCAACCCTAACCCAGCCCGTTGCGAAGAGGGCTCAACCCGGACCGCCTAGTAGTCGGGTCGGGTTGAGCCCAACCCGCATGCAACCTCCGGGAGGGCCGGGTTGATATATGGCAACCCGACGGCCCGCGGGTTTCTATTTTGTCTTCTTTGTGAGCAACCCGCCAACCCGGCGGGTTGACCGTTTAAATTAAAAATATATATTATTTATTTTTTTCAAATACCCATTTTACCCTTGAAATATAGTTGTTTTATAGCAGTTGGCGGGGTCTTTCTTGTTATTTTCATTTCCTATTTTTTTCCTATAAATTGGCCCTAAACTCTCATATTTTCTCACATCCCAAATTCTCTCATTCTCTCATTTTCTCTAATCTCTAATCTCTAATTATTCTCTTTGTTGTCAATTTGTTCTAATTTGAATTTTTATTAGTTTTTGCAATTTTCAATTCATATTTCCATTATTCCATATTCCAATTTTCTTTCTTTAATTTTTTATTTCTTCTATTTCTATATCAAATTTTTTTTAACTACAATGGATAGATATTACTCTTCCATCAATTTCGATGATGAAGGAAACTATCCTAGTTCCCGCTAAATTTGCTAACATAAATGTAGGCGCAGATTCAAATAGTCCCGCTCTCCCAGTCTCACAATCTGATACACCTTAAAATATGCCCCCGATTCCTCCCCATGCTGCTACAGCTCCCTATGGTTCTAGAAGTCGTCCTCGTAATCGTCATACTCGTCCAACTTTATCTCAACAAGAAGCGGGTTCATCAACCGCTGTTAGAACTAAAGACAGACACACATCAGACGTTTGGGTGCATTTCGAGAAGTTTTACGAGACAGAAAATTGGAGTTCAAGTGAAGAAAGCAAGGTGCAAGTATTGTGGAGATGTTTATAAAGCTGATTCAGGTAATGGTACTAATTCTTTAAAAATGCATGCTAATAAACATATTGCTCAACAAGGAAATAGAGAAACCAATCAAACTCAAATAACTAATATGGGTACTACTTGGCGTTATAATTCTGATGTATATAAGAAACAATTACCTTTATATATTGCTGCAACTGATCAATCCTATTAATATGGTTAAAGATAAATATTTTGAAAGATTTATTAAAAATTCATTTTTTTCCAGGATTTAAAAGTTATCTAAAACTGCAACTAGAAATAATTTAATAAAATTGTTTGGGAAAATGAAATTAGAATTAAAAAATAAAATACATAGTTATCACGTTAGTGTGGCTCGAACTGCCGATATTTGGATTAGGTAGAGCTAAACAAGATTATATTTGTATGACTTGTCATTATTTTGATAATGAATGTAAATTAAATCAATCTTTATTGGGATTTAGATTAATGGATGTAAATCATAGTGGTCAACAAATTTACAATAAAATTATTGAAGTTTTAGAAGATTATGATATTATTAATAAAGTGATACGTTTAACTTTAGCTAATGCAAGTGCTAATAGTACAGTTATAGATTTTTTTAAAATTAATTATCCTTTTTATAACAATTTGAAGTTTTTTCACTAACGTTGTGCATGTCATATTATTAATTTAATTGTGAAAAGTGGTATGAAAATAATTAAAGATAATATTGATAGAATAAGAGAATCTTTAGTTTGAATTACTACTAGCAATAAAAGAAATACTGAATTTCAAGATGTTTGTATAAAATCAAATATGTCTCCTAGAACTTTTGCATTAGACATACCTATTAGATGGAATAGTACTTATTTAATGCTTGATTCATGTTCACATTATGCAAATATAATTAGTTATTTTGTAGCAAATAATAGAGGTCCTCATTATTTGGTAGAAAATGATTAGCAAATAGCTAAAGTATTTCATTCTTTTCTTAAATTTTTTTACCAATCCACTTTACAACTTTCTGGTGTGTATTATCCTACTAGTTTGATTGGTAATACATATAATTATAAAAATTTCAGAGTTATTTACAAAAAACAAAAACAATGAAATTTTAAAAGACCCAATAAAGGCAATGAAATTTTTTTTAAAAAATATTTTAAATCCATTCATTTTCTTTATTGTTTAAGGTGCTATATTTGATCCTAGAATTAAACAAGAAGGTTTAGAAAATGGTTTAGAGACATTAACTAAAAATTACAAAAAGTAGCATTTGTCAATCAAATAGGAGAGGTAAAAAATTGTCTTGCAGAGGTATATTTCCAATATGAAAACATGTATGAGAACCCGCAAAGACACGAAATACACAGGGAAGTTGCATCAGAAGAAACAAATGAAGACTTCTACACCTAGAGCGCATTTAATAGGCCGAAGAGGACCCGAACCCAAAGCATAGGCACAACCTCCTCTTCAGAAGCACCAATGGCAACAACGGATATACTGTTGCCATGTAGTCACAAAGTAACGAGCTTCAACAATATTTGGAAACTCCCGAAATGTTACCAACAGATCCACAACAAAGAGCCAACTTTGGTGTCTTAGAATATTGGAAAACCAGAAACTATACTTTTCCGGTATTATCAAGACTTGCCTTGGATGTTTTTGCTGTTCATGTCTCAACCGTCTCATCCGAACAAATATTTAGTGTAAGTGGAAGAATTTTAAATGAAAAGAGGACTAAACTTTCACAAAAAATAATTGGAGTCCTCACATGTTTTCGAGATTGGGAACGGTCGCGCCATCAAGATCAATACGAGGTTGTCGACGATACTTTAATAAAATCATTTCAATTTTGTAATATAGATGATACGGATGAGGGAGGTCCTAGTCAACCCCAAAATTAGTTGTTTTGTAAATTGTAACTTGTAAATTAATTGTCAATTATTGTACTCTTTTTTCCTTACCAAGTTTTTGTCCCATTGGGTTTTTCTTGGTGAGGTTTTTAACGAGGCAATAATTGTTGTAATTTTTTTTTTTGATAAATGAATAAATTTAATTTTTCTTATAATTACAATTTTAATGTATTAAAATTGAATTAATATTTGAAATGTTAACCAAAAAAAATTTAATTGAATTGAATTATTGATATTTGAAAAGAAGTTAACTAAAAATAATTACACAAAACAAAACAAAACAAAAAATAAAAAAAGAGGTAGGCTAACCCGGCCCGGCTCCGCACCATAACCTAGCGGGTTAGGGTTGGCCGGCCAGTTGGGCCAACCAACCCCTAACAAGTGGCAGGCCTAACCCGACCTACCTTTGTTGGCGGCTTGGGTTAGGCCTGACCCGCCAAAAGGAGTAGCCCTCGCCGGGTCGGGTCAGGCCGGGCTACTTTTCCAACACTAGGCACAACAAATATCCCAAAAGGAAAATTACATAACTATCCCTTTCTTTCTTCTAAATTGCCTCTGACCAAACTTTAAAAACTTTGACTCCACATAAGCATAAATCAATGCCACATCAGCACAATTTTAATGATGAATAAATATACCCAAAAACTCATAAAAATGTGTCTTTAAGGAGATTCATGAACATCATTGATTTAGTTTTTGTGAAGGAAAGCGACTGTTTCTTGTAATTTAGTTTAGATGTTATTGCAAGAATGTACGTCAAATATTATACTTAAATGAATATTTTTAGGTGAATAAAGTCGGTAGTTTAGAATCTTTAGATGGATACCATTTTGTCAAAAATTCAATCTATCATGAAATTATGTTCAATTAGATATCGGTAGCATAAAATGAAGCCAATTACGAGGGCCCAATTACTATTTTAAGTTAGGAAAAATACCTTTATATGTGCTTAATTAAATTTCATTTTCTCCATTAATAATACAAATTATTTTCAAGTATAAAGAAAAATAAATTCATAAAAATTTATTACCCTTTTTTAAATATGTTTTTCTAATAATAATCTCCTTAACTATAATTGAATAACAAAAAATTCCCTGCAATGAGAAATAATAATTTTTTCCCCATTATTAATTGTTTGGTGTTAAAATAAACGGCAATAAAGGATAATTATGTAAATATTCATTGAACCCATTCATTACACAGAAAAAGACCTTTCTTGACAGAATTTCTTAAAACAATCTTTTCCTTGACAACTTCTAAAATGTTTTTAAATTGTCAAGGATTTGAGATAATCCTTGACTATTTTAATAAATCTTTAAGCGTTATTAATTATTAAGGATAGTGTAAAAATTAAGGCTCAGTTTGGTTCACATATTGGGAAAACTTTTCTAGTTTTCCCAAAAAAGTTAACTTTATTTCACCTATTTTCAAAACAGTTTTCTAAATTATTCAATTCCCTTTAATTCCCCTAAATTTGTTAATTTAAGCTAATCAACCTCCAAAAAAAATTTTAAAAATTGACATAAACACCCCAGCAACCCAAATTTACCAGATTCCGGCCACCACTATTGGAATTTTGTGTAATGGCGCACTACCGGCTAAATCTTGCGGTAGACCGCAGCTATAGCCTTTTCTGGCCAGATCCACGTTGGATCTAGTCGGAAAAGGCTAAACCTAGGGTGAAAGATTTGGCCGTCAACGGCCAGATCTTTGCCCGTAGACAGTCGTCAATCACGGCGAAGATATGGTCTGCCATATCTTTGGTTGTCGTTGACGATCAAATGCGCCCAGATCGGACCGTCAATGGCCAGATCTAGCTATAGATCTGGCCTTTTCCCGCAAGATCCACGATAGATCTGAACTGAAAAGGCCATATCGACATACGACCGGCAATATCAAGCCGGTCATACGTTGATACGACAACTCTGACCACCCTCTGGAGGTGGTGGCGCTGTTCTTATTTATGAGTGGATTGGGGGTGTTTTGTTAATTTTGAATATTATATTTAGGACTGTTTAGTAAATAAATAAATATAAAGGGTATTTAATTAATTTTTAAAATTCTACATCGTAATATTCACCCAATTTAACTTTTTTCAAAAGATTATTCTTAAACTATCCAATAATGAATCAAACGGAGCCTAAATCGTTCAATTTCATTATTGTTTTAGTCCTAATTCTTGATAGTTAAAAACCATAAGGATTTTGGAAAAACGAAGTTCATTTCTTGACTAGTATATTCTTAATCGTGTTTGAAAAAAAACAAATGGCGAAATCTCAAATTTGGCCAAGGCTTCCCACCCTAAAATTTTGCTAAAGGCAAATTTTTGCGCCCGGAGCACCCAAATCTCTTCCGCCCTAAAATTTTGCCTAAGTCAAACGTAAGGCAAGAAACAAACTGCCGCCAAAACCAAAATCTCTTCCACCCAAGTCTCCTCCACGAAATTAATCAGAGCCCGTAAACCCTAAATCTCCTCCACTAAATTGCCCAAGTCTCTTCCACTAAATCCTTGAATCTTTTTCATCGGTTGTTTCTTCAGTTCCCGGTAGCAACAATAAACGGTGAAGTCGTCACTTCGCCACCTCCGCCACCGCAAACCATCACCTGTAAGATTGTTGTTTTCTTCCTTGGATGAACATGTCTTCTGTGTTTGTTTTTATGTTTTTTTTTTTTTTTTTTTTTGGGTTTTTTTGATGGGTTTGTGTTGTTTTGAAGGGGATGGAGATCAGGGTGATGAAGAGTGTCAAGTGAGTAAATTTAAAGAGTATGGTCTAAACGAGCTGAGAAAAGCGACTAATGGGTTTAGCTCAGCTTATATAGTTTCTGAGAGTGGGGAGAAGGCGCCCAATGTGGTTTATAGAGGACAGTTAGAGAACAATGGTTTGGTTGCTGTTAAAAGGTTTACTAAACAATCTTGGCCTAACGCTCGACAGTTTGTTGTGAGAAACAACATTTCTCTTACTTTGTTTTTATGTTTGGTTGATGAGAAAATGAAGAAAGTGGGAAATATTTTTTGCTGGTAAAGAAAAAGGTGAATCCGGGTTTAATCCCTTTTTTCGGATCATGGGTGGATGAGGAAAAAAATTGAAAAGATAAATGGAAAATGTAGATACAGTTTATGCTTTGTTTTGATCGCTAGAAAATGAATTCAAGTTTAGGACATCAATTGGGAATTTTCCTTTTGGTTTTTGCTTTGTTTTCTACTTTCTTTAGAAAATAATAGTTGTAATTAGCTTAATGATATTGTAAGTTGTGTTGGTTGGTGGTTGTCTTGAAACAGGTATGGGATTTAAACGCTCCACTTGTGTTGTATTTGTATGGTTGTGTTGAAAGTGACTGGTAGCTGTGCATTCATGAATAAATTTGTCCTTATTACATCCTCACAGGTTGGACAGTGCTTTCTTTTCTAATTTTTGAATTTAATTTATAATTATCCTATGATTATGAGGAATAAAACTTTGCTAAATTTCACAGTTTGATATGCTTTAACAAATACACAGTTGATGTTTGCTGTGATCTGCAGTATTTATGATTCTTGTTTTTATACGAGCACAAAGAAGCCAAGCTTTTTGGGGAATTCCAGGTTACATTTTAAATGATAAATGCCAAATCTCATGATCAAAAGATGTGTGACTCACCAGTTATGTGATCTGCCTTCAGCTTGTAAGCGTGTTTTCTTCTTGTTTTTTTTTTTTTTTACTATTACTTCTGTTTTTCTGGTTATGGATGGAGATTTCAGTTCTATTTTTTATTATGCACCTTTTTTTTCCTATTATTGCTGACATTTTCATACAGAAATAGTTCAATCTCCAATTTTCTGGTTAGTTACTTCAAGTCAGACTCTCAATTAGATGTCGTTGATGAATCTTGCAGTGATAATTCATCCTTAGAGGTTAGTTCTGGGGTAGGCATTTCTTTTTAGTGGGTTATAAAGTTGGGGTTCAGATCAGTGTGGATAAAGGTTGAGAAAAAAATAAATAAATAAATGGACCAAGCTATTGGGTGCATTGTTGTTTCTCTTATTTCCTTTTGGATATGTACTGCATAATTTTGGTCAAGTGGTTTGTTCTAATGTTTCCATTTGGGTTTCCATTTTCAGAGGTTTTTCTTGATTTTGAATAATTCAATGTTGTTACGGTACTTGTTAATGGGAGTACTTAAATTATGGCTAATAACATGAGTTTTGAGTTGCTATGCTGATTTGGATGGACAAATGGCTTCATATTAAACCTTCATTTCTTTGTTGACTTCAGTTGGAAGTCTTTTTAAAGTTTCATTCTCCCTGGTACAAATGCTTCAAATAGACTTGTAGTTGAATTTGTTAGCTTTCTGTTGAGTTTTCTTGTATTTGGTTTTAACACTTGCATAACATCTTATTAGTTATTATTAATAACCTCTTCCTTTTCTTTTTCTTGGCTTCAAAACATCCTGTGTTGATAGAAAAAATTGGTGATTGATTTAGGTGTGGGACTGTAGTGAAGATGCTGAAAGTCTTGGATCATGTGCTAAAAACAGAGATTCTTACCCATACATACTTCAGCTTGAGAAGGATGTAAGCTTCAACCTTTGAAATACTGTTGTTTATGTTGTGTTTTACTGAGTAGTTTGCTTTATTTATTTATTTATTTTATTTATTTGTAATTCAAAACTTTAGAAACATATAGCCTCAAATAAGGTTTTAATTCAAAACTTTAGAAACATATAGCCTCAAATAAGGTTTTAGATGGAGAATGCTATAGAGACTATGGTTCAGTACTTCAGCACGTTAATGGATCATAAAAAAACTAAATTATCAACAGAATCTTATTCACCACTTTCATCCTCTCAGTGCTTGTTTCTTTCCAGGGGTTTCTTATACATTAATGCACTAGGTAGTGCTTCTGTAGTCATTGGTATGTGTCTTATCAAGCTTGAGCAGGGTATTTTGTCATGGCTAATTTGGTAAATTCATTAACAACATTTTTCACTTCCTCACAATTGCAATGTTGTGTTTGCCTATTTTTCTTCATAGAAGAGACTCTGTCTTCTTGATTTAGCTTTTAGATTCATTCTGTCACATGCTTATTAACCTTGCTGTTAGGAAGTATTTTACCTGTTTAATTTAGTATCTTACATGGTTCCATAAAAGTAAATTTACAGGCTTAGTTAACGAGATACATTGTAACTTACGTAGCCTCACGAGAATATCAATGTAACAGGTACAAAGGTTACAACAGAAGCTGCATGAAGAGATGGAACTCCATATTATTCTGGAAAATGCTATTAAGAAAAATGCTCTGAAGCTATCCAGTTCATCATGCCTCCCACATCATGTAGGCCATTTATTTATTCTTTTACTATTTTCTATGGCCACTACCAATTTCAATATTTTGAAGTAATTAGACGAGCCTTTTTATGCTGTGCTTCTAACAATTAACCTTATCTATGTATTAGACCTAACCACCTTGTCTTTGAGATTTTTGCGTTCAAACTACCTAAAGATGTATCAAACTTTTCAATACCTGTTTATGCAATATTGTAAAATTTATGTATTGTTCAATTTTGTTTACTCGGAGCAACAATAATCGATTTATTATTCAATCATGTTTTATTACATATTGTTGAATGGTCATAATATTATGAAGCATTTCATTGGACTATTTTATAATTTAATAAGTAATAATAAAGAAATTTCATTAATTAAAAAAAAATTAACAAACGAAATCTTGATAGTGTGAAAACTGTCAACAATTTGGTTAAAATTCTAAAAAAATTTGAAAATTCAGTTAAACCTTTGATAGTTATTGATCTGTCAAGGATTTAGTTAATTGTCATGACCCTTTCTTGACAGGGGTTACAATGATAGTTCAAAAATTGTCATTGTAACCCTTTCTTGATGGGTACTCGTCAAGAAAGACCTTCTTTCTTATAGTGATTACGTGATAAACTCTAATGATATACTAACGACCAACTATCAGTAGGGGACTTTGTGTCATTTTTGAAATCTCAAGGTGACATTGTTATTTGATTAAATCTTAAGGGTCCAAGAAACCTTTGTTTTAAAACTCGGACTGGATCATTTGGTTCCGATTGGTTTGATCGGGAGTCGGCCTTTACTCCGGTTCGGGGTAACATAGAAACCGTGAATGTCATTAAACCTGCTTTGGACCGGCAAAACAGTACAAAATCGTTAGTTCCGATCGGCCTAGGGCTTAAAACGGTTCGTTATTTTTGGGTGTATCTGGTCTTAAAAAATTCATATTCCTAATTCCTAAACCAATTTGCAGCACTGTTTCATTCTCCATTTCATTTGAATAAAAAAACTAAATTGCATCTTCCATTTTCATCTTCTATTTTTCTTCACTTATTCTAAAATCTACAGTGTAAAGAATAAGAAGTTAAGGAGAGGGGAAGGAAGAAGAAAGAGAAGAGGAGACAAGAGAAATAGTAAGGAAGAAGATTAGAAGAAAAAAAAGAGGAGATGAAGAGAAAGAGAAGGAAGAAGAAAGAGAAGGGCGGAGAAAAATTACATTAGAGAGACGCAAATGTGTGAGAAGAAAGAAGAAAGTGACAAGAAGTGACGGGGAGAGAGAGAGAAAAAAGGAGAAAGAAGAGAGTGATGGGGAGAGAGAAAAAAAGGAGAAAGATGGAAGTGATAGGGAGAGAGAAAACAATAATTAATAATAAAATCTACATGTATTATTTGCTTTATTTTAAACTTACAGGAGTTTATTGGTAAATTTTAGAGATGTATTTGCTGGTTTTCAAACTTATAACAATTAATAAAATTGTTTAAAGATGTGACTACTATATACGGTCAGACCAACCGGTCCAATCGGTTGGACCGATCAATCTAAAAACCGGCCCCTTGACTGGGTCAATGAGCGGTCTGGTTTTTAAAACAATGCAAGAAACCCCTTTTCCAACTAAGAATCTTTGATCTCATATTTGGTAAGATCAAAATCACTTGAATATGTAACAACTATTGGATTATATTGATATAAATGAAGGTTGATAATGTATTACATGAATCTTCAAAAGCCTAAAACTTTTAAACTTTGCCATAGTCTTTTTCGATTTTATAATCCTTAAAAAATAATAATAGTAATTTTGGCCGAGTAAAATGACTCAAATCAATCAGTCCAATTAGACTTCCTAAATTTGGTCGAGTAAAATAACCCAAATCAATCAGCATAGTTAGACTTCTTTCTTTCATCAAATTCCTTATTAATCAACCTTCCATATAACAAAACTCCAATTAAAGTAATGCATTAAACACTCTTAAATACTACTTCTTCTCCACTAAAGAATGTCCATTTGATCATGACTCAAAATGGGTAGGGCCAGTCAAGTCTATTTTTCCTAAACAATTTCGGAATTGGTTTCTCTATTCCTAAACAATTCCATCCTTCGTTTTTGTCTTAATATTTATATTCTCTCATACTATTTTCTTTCAAGAAGATATGGGGAAGAAAAAGAAGATTGCATATTATGAGTAATGAGTATTTCTTTTTTTTTAATGACATATATGTTATAGCTAAAAACTTAAGAGGAATGACAAATAGTTGTATGCATATTAATTATGTTTTTTTAGCAAATTTTTGTCACAAAATATCACATTTAATTTGGCTCAAATATTTTGTTACTAATACCTCGATTTTAACATTTATAAATGATAAATTTTTTTTTTTGGTAATGATAAATAATTCTTTTATGAGAAAATAGTTTGTAATTATAGCATGTAGTAAAACTATAAGTTTAGCAAATGCTAAAGATAGGTTACCACAACTTGTGAGGTTTTGGTAAACTCCATAGAAACATAATGATCTCCAATTGTTTAAATCTAATTATAGATAATTCGTGTTAGTAATTATGAGTTAATTTAATAATTGTTCGAAAGAAAATTATTAGAAATTTAGGGAGTTTAACCTTTAGGAAGAGCTTAATGAAATTAGCATGAATTGTCAATACATATGAATAAGAGTTGGTGTGAAATTTATGCCCTAGGTTAATCATCTTGAGTTAAAACCAAAGAATTATTGAGTTTGTCTTCTTTTCAGTTTTGTTTTTAAAATTCAATTGTTTATTTTAATTTACGTTTTTCTTTATAAAAGTTAGATTAATCAAATAGTAATAAGATAGTTTATTTTGGTAATTGGTAGCTAGTGATTCTCTAGGGTTCAACATCCATATACTTACACTTTATTACTTGCATGATTTCATACACTTGCGAAAATCACAACACTTATCAACAATGGTCTTAGCCTTAGTTAGTTCTTTCAATGTTTGATTCAACAAGAAGTCATTGTTGGTTAGTTCAGAAGTTAAGGTTAAAACTTTATCAATCAAGATAGTTTTTTCCTTCAACAAGGTTGAGTTTTCAACTTCAAGGGATTTTAACTTTTTGATTGCCTTTAACCATTGATCATACATTTTATCATACGCTTTCTATTGCTCTTCATAAACATCGCTAGAATCATCATATGACATACTCTCATTATCCTTTTGATTAACTGTAAAGGCTAAAAAAATTTCATTCTCACCAGACTCATCTTCCTCACTCTCATTTTTTTCCTCATCACTCTCACTCAGGGTAGCAACCATCACTTTACCCTTTTTCTTCTGAGTTTTAGCACATTCAACTTGGATGTGCCCATATCCCTCACTCTCAAAACACTTAATGCCTTTGTTTCTCTTTCCATTTTCTTTTGAAAACCTTTTTTAAAAAACACCGAGACTAGATTGATTAGAAGAGTTTTTCACAAAAGGTTGTTTACCTTTTCTAGCCCCATTTGGTTTTTTAATGTTTTTCATCAAAAATTTGGTAAAGTTTTTTGTGAGTAAGGCACATTTATCATCATTCAAATCACTTTTCATCAACATTTTCAAGAAAATTAGAATCCACCTAATGCTTTAAAGCAAGACCTTTACCATATTTCTGCTTGTCCCACATTTTCAAATTAAGCTCGAAGGTTTGAAGTGATCCAATCAGCTCATCAAGTTTCATGGCGTCCAGATCTCAACATTCTTCAATAAAAGTCACCTTTGACATAAATCTTTTGGGTAGTGAGAATAGGACTTTCCTGACAAGTTCAGCATTATAATAAACTTTTCCCAAGGCATAACACTCATTAGAAACATCACAAATTCAACCATGAAAGTTAATAATAGTTTCCTCATCATGCATTGTCAAATTTTCAAAATCAATGACTAGTCTCCTAAGCCTTGTCTTTTTAATTAACAGTGTTAGTTCCTTCATTTTTTACTTGAAGCTTATCCCATACATCTTTAGCTATCTCACAATTAGCAATAATTTTCATTTGATTTACATTTACAACATTAAAGATGGCATGAATGGCTTCTGAGTTAAATTATCAAGACCTAATTCAACTTTGGTCCACTCATCTATTGGTTTTGGTTTAGCCATCTCATCTTCAACAACTACAGGTGTTTTCCAACTACTCACAACAAATATTCATACCCTTTCATCAATAGACTTTAGAAAAGAACACATTCTTGAGTCCCATTAAGGGTAGTTAGGTCCTGTTAGTAAAGGATAAAATAATTAGCTGAGTCGTTAGTGCTTAATCACTGTTTCTGTTAAGTATTTGTTACTATCGTTAGAGCTAATAGTTAGTTACTGTTCAGTTCTATCAAAGCACTATAAAAGTTGTATTGTTCACTTGTACTCTCTTAAGCTTAATAATATACAAAGTTCTAGAAGCTTTCTTCTTGATTCTTCTATGCAATTTTCTCTATTTTTAATTGAAAGCTCTCATGGTATCAGAGCCATCAACAAGCGTCAAAGATGGTTGATCTATCACACTTATCTTCTTCACAGAACAATTCAAGTCATAAATTGACTACTGAACCAATCAATTTAGCAAATTCACAGTCAATATCTTCCTCAGCCCTTCCCGTTATTTTCCCCAAATTGACTAGGGATAACTATGGATTTTGGAAGTCACAAGTTCTTGTTGCAATTGGTTCTCATGATTTGGAGGAACATCTCACTGGATTGATTGCATGTCCAACTCCATTCGTCAAAGTTCAAGCTGAAGGATCTGACATAATGATTGAGAAAAAACCTAATCCGGAATACAACTAGTGGAAGAAGATTGATAAGCTATTAGTAAGCTAGCTTCTTAGCTTAATTCCTGAATCCATGTTAAAGTAATCTCTAAATGTCAATATTCTGTTGATATGTGGCTTACTCTAGAAAAGGAATTTCTCACTGAGTCAAGAGCAAGAACTTTGCATGTTAAAGCTTTGTTGGAAAATACTAAAAAAGAAAATCTTAGTATTCATGGCTATATTGTCAAAATGAAAGGGTTTGCTGGAATTTTATCAGCAAGTGGAATAGTGGTTACTGATGAAGAGTTGATAAATTACATTCTAGATGGTCTTGATTCAGAGTATGATGTTGTTGTAGTAAATATGACTACACGATTGGAGTCTAAGCTAGATCCTCTTACAGTACAAGAAGCTCAAATAATCCTACAAAAATATAAGCTCAGGTTAGAAAGAGCAAACTTAGTAATGAATTCAGTGATTAGTAATGAATTTCATGGTAGCTTAATTCACCCTGCCAATGTCTCAACTAATATGAATAACAAGAAATATCAAAGTAATCCATCTCAGCTTAAAGTTGGACAACCTCTCACTGGACACTCTCAATTTGCTATGCAATCTCCTGATTTTACAACTTCAACTTACACTCCTCAATAGTCAGTCACTGGAACCAATCAGTTTGTACCACATAGTCAACTTTATCCTACTCAATTCACTGGTGGCAAAAGAAGAGCTAGAGTTGGCTGAGGAAAATTAATATGTCAAGTTTATGGCAAGACTGGCCATCTGACTTTAAATTGTTACCATAGATTTGATGCCAGATTCACAAGAGGAAATAATTCGTTAAGTAAGAAACAGCTCTATGCAGAATTATCCCAGATCTCCAGAATTATTCCAAGGAACACATTTTTCTCCTCAAAACTTGCACAATTCTCTTCTATTCATAATATGAGTCCTCACATTAATGCACAAGTTGGCTTTCCCTCTTCTCTTTACTCCAACGCTGGCCTTCAGCATTTTACTCAAATAGGTTTTTCCACAGCAACTACTCCATCCTCAGGATAGTCTTAGCTGAATACAAGAACTCAAGTTGTGTATCTGGTGTTAATAATCAAGTGTTCCTCTCTCAAACATAATCTCAGAACCATTCTACTCATGTAGCTAACTACACTGCTACACCTTCCACAATTCAGGCTGCATCTTGGTACATGGATTCTGGAGCCATGGACCATGTTACCTCAGACTTGTCTCAGTTGGCTCTAAACTCTAACTACACTAGCAATGAGCAACTTCAGGTTGGCAATGGTGAGTTACTTCCTATCTCTCATATTGGTCTTATTGTACTACCTTATAGCTCTATGTCCTCTAGGTATCTTTATCTCAAAAATGTGTTATGTGTGCCACATATTACTAAGAATCTATTAAGCATCTCTAAGTTCACTAGGGATAATAATGTTATAATTGAATTCTTTGTTGATTGTTGTGTGGTTAAGGACAAGCAATCCAAAATTGTTCTTCATGGAAAGCTTAAAGCTAACCTATACCAACTCCAAATTCCAAACAATTCATCCAATTCAACTTCAAATCTACCTATTGCTTTCTCAAATTCTTCAGTCTCAACCTTCAAATCCTCTGCTGAAGACTTCATCATACCTCAACTTAAACAGTCTTTGTTATCTTCCATTTCAATGATAATAATGTAGCTTGTGATGCTAATCATTCTCCTACTTTATCCATGTGTAATGCTGCTGCTATTGATAATAAAATTGCTTTGTTTCAATCTTTTCTTGTTGAAAAAACCAATGGATTGCTGTGGCAGAAAAGATTGGGTCACCCTAATGCAAATGTTCTTGCAAAAATATTGCATTCTTTTGGAAAAAAAAAAAAAAATCATCAAGTTAAGAGTACTTTTGATTTCTACATAGCATGTCAATTTGACAAACTGCATCACTCCACTTTTCCTAGGTCTAACTCTAAAGCTACCGAACTCTTGGAATTAGTCTATTATGATCTATGGGGACCATCATCTGTCCCATCCCCTGAAGGATTCAAGCACTATATCCAATTTTTAGATGATTATAGTATGGGGACCATCACCTGTCCCATCCCCTGAAGGATTCAAGCACTATATCCAATTTTTAGATGATTATAGTAGGTTTAGTTGGGTGTTTCCATTGAAAGTCAAATATGAAAAACAAGGTGTCTTTAAACAATTCCATAAGCTAGCTGAGATACAATTCAACACACCACTAAAATGTGTCCAAACTGATTAGGGGAGGTGAGTACTAAAGTCTAGCATCTTATTTCCTTGCTCATGGGATTGTCTTTTGCCATCCATGTCCTTATACTCACCAACAATATGGATGAGTGGAAAGGATACACAGACAAATAGTGGAACAAGGTCTCACATTGTTAGCCCAAGTTAGTATGCCCTTAAAATGTTGGTGGTTGGCATTCCAAACAACATTTTTTCTTACTAATAGACTGCCTACTCCTGTTCCATCCAACGGTTCTCCATTTCAGGTTTTGTTTAATCAAATTCCAAACTATTTAGTTATTAGAGTTTTTGGTTGTGCAACCTATTCTTTTACTAGAACTTATAATGCTCATAAGTTTGATTTTCATACCACTAAGTGCACTTTTTTTGGATATAGCTTGCATAAAAAATGATACAAGTGTTTGGACTCTAATGGCAAAATTTATATTTGTCCAAGTGTTAAGTTTGATGAATCTTGTTTTGCTTTTTCCCAAACATCTTCTTCTAATCATAGTGACAATTTTCCTTCTCATTCATCAACTTGCAGTTCTGATTCACCTGTTAATCAGTTTTCTTTTCCTTTATCAAATTCTCCTAATATGTCTGCTACTTTTCTTTTAGTACATACAACTACACAATCAAATGGTCAATCACATGGTCCTTTGTCTGCTTTCCCTCTTGCTTCTCCATTATCATCTCCAATTGATCAGTAAGATACAACTATAGTTGTGTCATCCCAATCCAGTTTACCAAACCTCTATATTGAGACTTCATCACCTCATATCACCTCATTGAGTCTACAACTTCATACCTCAATTCCCAAGATATCACCTAATTCCACAGACCAATCTCTTAGTTTCATTCCCCTTAGTGTTGAGTTACCTTTTCAAAACCAATCTTCTGTCTCTTTAAAGCCCTCTCCTGATGGCATTCACCTCATGGTTGACTTACCTTTTGAACCTCAACCTTAAACTATTAATACTCATCCTATGCTTACACAGTCCAAAACTAAACTTCACAACACTATGCTTGTTAGTTCCACTCCTACACCTTTTTTCCTTGACACAACAGAGTGTATCCGAAGCTCTCTCTAATCCTTCTTGGAAAGCTTCCATGCATAGTGAGTTTACTACATTTCTATCTAACAATACTTGGGAGCTTGTTCTAGCTGAGCCTCATATGAACATAGTTGGATGCAAATGGGTGTTCAAGATTAAACACAATTCAAATGGATCCATACAGTTATTTAAAGCTAGGCTAGTTGCTAAAGGCTTTCAAAAAACTCTTGGTATTGATTACACTGAGACTTTCCATCTAGTTACTAAGTCATCTACTATTAGGGTTGTCTTAAGCCTAACTGTAACTTATTGATGAGCTATACAACAAGTAGATGTTAACAATGCATTTTTGAACGGGGAGCTAAGTGAGACAGATTTTATGACCAAGCCTCAAGGCTTTGTTGATTCTAATAATCCTCTTCATGTTTGTAAACATACCAAGGCTCTCTATGGCCTTAAAAAGGCTCCAAGAGCCTAGTTTGATAAACTCAAAAATGCCTTCCTCATATGGGGTTTTGTAACTTCAGTGGTAGGTTCTAGCCTTTTCATATACATACAAAACGATCAAGTGGTTTATGTTGTTGTCTATGTAGATGACATTCTTTTGACAGGTAGTGATGCTAGTTTGGTTGGCGAGATTATTCATAAGCTAAATATTGAGTTTGGTTTGAAGACTTTGAGGTCACTTAAATACTTTCTAGGCTTTGAGGTTCATTGAAATGGTTTAGGTCTTCATATGAGTTAGGCAAAATATGCCAAGGATCTCTTGGTTAAGACTGGCATGATGGACTCAAAACCATGTTCAACACCTATGGCAGTTGGGAACAAGTTGACTTTTGAAGATAGTGATCAATTTGACAAACCAGCTCTTTATAGAAGCACCATTGGAGCCCTACAATATCTAACATTGTCTTAACCTAATATAACATACTCTATCAATAAATTGAGTCAGTTTCTTAAGGTTCCAACTCAATTACAATGGCAAGCTTGTAAAAAGCTTCTTAGATACCTCAAAGGCACCATAAATTTTGGTATCCAATTCAGTAAAATTCACAGATTTCACCTAGAATGTTTCATTGATGCTAACTGGTAGGCAGCATTCAGGATAGTAGGTCCACAAGGGGGCGTTGTTTGTCCTTGGCTCAAATTTGTTGCAATGGAGCTCACACAAGCAAAAAGTAGTTGCTTTATTGGTGTGTTGTTGTTGGCAACCAAAATAAAATCTATACTAAAAAAAAAAAAAATACATGTAGTAGTGCAAGTAAGGATCGTTCCCATTGAGCGTGTCGAGACTAGTTTTATGCTACGTGAACAAGGATTGTTTGGGGGGGGGGGTGGGGGATGGGATTTGGGTATAACAAAAACAATCTCAAGAAAAACAACTAAGGAACAATTTAAATTAAATTATCAAAATCAATCAAAAGAACAAACCTTGGTCTAAGTCAACATCCACCATCAAAATTTTACAACTGATCATCAATGCAAGTATATATCAATTCATACTCTAAATATTTACTGTTGGAACTATTTTCCTATCTCTTCTTTGTCGCAGTTAATTAGAACTAGAGAGATCAATGAAGCTAAATAACACAAACACAAACGGTTGTATTTAATTTAATCGGGTGTTCTTCTTAAGATTTAATAATTCCTAACGCAGCAAAGTCTTAAATCTTAGTTACTTCACAAATTAAAGGGATCAAACAATTATGGAATTTGATTTCTAATTTAGCAATAGATTGCAATGAATAACAAACTAGTAGGCCTCCTAGTAATTAAATGAGACAACCATGACAATGGGCATAGAGGAACATCCCATACTCAAAGCATACATTAAACACTAAAAACAAATTAGATCTCACAATTTTATTGATTTCAGGCCTCTGTTTCCTCGACCAAGTCATGAAAATTTAGCCGCTCATGGCCATCATGAAAACTAAGGAGAAGTTGGAGAAGAGGGGAAGGAGAGGCGTGTGTAGTGTGCCTTAGTCTGATCTCTCCCCCTTTTAAAATGTCCAATTCAAATCTTTGAATTCTACTTAATCTCCTAAAAATATTCTAAGTTTTATCCTAAAATAACATGTATCCAAATCTAATTAATTAAAAATAAAATAAAGTCCTAATATAACTAGGAAAGTGGTGCTTCCAGCTGTAACTTTCATGCACCAGATCTTCAAAACTTCCAATAATAAACCGCATATTTTGAATTGCATGATAAGGTCGAATGTTCTGGAATGTCAACAGTATAGGTGTGTCAACTTCAAGCCTGATTCCAACCTTGATAGAGCAAGTATCTCTCAAAACTTAAAACATGAAAGTTGTATATCGCTTTCTTGGGGTTCCATAGCATTTTAAATCATCTCAATCAGAGCTCGAGTGAGGGAGTTATGCTCAATTTATGAAGCGATATTGAAACTATCTGAAATCACCCAATTAGTTTCGTTTTGCATTTAACACCTCCATTTGCATCCTAAATCAAAATAAAATAATAATGAGTACATTTAGGCACCAAATAAGTATAAAAGAATAGACATTAAGGGGGGAAAATATGACATTTTGCATTCCCATCAAATTTCCCCACACTTAACTTTTGCTCGTCCTCAGGCAAAATTCAAATTCACTTTCCCAAAAAACACCAAGGTTGCAACACCATCAACAAAGAATAACCAAGCTCTTCAAAACTCATAACATATCATGAAAATACATTCTTAAACAACTTCCAATTACTTAGTAAGAATTTTCACTTGAAGATGGAGTAAACTAAATATGTAGACCCTCACGGAAATAAACACTCAACTCTCATGTCTTTGAAAGGTATGCGTTTTGCTCAAATTCATTCCAATGGAAATGTTCTATGTCTTCTCATTCTCCACCACTAGGGATAACATGCATAACACGACTTAGAAGGACTTTTCAAGGGTTGTAATGGGGTTTAGGATCAAGGTGGGAAATATTTGGGAGTGTAGCT
The DNA here is from genome assembly GCA_026225825.1 of Pistacia integerrima. Lineage (NCBI taxonomy): Eukaryota > Viridiplantae > Streptophyta > Magnoliopsida > Sapindales > Anacardiaceae > Pistacia > Pistacia integerrima. Next base: position 21,684,443 of record CM047747.1, read on the forward strand.
CAAAAGCCATTGAAACTAGTGGAGCAAAAAATGAATCAACTTAAGCTCGAATATATAAAACATGTAAAACCAATCACTCCCTTCAGTAGCTTCTTCAATTTGGCTTTAAAGCATTTAAACCATGTAAAACCCATGCATTGAAAAAGAGATCCTTCACAACAGCTTCTACCTTGTATATATCCCATATAAACAGACCCCTTATTGGAATTTTAGGAGAAATTATGAACATGGATAGTTTGTAATATCAAAAGCAATTTCCTCCATCACTTCTTTTCTTCTTCTTCTCTCTCTCTTTTTTTTTTTCTTTTTTAACAAATTACATCAAAAAATGGAATTCAAGAATTGAGAATGAGAACATATTCCATTTCACCAGTCATAGCCATACCACAAATCCAAACACCACCACACTTATTTCTTGCACATCCATACATATCGTAATGATGAACAATGCTCCACTAGCTTTACGGCTGGGTGAAGGCATTTTTTTTTTCAGGTTTAAAGCTTGTAACATGGGTTCACAAAAAAGGGATTCAACAAAGGGAAAAAATTAATTGCAAGGTAGGCTATTTGGCTTATGTAGCTTATAATAAAGAGGGCCTTAATCATGTTCATGCATGAATGTGTCAATATAACCTCGAAGAGAATCAAGGCAAATCTTGAGAAATAAATCCATGGAGGAATATCTCACATGAAAGAAAATAGTGAGACTGATATGGATGTGTCAATCTAAAGGCTCAAAATCTCATCGGCTTTTGTCTACCAAATTTAGTCACTACCATTCTCAAGGAAAATAACTAGACTAATTAAGTCTAAGTTGGAAGATTACTTACTCAATCATGTTAAGATTTTTTTAAGTTTAATTGAATCTTGCTTATGAAGCACACAACCAAAAATCATTGAAAACCACAAAAACAAAAAGCAAAACTCTTTTTTTAAAAAAAATTAAAACACAACCTAAATCCCTCCCCCACACTTAAAACTGACACTGTCCCCAATGTAAGATGAAATGCAAAGAAAAGGCCAAAAATAACCAAAATTTAAATGCGAGAATAAGAAAACAAACTCCCCTTGGGTTGCCTCCCAAATAGTGCCTCTGTTTATTGTCGTTGGACTCGACTCAAGGCTTTCTTCTTCAATCAATATAAATCGGATCCTCAAGGTCCAATTTTGCGATATTTTCTACTTGGAAACCCTTATAGAAAGTCTTAAGTCTATGGCCATTTACCTTGAACACTTTGGAAGTTGCTAAAGTCTTAAGTCTTGTAGTTGTAACTTCCTGTGTTCTCCACTTTCATCCATCTTCATGTTGAAATTCTTCATTGCCCAATAAGCCTTGTGTTCTAACTCAACTAGAAGGTGACATGCTTTCCCAAACACCAACAAAAAATGTGACATGCCAATGGGCGTCTTATATGCAGTCCTATACGCCCATAAGGCATCATCCAAGCATAAACTCCAATCTTTTCTACTTGGATTGACCGTCTTTTCAATGATGGACTTGATCTCTCAATTTGACACTTCCTCTTGTCCACTAGTTTATGGATGATAGGCAATTGACACCTTGTGGGTCACATGATACTTTCTCAACAAAGCCTCCACAGTTCGATTGCAAAAGTGAGTGCCTCGATCACTTATTAAAGAGTTGTTGGAATTCTAAACCTAGAGAATATGTTAGACTTGATAAAATCTGTAACAACTTTGAATCATCAGTCTTGGTAGCTTTGGCTTCCACCCATTTCGAGACATAATCAACAACAAGCAAAATATAAACATAACCGAAAGATACAGGGAACGGTCCCATGAAATTGAAGCCCCAAACATAAAAATTTTTTGCAAAATAGTATAGGGGTTTGTGGCATCTCATTTCTTTGGGATATATTACCTGTCTTTTGACAATTATCGCATGACTTACAAAAAGAATATGAATCTCGAAATAAAGATGGCCAATAGAAACCACATTCTAGCACTTTTCTCACTGTCCTCTTAGCTCCAAAGTGACCTCCACAAGCATAAGAATGAAAAAGGTGAGAATGGAAAATAATTTCATTTTCATGAACGCACCTTCTAATCACTTGATCTGTACAATGCTTCCATAAGTATGGGTCATCCCACACATAGTATTTGGCATCACTCTTGATCTTATCTCTTTGAGCCTTAGACAAACCAGGAGGTAAAATATTAGTAACCAAATAATTTACAAGATTTGCATACCAAGGTAATGTCACACTCATGGAGAACAATTGCTCGTCAGGGAATGTTTCTTGCAGACGAAGTTCATCCTCCACATGAACTAAATGACTCAAATGATCTGTAACACGATTTTCCTTGAAATTCTGCTTAGTGTTCTTCTGTGCGCTTGAGCCCTCCCTTTCTACAAAGTTCTTCGGATAACCTGAAAAGCTCGCGTTTCTTGTTTCCAACTACTTTTCCACTCTCATCACTAAACGAAAAACATCGTTGTACCCATAATATTGTTATAGAAACACCACATCAAACACTTCATGTCACAAACCTCCCAAAAACCTTGCGACTATTTGTTCGTCTTCCTCCACAACATCGCATCGCATTCTTATTTAATCAAACTCAATGATGTAGTCTTCCACCTACTAACTACCTTGCGACAGGTTGTGATACTCAATATAGGCCTCTTCCCTATAGTACTCCAGCACAAACTTGCGCATTGGCAGTTTCTTCATCTTTTCCCACATTGTGATCTTAGGCTTTCATTCTCGAGCTCGTTGCCTCTTAACATGTTCCCACCATATAGAAGCATGTTTCCTCAAGTGACTAGTGACTTTCTTCAGCTTCTGTTTGTCTATGAACTGTTTAAAATCAAAGACTCCCTTGATTGTATGCAACCAATCTAAAAAGTCATCGAGTGTGCTTTCCCATCGAACTTTGGAATCTCCACCTTCATACTAATGTTCGACAATGGCTTCCTTCACCTTGGTTCATTCCAATGACCCCTCTCATTAAACTACTCTCTAAATGGGTTATCATGCTCATCATTCTCACCACCACTTTCAGTCACCTTATCTAACCCATTCAGATGATTCCCGTCAGTCGAGTCCTCCAACCATAAAACCCTCTACTAGAGCTTCTAATTTTGCAGGGTTTCTTGAAGCAATCTCCACAACTCATCATTTTCTATATCTCTTAACTCTCTTCGATTGGCACAAGCCTCATTCTTTGACTCTGGACCACGGCCTCTTCCTCAACTGTTGTGTCTTCCACGGCCATGGACGTTACTAAGTTCTTCCATTTTCACAACTTAACAAACAACTCACTCTTTGAACTCAAAACGGAACAAAAGAACTTGTTCTAACCAAAAATCTCTCCTAGAAGTAGAACTTGCTCTAATACCAAGACTGATGCAAGGAACCAGGGGTTAACCCATTCCTACACAAGGTGGCATGTTCAACGGAACTAAAATGATGACCAGACAAAGAATAGGATAGACGCCCACTAAGGATGGCATAAGCCCACTAAGGATTTATGACTTGATGAATGCCCACAAAGGATGGTGAACCCACAAAAGATTCTAGTTTTAGAGACCACAAAGGTTTCTAAAAATATTCTTTATATATTTCTTCAAAAGCCGTGTTTACAATGTGAAAAATGCCCTTATATAGGCACACAAAATCTTAACAAAAATATGAACTTGCCATAAATCTTATCAACTTTGATGATAAGTTTCCCTACTTTAAATCCCTACATACACGTGTACTATTCTAGAATAAAGCAAGATAAAACATTTGCAGGTATTTTCTTTAAGTTAAATTCACTTCACTAGTCAACCTCATTCAGCTCTTTATAGCTCACAAGTAGCTTCTTAGTCAGATCACTTAACCCTCGGGTCGTTCCTCTGTCAGATCGCTGATCACTGTAATGACCTGTCATGATGATCCTGCGTCACCAACTCATGTAATTTTTCGATCTGATAAGGCTTGTTTGACCATAACGAGTTCCAGTCCATCATATAATGGATAGTAAAGTGAGTTGCCTGGTTTCGACCATTGTTGAGTGGCTAGCTAGGACAATCTAGAGTGGGAATGGGTAAGGATTTGGGCTTGGTTGACCTGTGAACCCAAATAGGGTAGGTATTTGGGTCTATTTGAGTGTTGGGCCTAGTTGAGAAGTGTGGTTTGTGGGTCTAGAATGGTCATTTCGGTCTAGTCTAGTGTTTGGTGGAAAAGCCTAACTAGAGTTGATGTGGGCTCATTATGGGCTTGTGAGCTTGGGTTGGATTGATTAGTAAATGGGTTAGCCTGAGTTAAAATGGTTTGTGGTGGGATCCATTAGTTTGATAAAAAAAATGAACTAATCCGAGTACCTATTTGTTTTGCAGTTGAAGACAAAACTGGAGGCTTGAGTGGACTAATTAGCAGAAACTTGGTTATGCACCAGGATAGTAGTAAGCTTGAGTTATTGTATTTGAGATGTGAATATACAGTCTATTTATACAAAGGTGTGATAGCTATGTAAGGATATAAAATATTACAAATAATGATACAATCTCAATAATAAAGCAAAAGAAATAATATCTCAACATAATTAGGAATGAGAATAATTCTCATATTCTCATTCCATGTCAAGATGATATTTGAATTAATGTCACATATTTTCTTCTCATATCTATATGTTAATACTCCCCCTCAAGCTTATAGTTTGTATTAGTCATAATCTTCAAGCTTGCGTAGTAGATGTGAATGTTGTTTGCCAGTAGACGTGAGATAAATAGTACCTAAGGAGGAAGGAACAACAAGAGTTACTAGGGAAGATGTTGGACAACAACTCAATAACCCAGGATAGTAGTATGGAAAATAATTTAATATGCACAGGAAAATTCCCAAAAAACATTAGAGAGGTAACAAATGGTCCCACTTAAAACCTAACCTCCTTAGATATTTACCGTCTTGTTGACATAATTTTCTTAGACATGCATATATCCATATAAATAGTTGCCCAATGTCCTAAACCTGAAGGCTTTGATACCATGTTAGAACTTGGTGATGGAGAGGCAAGAGAAGCAACTAGGTTGTTGAGTATGCCGAGAAGAAAAGATGGAGAGGCAAGAGAAATAACTTGGCTGCCTGAGTATGCCGAGAGGAAAAGAAGAACAAAGAGCTTTGTAGTGAAAATCTATTTGATTGATATTTAAACTTGTACATAATACATCAATTTATACAAAAATAAAATAAAAAAAATGCAACGTGTAAGGAAATAAAATAACGCCATGATCTCTAGTGTAATGACTTGATTCCGACAATCAAGGAGAAGAATAAAATCTTTGATATAGATTTATACCGTATCGGTCAATTATTTAGAAGTTAACTATACAAATTTAAATTATTTACAAAATTTATTATATACTTAACAGATACGGTCAATTATTTAGATGTGAACTATACGTTAAATATATCATATTTATCGTCAATACAACGTGGCTTTTGCCTAAATGGTCTTGATATCATGTGCAAAAAAATATAAAATAACATACATTATTACTGTAAAAGTTTAGAGACTTAATATTTACATATCACGTTTTCTTTATGTACATTTTAAAGTTGTCATTGTCGGCATCCGTAATTTTTTGTTCGGTAGTCTGCCATTCAAAGAGGTTCACGTGTGCAATTACTATAACTTCAAATTGCATGGACGCAAATATTAGTTCTCTTGCCAATACTTCGTGGCTGCAAGCCAGTCAGTACATTATTTCCCTTTTTCATCGTGAAATTAAAAAGAAATTATGTAAAAGATGTCTGGATTGTTTTTGGCATAATTATTAATAACCTTTTAAGCTGTATTTTATTGTAAGTACACAATTCCTTGAAGTTGATTTCTATTATAATAAGAGTAATACTAGTTTTATAAAGACACATATAAAATGGGTATACAAAGACAATCCCCACTCTTGAGTTTCATGATTTCTCTCTCTCTTTTTCCGTTTTTTTTCTTCTTATTGTTGTCACTTTGTAACCCTCTTTGTATGAGTTTGTATGAGTTTTGTAAGAATAATATTACCTAAAATATTTCCCAAAAATTTTTTAAAACAAAATTTATGCGGAGAATAGTAATATTATCATGAGAAAATAATAAAGAATTTAAACAAATGTACTTTAATAGAGGAAATATACACTTACTTTGTCAAGGTCTCAACCAGCATCACAGCTGCTGGTGTCCTTGTCTTACTCCAAGCTGCCTTTCGCACCAAAGAATGTAAGCTTTGGTTCAAGAGTGCGCCTAAGAAAAGAGAGTGACCTTTGGTTTCCGTTTACAAGGTTACAACACGTCATTCAACTTCCTAACTAAGAAAGCTTTGGAATATTCTGATTCCTTTTCATTTTAAAGTTTCGAGGCAGAGGAAATTGATTAAATTGCCCTTCTATTAACTTTAACGTGTAACTTTGATTTTCAGCTGGGACGTTTATAGATTCGTTAAAGATAAGGTGGAAATATGTAATTCGGCCACGCATTAATTTGCTGCGGGCTAACTGAACAGTTTCGTGCTGCCAAGTCTCAGTAGTCAGTAGTACAATAATATCGCAATTTTTCTACGTGAACTGATCCAGTCCCCAGAAAGTATGATGGTACATTATAACCGATATTCCAATGCCAATATCTGCCCCTCAACGCCAAATCACTGTATATTTTTAAGATCGCGTGACAGCTGACACAATTTTAGCGAAACTGAATAAATCATGTGCAAATTTGTTTAATTTTATTATTCATTAATAATTCTGACCGCCTCCTATATATTCATACTCTCATTTGCATGAAACGTGCACCTCCTCTATCATCTTTGATCCTCAACCAACCCCTCCTTCATAAATCAACTCAACAAAAATTTTCCACCTTCACAAATCACTTCAAAACTCTTCCCACAACAAAATAATGGGTAGCCTTCAAAAAGAGCATGAACTTGAAAATGATATAGTCTCAGTCACTAACCCCTTGGACTCCGAGGAACTCAGGAGGCAAGGCCACATGATAATAGACTTCATTGCTGATTATTACAGGAACGTTGAGAAATACCCGGTGCGAAGCCAAGTTGAACCGGGTTATCTTAGCAAACGCTTGCCAGAATCTGCACCAAATAATCCTGAACCTATAGAAAAAATCCTCCAGGATGTCCAGGAACATATTGTCCCTGGTATAACGCATTGGCAAAGTCCTAATTACTTTGCATATTTCCCTTCAAGTGGCAGCATTGCGGGGATTCTTGGCGAAATGCTTAGCACGTGCTTTAATGTTGTAGGGTTCAACTGGATGTCATCACCCGCTGCAACTGAGCTGGAGAGTATAGTTATGGATTGGCTTGGAGAAATGCTGACGCTTCCAAAGCCTTTCCTTTTCTCTGGCAATGGAGGCGGTGTATTACAAGGAACTACTTGTGAGGCAATGCTGTGCACTTTAGTTGCTGCAAGAGATCAAGTTCTGAGGAATATTGGAAGAGAAAATATAACGAAGCTTGTTGTGTATGGGTCTGATCAAACTCATAGTGCAATCCAAAAAGCTGCTCAAATTGCTGGAATCAATCCCAACAATTTCCGGGCGATTAGGACGACCAAATCGTCATTGTTTGGCCTAACCCCAGACTCGCTACTGTCAACTATTAAGTCAGATGTAGAAGCTGGGCTAATTCCATTTTTCCTTTGTGCCACAATCGGGACGACGTCAACAACTGCAGTTGATCCATTAGGGCCCCTGTGCAAGATCGCAAAAAAACATAGCATATGGGTGCATGTTGATGCTGCATATGCGGGAAGTGCCTGTATTTGCCCGGAGTTTCGCCATTTCCTTGATGGTGTTGAGGATGCAGACTCATTTAGTCTGAATGCACATAAATGGTTCTTCACTACTCTAGACTGTTGCTGTCTATGGGTGAAGGATCCCAGTGCTCTTATAAAGTCGCTTTCAACATATCCTGAGTACTTGAGGAACAAGGCTAGTGAGTCGAAGCTAGTGGTTGACTATAAAGATTGGCAAATAACCCTCAGCCGAAGATTTCGTTCCATGAAACTATGGCTGGTGCTAAGAAGCTATGGAGTGACCAACCTGAGAATGTTCCTACGCAGCCATGTGAAGATGGCCAAAACATTTGAAGAGCTTGTCGCTAGTGATGAGAGGTTCGAGATTGTTGTTCCAAGGAATTTCGCTCTGGTTTGTTTTAGAGCAGTGCCATCGGTATTAAGCTTAGGTAAAAACAAGTATAAAAATCTCTCAGTCTCAGAGGCGAAGCAAGCGAATGAACTGAACAGAGAATTGTTGGAGTCGATAAATGCATCCGGGAAAGTGTACATGACGCATGCCATGGTGGCCGGAATTTATATGATAAGATTTGCAGCTGGTGGGACTCTAACAGAGGAAAGACATGTCAGGGAAGCTTGGAAGCTGGTGCAACAACATTTGGAAGCCATACTATGCGTATCATTTTGAATGCTATCAATCATTATTTATCTGGTACAAATTCTACTCATCTTTAACCTTTATCTGTGCATAAATCATATCATATAATTTATTACACTATATATAATGGCACTAACTGACAGTCATGTCTCCAAGGGTCGGGAACCACGCCCCTTCGAAATTCTTAGGGTTAGTGGAAACACACCCCTTAAAATTCTAAAATAGACACCTACAATTTATGAAGTAATAAATTATTACGTTGACTTGGTATTGTTAATATATTCGTTAAAAGTATATAAGAGTTGAGTGAATTTTATTAATATAATTACAAATTTATCTTTAATGTTGGTATATAATTTTGCACCGACCAACAAGATTCGATTGATTTTATCGGGATCAGAACCTATGTATATATAATTAGTGATAATCAGCGATGAATATAAATGAACTAAAAAGAAAAAGATTTTTAAAGTGATTCGGTCAGGTTAACAGCCTACGTCCACTATGTTTTTGTATTTATTGTGAGAACTTACAATGCAATTCTTATCTGAAATTCCTGACCCCCTCCTCATTGTCTGAGAGGGTTTATATACAAGATTTGTATAAAGGAATAAATGAAATTAAGGGGATTACAATTGATTCGAACCATAATTTTGATATCCTCACGATCGGGTACTGTGATTGCACAGTAATAACTGTTGATCCAGTCATTTACACAATATCTGGGATCTGAAGTAATCTGAGGATTGCTTAAATGATTCCTCGAATTGTTCGCAACTAGCTTATGCTGGGTCGAGCAACAGCTCGACGAACTTATGCTAGGTCGATCAATTATAGTTGCTCAGCTCATTCTCGGTCGAGCTATACCCTCGAGTTGGCCGAGCTTAGTAGAAAAACCACATACAATATTTAATAATATTCAAATTTATAGACTATTTTTTTAGTTATATTTCACATTTGAATTTTACACCTATCCCTTAAAATTTGCAATTCCCATATTTTTTAAGATTTTACGGATTTTAAAAAATTTTATTTTGTAGGATTTCTTTTTTTAACATTGTTCCGTCTGTATTTTTGCATTGCATCAAAAAATTAATTTCACCTTGTACATTTTGAAATTAACATGAAAAATTAACAATATGAAGTTGCCGTTGATAAATTATAAATGTATACCATTAAATTTAAGTTATAAAATATCATATCAATCAAATGCGATGAATCTAATAATGATTAAGCATAGTCTTGATGAAATTAATATGAGAACATCTTAACTCAAGATTTAATATGTATACATATATATTCTTAGTATATTTTTTTTAGTTTAGAGTACTGACTCGTTATCATTGTTTTGCAGATGAAATAAGGTTTTCCGACTTCTTTAGAATATGGAATGATTTATGTATTTAATGTTCACCAACTCCATTAGCAACTTTCTCATTCATATGCATTTTACACATGCGAATTACCATACCGGGTCTTGACTCTTGAGATCCTGTAGGGCTATATCAATTATATATGAACAATTTCGAATGGCCAAGTCTCAATGAGGTCCCAATCTTTCTGAGATGATATGGTCCCAGTATTGTTTCTGGCCGTATGTGGTCTACTTTGTTGCTATTGATCTTTTAGTACGGATCAATAGAAATCGGATATGCAAAAAGACAAGATATATAATCTTATTTTCCATATTTATATCATCCATATGTTTCATATCAATATAATATTTGCAGCCTCGTGCAGTTTAATTTGTGGACTTATGTTTTTGACACAGAGTCTGCTGGCAAAATAATTTTAAAGGAATCCACCAACTTGTATTATAATTCTCTTTAATTATAACTTATGGTCAGACCAAATAAAAAATGTTGATACACACAAGATAAAGCATTGGTTTCACGTGTTTACCTTATATTCCTTCAAACCAACAAATCCACGGATTTTAAAGATGCAAAAGCTATTAATCTCTGCCGTACTTCATGGCTGCAATCAGCTCTTATTCCTATATTTTCATTTAGAAATGAAAACAAACAATTTTAAAGCTTTCTTAATCACACTTTAATAGGCCTAGGCTTCAGCTATTAAAGCTAATAACTCTAGAGGAGAGCAAGGCCCGGGCCCAGGGCCCAAATTGGTCGGGACCAGGCATATGACTTTTGTTAGGTCCGAATTGGTCCCAGGACCGGTCCTATGTGCAATATCCCGTGAGGCTATTTCAATTTTGGGTGGCCAAGTCTGAATGGGGTCGCAATCTTTATGAGATGATAGAATCCCTTTCTTTTCTGGCAATATGTGGTCCTTTCAATTAAGAAAAATAATATAGTTATCGAAAAATGGATATCGAATTCATACACCGACAGACGTGGTATTATTTTATTGCATTTTTATATTCTATTGTTAGTTTTTCATTAAATCACGCACACACTTGTTTCGATTCCGCTAAGGTCAATCGGATCTCTTTAATTGGTGCAAATTTTCGTATCAACAGAAACTATGTTATCATAATTAAAATTCATTTGAAGAGATGGAAGATGGAATCAAACAAAAGAAATATAACGGAACGTTCTTGCTTAGGGCTTGCTTTAAGAGATTAATTTTTTTAAGGAATCAAGAAAGAAAGAGGCAAAGAGAAGCAGTTCAAGGCAAAGAGCCTGGCAGAGTATGCCAAAGAGAAAAGACAAGAAGAGAGAAAAAATTATGTTTATTTTTTAATATATTGTAAGCCTGTACAATGGCTTCCAGTAGGGATCAATAGAAATCGCATATGCAAAAAGACAAGTGTAAGTGTGAAGACTGAAACGATGCCGTGTTACTTAAAACCAATACACTGCCGTTTCAAGAATGAATCTGGACCATCAGTCTTCAAGAGATCCAATGGCAGAGATCAGTCCATCCTGGTCAACGATATATAAGCAACCTTTCTTCAGTTTTCATTAGGTCTTTCTTTCTATTGATACTGTGTATTAGGTTTGCTCTGCTAGGGTTCATATTTGTTGTTCTAAAATCTTGATTATGTGTAACTTGTTGAGTGATTGGGTTTATCATTCTGATAGAGGGGTTTTGTCTCTCTTAGGGCTGGGAATCTGAGTGTTAGTTTCCTAGGATTGCTTGTTACCAGATAGGGTGGTTTCGGGTTCTCTTGGATCTTTTGATCTTGTGTCTGTAATCTGTAAACGGGTTCATCAATTAGTGCAATGAGCTTCATCCGTTTCCGGAGCTCAATGTGGACGTAGCCTTCCCATTCTTGGAAAGGTGAACCACAGTAAAAATTGTGGTGTCTTGATTTTGTGGATGTTTGTTTTATCATTTCTATTTTGGTTTCTTGAGAGTGATTATTACAACAGTGGTATCAGAGCCTGTTACCTTAGAGTCTGGAGTGAATTCGTGATCCAAATCTAAGGAAATTAAAATTTTAGGGTTTAATCGAAATTGGGGGTTTTCTAAAATTGTGAGTTCTAGGTTTTTAGGAGACAATAGGTTATCATCAAACCAATAATCATCAAGAATTGAAACCGATTTCTGATTATGAGCACCACACTATAAGAAATATATTATATTGTGACAAAATTAATTTTATCAAAAGCTATTTCGTCACAAGTAATATAGGTATTATGACAAAATAAAAAAAATCACATTAAGTATAACAAAAGGAATATATAGTGACTAAAACAAATATTGTCATAATATTTTATCACAATAAAGAAATATATTAAAGAAAAACAATTTTATCATAATATTTCGCGACAAATTTTTGGCGCCAAATTTTGGCACCTAAGTAAATTGTTTATTGTGACAAACATATTTTGTCATAAAACATTTTAGTCACTATATTTAGTTATACATGCTATAACTACAAATTATTTTATCACAAAAGAATTTATTTATTGCTACAAAAATAAATTGTCATAATATATACTGAAATAGAGATATTAATAACAAAATGTTTGAGTCAAAATTTAAGCGTCGAGATAAATTGTTTATCGTGGCAAATCATATTTGTCATAAAAAACTTTAGTCACTGTATTTAGTAATACATGCTATAATTACAAACTAATTTGTCACAAAAGAATTATTTATCATTATATATATATATGTTAAAATCAAGATATTAATGACAAAATATTTGAGTCAAATTAAATGTGATATTTTGTGACAAAAATTTGCTAAAAAAACATAATTAATATGTGTACAACTATTTGTCATTCCTCTCAAGTTTTTAGCAATAACATATATGTCATTTAAAAAAAAATCATTAATAATTTTAGCATATATGTCACTAAAAAAAACTTATTAACACATAGGATCAGGTATGAAAGACGTTGATAAATCAGAATCGAACGAAAAACTAAAAAAAAAAAAAAAAACTCATTGAAAATGTGTGGTGTATTTCTCTTGAAGAAGACGAAGACCAACTCTTTTATAGTTGGTGAAAAAACAATGAAGAAACGCAGCGTTTTGAACATACAGAATTAAACAAAATGTTGCGTTTGATTTTTCTTTGGACTATTACAAGTAAACCCCCTTTCTTTACACTATTACAAATTCACCTCATTCCAAAAACATACAGGACAATTCTTCTACACTTTATCTAATATTCCCTCTCGAACAGAACTTCTCTTCAAACATTCAGGGACAACGTTTCTCCACTTCATCTAATATTCCCTCTTAAACACAACTTCAATTCTATTCTTTTTTTTTGGGTTTTTTTTGTGCTACTACATTCTGGTTGCAGTTGTTTCTACTTCATTCACTTCAGATTATTTTCTCACCATTTTCTTCTCCCCGGCACATGCACGCTCATTTTCGCCTTCGTTAGAGCCGCATTTTCTGCAATATCGCCAACTAACACATCTAGCCGTTGCATTGGTCTCTAAAAAAAATACCACTAACATATTCATTCTACTATCCCATTCAACGCTCGCTTTTTCTAACACTTCATTTTTCTTTTCTGCATTTTACTATCCCATTCAACTTTCTGCATTTTTTCTAACACTTTTGCATTTTACTAACACAATCGACTTTCTGCATTTTTCTAACACTTCATCTTTTCTACATTTTACTAACACAATCAGCCTTTCGCATTGTACTAAACACAATCAGCCTTTTCTACATTTTACTATCCCATTTAACTTTCTACATTTTTTTCTAACACTTCACTTTTCGCATTTTACTAACACAATCAACTTTCTACATTTTTTCTAACACTTCAGTTTTTTTCTGCATTTTACTAACACAATCGCCTTTCGCATTGTACTAAACACAATCGCCTTTCTGCATTTTCGCCTTGAACTTCGCAAGATTCTACTCACATATTCTGCGCATTTTTCTAACACATTCACCTTTCGCATTTTCTACATTGAATTCTAGAGGGACCTGCAATATCATTCTACTCCCACATTCATTCTACTACCCCATTCACCTTTCTCGCATTTTCTTAGTGAATTTTCTCGTGCTTCTACCGCATTATACAAGGTCATGGGCTAAGAAATTTGGTCAGGATCGGGGGGTGATCAGGGGCGGGTCGAGTTTTGCTATATCTAGCTAGATCAAATAAATCCATTCTAAAGCAAATTACCAAAAAATTAGCGATGAAAAAAAATCTGTTTGTAAAATCGTAGCAACAAATTTCAATACATTGCAGATTATTATGTACCATTTTCGGCTTTCATGATAAAAGAATACAAATCAAATTCAAACTGAATACAAATATTTACATTTTCAGCTTTAATATTATAGACTTTATATTTGGATCACATGTTAAATATTTGGAGCATCCTTAAACAACTCTAAATTTTGATTAAAAGACTTGTTACTGCACTTCGTTGTTAACTTAATATACAACATCTTAACTATAAAAGATAATCTTGAGTACTTCTTACAACCAGGGTAAAGTTCTTGTCCAGCATCATTCATCAATCTAGCAAATTTCTTTTCGTCTCCTTTACACACAAGTCTATCCTGATTGCTGGAGGTCTCCTCTACATTAGTTTCCATGCAAGCTTTATATATATATATCATTAACATTCTTGAAACATCATTCTCTTGATCTTGAACTTCATTTCCAAAATTTCCACCATTATATGAATCACCACATTGATTATCATCAGGCAATTGAAAAGATTCGCCATGGTGTATTCAAAAAGTATAATCCTCAATAATTCCATATCGAAATAAATCACTTTTGACTTCTGCTAAAGTTTTCAAGATACAATTATTACAGTTTTTGCATGGACATCGAATTCTACTAGCAGAGTCAACGTGACATGTTGCAGCATCCAAGAAATTTTGTACCCCTCGAATGTATGTGGGGCTGAATCTTTGATTGAGTTTCATCCAAATTCTATCCATTCAAATAATCTCAATAAAAAAATAAATAAATAAGATACCGGTGATCATAAATTGTATTATAATCTAGGATCGCATAAATTAAAAATCAAACAACCTAGATCAGCAAGAATAATAAGATAAAGAACTTACTGGTTTCTAGCCCAAAGAACCCGAAATTCAAGATCTGGAGCTGCTTTTTTGGTTTTCTTCAAGGTCACCTTCTTGCTTCTTGCTCTTCTTTTACTCCTTTGCTTCTTTTCTTGATTTCGTTATGAACTCTCCTTTGATTGTCCTAAATTTTTTGTAGCTAATGTTCGGGTTAGAGTTTGGGCGAAAAAGGGAAAAGGGGAAAAATTGATTTGGGCGCAAAGGGGAAAATTGAATTGGGCGAAAAAGGGAAAAATTGAATTGGGTGAAGTGAGCTGCCTTTGGTCTCTTCTTTTCTTTGTAAATTTAAATTGGGAAAACCAAATATGAAAGAAGAAAAATAAAGATTCGCCATTGTGAAGAAAAAATGAATTGGGAGCAAGGTGGCAGACAAAGGCAAGAAAGAAAATAAGTAGGGAAAGGGGACAAACAAACTCTAAAATGCCATCGTTTCTCTCACACTTTAGCTGAGTTCGTCTTTCTAGATAGATATAAAGAAACTAAATATCTATATATTAATATAATGCTAAAGCATACTGCTTCTTATGATCGTCATACAGGATATTGTTAATTGGTCCACGTGTTTATTGTTTATTGGGCTTGCTTATAATAGTCATGGTTTCAATTACCAGTAATAATTTCTCAAAATAATATTTTAAAGATATATACTAAATGTAACTATTTATCACAATCTCTTAACTATTGATATTATACATATGTACATTTAATCTGAACATGATAATATTCATCAACCCTTCAGTTATCACAACAATTTAATGGAAACTATGCATTGCACTGTTGAAGCTGCTTTTATAATGTTTGATTCAGTATGCCAGAAATTGGTTGGATTGTCATGTTCCCAATTATTGAAAACCCAAGAAAACAATCATGAAAGAATTCCATATGTTGTAAATGCTTTTTGTGGAAAGACTTTTGTTTTCAAAATTAAGCTGTTAGAAACTAATTTGAAACAAGGATATGAGACTTATACTGTATTAAAAAATTTTCCAATCAATGATGAACTAGAAAATAATTACAAGTTGCAGCGATTGGAAGATGTCAGTATATTTTATTTTTTATTTTAAGTAACACATTTTTAAAAATTCAAATGATAGCAATAGTTGCTTGACATTAACATGCTACTAATAGTTTATACAAAAATTATAGGCAGTTGAAGAGGAAGATGGAAAGGATTCATCGACAGCAGATGCGATTCAACATCAGGCTTTAACACCAAAAATTACTAACAAAACATCAACTACCAAATCTTCCGTTGAAGAACAAGAACAATGCAGTACAATGCAATCTTCTAATTCAGGTACCTCAAACATAAGTAAAGAAAAGGGTGAAGGAACAGAACACCAAGAGCTAGAATACAATGAACAGTAGAAAATATTATTGATGAACCTTCAACTACTGGTAAGAGATATCAAAGCACTAAAAGGAAAAAATTGAGATTTTGAGAAAATTGTTGTTCTTTTCTTATTTTTCTTGTGTTTTTAAATATTATCATGTAATACTTATTACTAACTAACACAAAGTAGATATTCGTATCTATTTTTAGCAACATATTTTTTGGTAGAATACAAAATTTCAATTGTTAGTGCAACATAAATATTTACAAACAGTTTCAAAAATACAGAGCAATTAACAAGTTTTTCCTGCGAACTTTATATAAGTTAATGTTTCAAAGATTATTGACATCAGCAGAGATACTGTCAGTCAGGATGGCTTCTTCTAAAAAATATGCATCGGCTTTTGGGAAACTCGATTTAAATGCTTCAGCACAATTAAAAGTTGACTACCTCTCTTTCTTTAGATAAATCATATAACAAATTGTTAATATATCCACATATATATAGGATTCAAAGCAACGAATCCTTTAAGTGATACAACGCATCTCATGAAATTCACGAAATTCAACAATACACCTCATCAATATATTAATGCTCGCATTTATTCATGCATATTAATTATAATGAATATTATCTATATATATCACCCTTTCACGTTCAGTACCCCTCCACATTCAATTAGATAGAAACAATGAAAGATAACGTATAATCATAAAACATTTATCATGAATGTGAAGAGTTTCTCTTAATCTAATTTAATAATAATAAAACAGTTAACATCTACAAAACATTGAATATATCTATTAGTAATAATACAAAATAGTATAAACCAATAACATGCAAACACTTGCAGCAATTATAGCCTAAACCAATAACATGCAGACAATTGCTTTTCGGGTTTTGATAAACATGTCATCCAATATCGCAGACTTGATCTCTCTCTTCTTTGTTTTTACAAGAGCAGGTTGTAAGTCTGCGTTTTCATCTAGTAATTCTTTTTCCTGTTTCTTAAGGACATCAAGCTGTTCCTCAGCTCTTGCACAAGATTTTCCAATGACTTTTACAACCTCCTGTTTGTCTTTTAATTCATTTACAGTTTCTTCGATTCTTTTTTGTAACAAAATTTTGTCCCCAGTACACTTCTCCTTCTCAAGTTCTAGAATCCTTTGATTTCTTTCTAATCATGCAATCACATTGGGTGTATCTAGCCATCATTGCTTTATTTCTAAGAACCCTAAGAAACCCTGTCAATAGAAATATTATATTGTAATTAGAAGACAAGTAAATAAATTAGAAACCTATAAATAAAAAATGACGTAATAGACTCCACTCCATAACACTTTGAACTATTAATATCATTATGCTTTCAACATCAACTTTCAGGAACTAAAAAGTCTAAGAAACCCAATGAACACAGATATTATACGATGCGTACAAAACAAGTAAATAATCGAAAGCCTGTAGATAACAATAGTATAACAAACTCTATCCCCATAAACACTTTGATACTATCATACAGTATTAAATGTATATACTAAATAATATAATAACCAAGAATTGTACTATAAAATGGACAACTATATTGACTAATTATAGCAATAACAGAATTAATTTCAAACAAAAATAACCTAACAAACTGCACCATATAAACACTATGTTATAATGCTTTCAACTTCAACCTTTCAGTTACCATGAGTAACCATTCAAAATAATAATTTAATTGTATTGATTAAATCATGACATAACAAACTATTAAATGCATATTTTTGTGCTCACAATTTAACGGTCATAATTTTTTCCTTTTTTTAATTCAAACATGAGAGGAACACAAATGAATCTGCAATTCACTGAGGGTCAGGTTGGGAAAATGAGGCAATTTTAGATTGACTTTCCAAAGTGAATTAGTTGGGTGGACAAGAAAGCAAGAAAGAATGGGTAAAGATATACTAATATTAGTAATAATTAACTGAATGTGAAGGGGTACAAAAATATTAATATTGATTAATAATAATAATTAATATGCATGAATGAACATTGAATATTAATGGATTAATAAAGTGTATTATTGAATTTCATTATATATATATATATATATATATATATATATTTCCATTAGTTTTTGCATATAAATTAATAATAATGAAAATAAATCTTTACATCTACATTAAATATGTACTATTTATTTGATATATAATAATTTTAGTATTGATTTCTTTAATTATCAATCCAATATCCAATGAAATTCAATAATACATTTAACACCACAAGGAAAATAATGTAAAAAAAAAAAAAATTGTATAAATATACTCGCACAATTAGTATAAATTAATCTTTAATCTCTTTAAGTTTTGTATATGTTTCTATAAATTTTGATCAAGATTCATAATGGATTTAATAAGTTATATGAAAACTTTAATAAGTTTTAATGAGAAATTATTGCTTCTTGACTTGGTAACGCTAATGCTTACCCAAAAGCCAAAATCAATTAAATTTTATTTTATTTTATATTATGCAGCAATTATCAAATGCAAGGCACGTCTGCAAAATAAAAAATAACCACGTGTATAGAACTCAAACGTGGCAAAAATTTTGATAAAGAAATCCATCAAACAATGAAGCTGGACATCCCCCGGCGTCCAGGTTCATTCCTTTAAAAAATTTGTCTCTTAAAGTCTCAGTTGCAAATCGGAAGGTTTTTTTCTCGCGAAACAAACATCTTGAATTCACAGAAAAATAGAAACGTTTCTGAAAATGAACCAGAAGAAAGACCAGCCTTATCATGTCTTTCACAAACTTCCTCCCGGTGACAGCCCATACGTTCGCGCCAAGCATCTCCAGGTACCACCTTATCACGTCTTAAAGCATCTCCAGGTATTTAGTTTTTTAATTAGAATATTTAATATTTGTTATATGATGTTAATTATCGATTTAAAAGTATTTATATTAGTATTTGTTGTTATTATAATCAGAAAAAGCAATATAATGCGAATTATCTATATCTTTTGTTCAATAATGTGTACATAGATCATGTCAGATTATTCCATCATAGATATCAAGTACTATTTCTTTCGCAATTATCAGAGATCGGCGTTGATTCAGATCCGAGATTATATCCATTATTGAGTGTGTTATTTCTAATAAGCCATTCATCATTTCTCTGTTCTTGTCTCTAGCAATGACGCTTTCTCCAGGTTGGCTTTTGCTTTTTCCAGGATATCTTTCAGGTCGAGAGTCTTATCTAACATTGTTGTTTCAACTGTATGAATGGAAAACAAACTTGTTAGTGTAGATGTATAGGAGAAATATTAGATAAATTGTTGGGGAAATATAAGAGATATTTTTCAATGTTATTTACCACTTGCTCTTGCTTTTTTGGCTTCTGGATTGACGATTGTCGGTTTCCTGTCTGCCATTCGTTAACGATATGCACATGAAATGAGAATAGAGATTTGAGGATGTTTGAGATGTTGAACTGGTTATGTTTACATACATATAAATAACTGTGAATGGCGTTTTACAAAGAAAGAATATAAAGGGACGTAATGCGAACAGGCCAGGCAACTGTTCATTAAAAAATATTATCTGTTAAGTTATGTTTAAAGTAATTGTTCATTCTCGGTAATGTGTTTTGTTGGATTTTTGGTTTCTGGGTTGACGGTTTATCTTCTACCTGGTATTTGTTAATGATATGTTAATTATATGATATAATTAAGGCAACTGTTCGTATTTTGTTCAATGTAATTGGAATATTTAATATTTCAACTTTTGGATTATCATTAATATAGTTTCACCGAAGTTAATGATACATTTTATTAATCAGATTATATTTATGTTTATCTATGCAGAAAAATATGTAATATATGTGTTGAATATATGCGAATCATCATGACTTAATCAAATTAAGATGGGCATGTGAAAGATATTAACAATCAACATTGTTTCTCCAATTGTTATTTTTTCAAATTTAGTTATTCAGTTTATTTGCAATTTGATTAACTAATAACCGTAGATTTAATATGAATGTGGTATGATTATAAATAATTTTAAATCTATTTAGACTATTTTATTATTATTGCATATAATTTTTTTTTTTTTTTTTGATGCAATTACAATAGCAATATAATATGTG
>CM047747.1:21704903-21737619 GCA_026225825.1 Pistacia integerrima
CCCATTAAGATAGAGTTACCGATGGTGTTAGTGTAGTAACTCAAAAGATGCTTCAGGAGTCCGTAGTGATCCATGGAAGGGAGTTGCCAGTGGATTTGATAGTGTTTGATATGCCGGATTTTGATGTTATTTTAGGCATGGATTTCCTGGGGAGGTTTGGAGTAGAGATTGATTGTCGGAGAAAGAAAGCAAGATTTAATCTTGATGATGGAGATAAGTTTAATTTTGGCGAAGGTCACCAACTTAGTATGTTAATTAGCAGTGTGAAGGCCAGAAAGATGTTAAGAAAATGGTGCTCAGGATATATTGCTCATGTAGTGCACAGTAGTGATGTCCCACAACTAGAGATTCAGAATGTCCAGTAGTTCGGGAGTTCTTAGATGTATTTCCGGAAGATTTTTTGGGTTTACCTCCGAAAAGATAAGTAGAATTTAGTATTGAACTAGCACCAGGGACCACACTAATTTCTAGAGCCCCTTATCGGATGGCCCCAGCTGAGCTTTAGGAATTGAAAAAGTAGCTTAAGGAACTCTTAGATAAGGGTTTTATTCGACCTATCCATTCTCCCTGAGGTGCTCCAATTTTGTTTGTGAAAAAGAAAGATGGATCTCTACGGATGTGTATAGATTACAGAGAGTTAAATAAAGTGACAGTGAAGAGTAAATACCCATTACCTCGCATAGATGATTTGTTTGATCAGTTAAAGGAGCAGCAGTGTTTTCAAAGATTGATTTGAGGTCGGGTTATCATCAAGTAAGGGTTGCAGAGCAAGATATTGCCAAGACTGCTTTTCGGACCAGATATGGGCATTATGAGTTTGTAGTTGATGCCTTTTGGGTTAACCAATGCCCCAGCAATCTTTATGGACTTAATGAACAGGGTGTTTCAGGATTGTCTTGATCGATTCATATTGGTGTTTATTGATGAAAGAAAGAATAAAAAAAGAATAGAAAAGAAAGAAAAAAAAATTAGAAAGAAAGAATAGAAAAGAAAGAAAGAATAGAAAAGAAAGAAAAAAAATAGAAAAGAAAAAAAATAGAAAAGAAAGAAAAAAATAGAAAAAAAATAAAGAAAGAAAGAAAACTAGAAAGAAAGAAATAAAGAAAGAAAACGAAATAAAGAAAAAGAAAAATAGAAAAGAAAATGAATAATTTATGCATTTGTGCATTTGCATCATGAATATGCATAATACCATGCTCATTATCATGGGTAGTGAAAAATTTAGAAAACAGAGAGCAAAACAGAGAAACAATAGAGAGAAGAACAGGGAAAGAATAGAAAATAATCGGGAAATGTGATGTAAGGAAAGAAAATTTGGAATTTTAAGCAACGGAGAGAGAGAAGGGTAGCATAGTGGGTTTACTTACTGAGCCATTAGTGCTCACTCCGTTGTTTTTAATGTTTTGCAGGTAATAAGGTGAGTTGCGGTTACTCGAAACATCACACAGAGGAAGGGTCGGGCTACACTGTCAAGTTGCTATTTTTGAGAACATTTTGTAAATATTTGTATATAAAGAAAAATTAAATATGGGCCCATACTATATTACTCGTATATATGTGTGTATTTTCTTATATATATTTTTAATGAGTTTTAGTGATTATTTTATGAGTATAATAGCTAGAAAGAAAGCATTACAATCAATGAGGAAGCTATTGATTTTTGCAAAGGAGACAAACGGCAATGTCGTGGATCAACGACCAATCATACCTCGGGATGATGAGGGTTTTGATGTGGAGATGAAGTTGATGTTGATGGTGGCGTCAAATGGGGTGTTTGGCATTGGAATTGACCAAAATCAAGGTGATTTAAAATGTGGCAAAAACATCCCTAATTAGTTCATGCAGGTTTGAATTTCAGCAAAAACACCCCTAAAATTTCCATGAGTCCCTATAAGTTTAAAATTCAACAAATACACCCCTACAATCTAAACCAGATCACTGTGTAAGGCTAGCTTTGTTATGATATGGATGCCCTCATCTCTTTTAGAAAATCAAAACTTATCTTGATTTTTGATGTGTTTTTGTGCTTGGGCTTATTTATTATCTAAAAGAGCTTATTTCCAAGAAAATTTGTGTCGTTTGATTGTAACTTAAGAAGAGCTTATTAGAAGAAGCTCGAAATTTGACTTTTTTTTCTTCCATGAATTTGTTTTAGCTTATTGAAAGTGTTAAATAAAACCAAAAATATATCCATGTGTTATTTTATAAATTTGACTTATCATTTCTTAAATTACAATGTTTTTCAGTAATTCATAATTGCAAAGTTCGATTGCATATATATTTTGAATCAAATGACCATAATTTTTTTTTCATAAATAATTTATTTTCAACATATTTTCTTAATGACACTTTGGCCACCCCAAGTTTTAAAATTAACATTTGATCCCTAAAATGTAACTTTTAGATGTGGCCCTTTTATTATTTGAAGACCACATTTTGGCTCCCTAGAATAAATTTGGTGGCTCCAGCTCTTGCTATAAACACAAAGTAGTGTTAAGAACTAAGTAACTTGTCAAGCTATACTAACAACCTATTGACCAAGACATTTACATGCTAAGACACTTCTATTCTTAAAACTCTTTACTATGAACTAGGGGTGTACAAAAGAACCGATTGAAACTTGAACCGACGGGTACCGAAGGTCCGGTTCCGGTTCCTACCCAAAACTGGTAGTGATAGTGTAGGTTCTGGTTCCAAAAAACTGGAACCGACACTATGCGGTTCCGGTTCCACCGGGTAGGGACCGACGGGTACCCGAGAACTGGGACTTAAATAAATTATATATAAATCTGGGGGGTTATATGATATTTTACACTAAAAATTTAAATTAGTGCAAACTAAAATTCCCAATTCGACTCTTTAACCCTGAATGCCAAATTGAAAAAAATCCATTCACACTTTGCTTTGGTTTTTCATCACAACAACAACAAAGCCTTGTTTGGTTAAGGATTGCTACTTCTCCCTCAGCCCAAGTGGGATTCCTTCAGCTCCAAGTATCTTGTTTTCATTTCTCTTTCTAAGACCCACTTGAACTCTCTTCTTCTAAGACCTTGTTGTGTTGACGGTGTGAAGTGAGTTTTTTTACAAACACTTTATAGGCATCATTCTTGTGTTTAAAAGTTGTGAAATGCAAGACCCATGTGCTTACTGCTTCCCACTATGTTGACTTACTTCCCCATCCTATTAAGTGTTGACAGATCTTTATTATCAAATTAAATTTGAAAAACAAAATAGATAGAGAAGAGAATAACACAATTGGACCCACAAAATGAGACCTACAGCTAAATTTGACTTGGTGGTTGTGTAAGAGACAAATATAGTTGAGAGATTCTTGGCTGTGTTGGCCTGTTGGGGGCTTGGGGCACAAAGCCACAAAGTTAAGGCATTACTGCATTAGGGCCCCAATGGTCCACCACTTATAAATTAAAAAGGACAGCTTGCACAAATTTTTATGTCATTGATATTGTTCATTGTTGGATAGAAAAGTGATTGTATCTAATGGTAATGGTTTAAAAAGTAGAAAATATCTACATAGTAAAAAGGCCAGGAAAGCAAACATAGTGGTGGCAAATGGAAAAGTAAATTAATGAAATTAGGTTTAAGGCTTTATAATGTATTTGTATTTTTTTTTTTTTTTTTTTTTTTTTTTTTAACAAGTGTTAGGTGGGGGGTATTTGTAGGTTTTTAAGGGTTTTTTGTTATTTTATAAACTTTTGGGGGGTAAAAGTAATTTTATAGGGTACCCAAAACTGGAACCGTTGTTACAGCTCGTTCTGGATACCCAGAAATTGAAACCATCGGTTCTGGTTCGATTCCTTAAAAAAATATAAAGTACCTAGAACCGAACACCCCTACAGTATGAACCACAAGTGAAGACCTTGGTTTGACCATCTTCTTCTAAAAGAGCCTAATAAGACATAACATCTTCACCTACTTTCACAATACCTAGTAGTGGTTGAGAAGTGAATGCAAGAGAAATACAACAACTATTAGCATACCCATCTTAATGCTTCGTTTAATAATTTAAGATTAAAAAAAAAAAAAAATTGATTAGCTTTCATCTTGGATTCTTTTAATCCAAAAATGCTACACATATAACGTAATCAATGGAAGTAATTGAATTTGAAGATTATAGGAAACGATTATTAAACTAGCACATTTTTTGGTGGAAAATATAGCCACTCCATTAATTACCAATTAAAAATATGTTATGAAAGAAAAGCATTCAATACATTTTCGTTTTTCAATTATTTAAAATTACATATCTAGATCCTTATTTGAGCCATCGCAAAAATATAACTACGGACCAATACTGCGATAGTACGTACTTGGTCACTGATGATGACATCTTCCTTAACCTAGTCCTCTACTAATTAATGACGGCAGTTTTGATGCGGTTGAGAGATACTTCAAGATCATCACAAAGCTGATGAGAATCAGGAATAATATCATCATCAACTGATAAGATGAATGTCATCTTGTTCGCGTAACTCACAACATGAATCATCAATCCCTGCATCAAAATATCAAATGAAATAATAACACTTAAAAAAAGCAAACCCATTTAACCTTCAGCACATCTGTGATGCAAAAATTTCACGAAATTTCTAATACGAATAGAGGGGTATTTTCATCCTTATGGAATGATTATGTGGTCATGTGGGAATGAATTAATAGAATTAGTCAAATTTTATTTCACCCCTCCAATTTGTTTATTTTTGCCATGATAAATACTTACATTAGGTTGTCCAAAACAACTTGGAGCTATATAAGCCACTGGATGCCCAAACAAACTGATTTCTTCTTGAGGGCCAGCCACATTTGAGAACCACAATGTTGTTTGAGATGGAAAGCTCGCCATCTGTTCATATGGTTGAAGAAGATTAATCTATATTTAGTTAAAACTGAAAGTTTCAATATATAATACAAGCTTCAACAACTTAATTTGATTATATTCCATGATAATCAAAAGAAGCATAAAAGGAAAAGTAATCGTACCTTCAAGCCACCAAACTTCAGAAAATATTTAGCCAAGAAATATGAGAAAGAAGCCTCTAGAGAAGCTTTTTTCCTATCCATGGCTGCCTTAGCTTCTCCGAAGGTAATCCAGTGGATTATCTCATAATGCAATTGTGAAAGGGTAGATCAAATAACCAATTTGGTTACCCCACTTTGCTTTAGTACCCTTCTTCATCATATCAGCTAGCTCCTACAAAAATATATAATATTCGTATAAATTAATATTTACTTTCCCAGTCAAAAAACATAACATAAATCACTGAATATGAACTAGTATTGGACACTTACTTGAATCCCTGGAATTGGCCTAAGGTTCATGAAGAAGGTTGCTCTAAGACAAATACTCTTTGGAAGATTGTTACTTCTTTCTGACGATCCCTTATCAATCTTATTACTTTCCCCTGCAATGTTTCATTGTGGATCTGTCTAAGCTGGTTTATGAGTTATAATAATATTTCAAAAATGTATGAATGGGATCCAACTATGGAAGGAAGCAAGAATTTAAATTATACAAACTCATATCATTCATCATCAAACTTCAATAACATAATTTTATATATTAATTAATTACATATAGCTCACCATATTTTCTATTAAGATACCGAGACAACCCTGCCTACTCCCAGCATAACATCATTGATTGTCTACAAAATCACAATGCCACAAAATAATATTAAACAAAAGTAAAAGAGAACTCATTAAGGATACAACACAAAGATGCAAATTAACTTATAGTTCTTGTCGAATTCTTTATAAGCTTGATGTCATCCAAACTGACTGATCGATGAACGAATTGCCGAGGACTTGAGCCAAAGCCCAAGGGACTTTTGAGTGGTGTTTTCATATCCTTTATAAGCATTAATGCCATAGCAAGAAACATCATAACATCAACAAGAGTGTTCCAAAGCAGCCACATAGCCAACCGCAATTTGATGAATTTTCCCTTCAACCCTCTAGAGGATTTTTCGGAATTCACTTTCTTAACCATTGGAATGGTGGGAGGTTCTGTTGGGTTAGAAACCTTACGAGTACAAGCGAGGAAGAGAGACATAAGAGAAGTTCTATTACCAAGAGAGTGGTGAACTCGAAGAACAGAGACGGATTCAGCTTCAGAAGTTTTGACATTGAGGAGATGGAGATCCCACATTGGCATAGACATTTTGATTTTATTTTTGCTCAGGTTGGAGATGGAATCTTCCACAAATTTATCCGGTGAGTCGATGTCATCTGGATCAAGTTTTGGGACTATAACGTGATTGTCCAAATTAACCTCTGTTGGGACCCATAATAGCCTACCACCATTCATTTCATCCACAGCCTGCAAAAAAGTTAATAAATTATGTGATAACAAGCTAGTTTAGAATAGCTTTTTTTTATGTTTTTTTATTTTTTTTTTTTTAAATAAATTTTAAAGTAAAAATATACAAATTAACATTAAGTATAACTTGATGTAACATAAAATAAATGAATGTATAGTTTTAATAAAAGAGTATGAGATTCAAAGGTCTAATGTTGAAATATCGTCTACTTGTTTAAATTTTTAATAGTATGAGAGTCAAAGGTCTAAAATTTGAAAAGAATCTCTTGAACTAATATAATATTATACAGATCCTCATTTATTATTAAAAAAAAAAAAAAGTTAATGTAGTTATTAAAGAGTTAATTTACCTAATACATAATTGTGGATCCTTGTTTATTATAAAGAATAAACTAGCTACTAAAGAGAATAGATGTGGATCAACCAATAAAGGTATGATAAGTGTTTATCTCGTCTACAAAGAACAAAGAAAAGAAAGGGAACAACCAAAATAATGTATAGTACAGACAAATGTTGATTGACTAAATAAGGTATTGGCCAAGTTGCCAGGAGACCAAACTTTAAAGTTGTGAGAAGAAAAATGCCGGCTTTAATTTATGTTTGTGAACAACAAAATAATCTGATCCCAACATAATCTAACAGTCCAGATTGGATATCAATACATATGCAATACTCTGTATATTTTTTTGTCAATTTAGGTCAAAAGCGACCCAATTATACTTTAACTAGCAATAACTATGATGAAAATGGTTCATTTCAAAAGACAATGTTAGTTAAGAAACATGAATACCGTTATAACCACTCACACAAGAATCAACCAAATAACAAAAGATCACAATCGAGAATCACAAATCACACACACAAGAACAACCGGAATTTTACCGTGGTTCACTTGCCCTATATTTGAGCAAGCTACTTCCACGTTGAACTCGGGAAACACATGAGCTTGCTGCACTAAATCACTGTCAAGATTACAGATTACACATAGCAACACAAAACCCTCAATAACCCTTCTTCAACCCGTAACTCACCCTAGAGATTACACCCTTCGAATCCCTATAAACAGTGTATACAATACACCTAAAATGACCTAACCCAGCCACTCAATCAACAAGTTACAAGATTCACTCAACCTAGATTGAAACCCTAACAGACTCAAAATGGTGTTTAACGAAGAAGAGAGAGATTTGCAAAATGAATACAGTGTACAAAATGCCAAAATAACTTTGCTTTTATATGGTTGACATTAGGGTTAAATTCCAACCGTTGGATCTTCTCTTCATCAACGCTCAAGATTGTTTTCTCAGTTTGGATCAAAACGACATCGTTCCATTTAAGTTCTAATATGACAATGTTTCAAGCCATCATCCAACAATCTCCACCTTGATGGGTTGAAAAACAGCCCATGTGCTAGTGCAGCTTGCCTTTAATGAGTCCTTCATGGTTCTTTTGTTACCCTTGTTTATTGAATGGACAGCAGGGTCAAGCAATGCTTGAACTTAGCAAGTGTAAGAATCTTCGTACCCATGTCTGCTGGATTGTGCTCAGTAGGAACCTTATTGAGAGCTATCTCCTCCCTAGTGATCAGATCTCTCACAAAGTGATAGCAAGCATCTATGTGTTTAGTTCGCTCGTGGTACACTGGATTTTTACTTAGGTGTATTGCACTTTGACTGTCTTAAAAAATGGTTGGCTTCAGTTCAGACAGGTTTGCTTCACTCAGGATCCCTTTGAGCCAAATTGCCTCCTTAAATACATCAGCTACAGCCACATATTCAGCCTCGGTTGTTGATAGTACAACTATAGGTTGTAATTGTGAACTTCCAACTGATATAGTTGCCCCCCAAGGTAAAGTAATATGTAGTGGTTGACTTCCTAGTGTCCCTGTCACCTACAAAATCAGAGTCTACAAAACCAGTCAACTCAAGTGAGGCAGATCTTTTACATTATTCCAGTCCCACATTTAAAGAGCCATTAACATATTTGAGTACCCACTTCAGGGTTGTCCAATGTTCCATACCAGGATTGGACATAAATCTACTCAACAATGATATCACAAATGATAAGTCAGGCCTATTACTAATCATAGCATACATCAAGGATCCAATTACATTTGCATAGGGTATGGTTTCCATTTTAATTAACTCAGCATTAGTATTAGGGCATTGAGCCTTGCTTAATGTGAAATGGTTAGCTAAAGGCATCGAGACGGTTTTGGTCCCTGACATTCCAAATTTTTCTACTAACTTATGCAGGTATGAGCAATGGTGAATTTTCAGTTTGCATTTACTTCTGTTTCTATCAATTTGCATGCCTAAAATCTTCCTAGCATCCCCTAGGTCTTTCATTTCAAATTCAACATTCAGTTTATTCTTTAACACATAGATCAGAGGCTTTGATTTGCTTATCAATAACATGTCATCTACATACAGAAGTAAGTAAATAGGTATTTCATCCAAAACAGCAAAGTAGAAACAACTATCATACTTACTCCTAGTGAATCCTATACTTACTATAAATGTGTCAAACCTCTTATACCATTGCCTAGGGGATTGCTTTAGACCATATAAAGATTTTAGCAGTAGGCAGACATGGTTGGGGCCCTTTTTATCTATGAAACCTAAGGGTTGGCTCATGTAGATCTCTTCCTCAAGATCTCCATGTAGGAATGCAGTTGTAACATCTAATTGTTTAAGCTCTAGATCCTGGTGGGCTACTATGGACAACATGAGCCTTATGGTTTTGTACTTAACTATAGGGAAAAAAGACTTCATTGAAGTCTATTCCCTTTCTTTGGGTGAAATCCTTGGCTACTAGTCTAACCTTATACCTGAGGGGATCCATTTTTAGTGATACCTTTCTTTAGTTTGAACAGCCACTTGCATTGTACAAGTTTCTCATCCTTAGGCTTTGGTACAAGTTTCCAAGTTCTGTTCACGTCCAAAGACTTCATTTCAGCTTCCATAGCAGCCTTCCATTGGTCCCTTTCTTTGTCTGCATGGCTTCCTCATAGGTTTCTGGTTCTCTTCTTTGTACTTCAATACCTACAAGGAGGGCAGTATATATTAGATCAGCATAGGAATATCTTATGGGTGCCCTTGTCTTCTGGTTTTGTCTCTTGCAAGCTGGTAGTCTTGCAAGGTTCTCAGGTTGAATCTCAGTGTCATCTGTTGTTTCTATCTCATCCTTCATGCTCGGATCGCTTTGTCTAGTTTCTCCTCCATGTTCATAATAGCTTCGATTCTTGGTTTGAGTTTGAGCGAAGTTCCACCTCAATTGGTGTAACTTCAGTTAGGTAGGGTGGGAATCCTCGAACTTGAAATAGGGTGGGGTCGTTCTAGTTCTAGTTTCCTTACAAGGAAAGACTCCCTCATTGAATACCACATCTCTGCTCACAATGATTCTAACCCTTGGAGAATCTCTATCCCAAAGTCTATAACCTTTGGTCCCTTCTTGATACCCCAAGAATATGCACTTGGTTGACCTTGGTTTCAATTTTCCTCTTGTGGTGTGTGCATAAGTTGCACACCCAAAAACTCTTAGGTGGCTTAGAGCTGGGATTCTACCAATCCACATTTCCTCAGGGCTCTTTAGGTTTATTGCAGTAGATGGACTCCTATTTACCAGGTATGCTGCTATTGTAAGGGCTTCTCCCAAAAAGGAGGTGGGGAGTTTGGAGGTTATTAACAAGCACCTAACTTTGTCAAGAAGGGTTCTATTTATTCTTTATACCACTCCATTCTGTTGTGGGGTATAGGTTATCCTATGTCTTAAAACCCCTGGTCACAACAAAACTTGTCAAATTCTTGGTTACAGAATTCCAGCCCATTGTCTATTCTAAGAACCTTCACCCTTTTTCCCATTTGGTTCTCTACTAGGGTTTTCTAGTCCTTAAACCTAGCTAGAACCTGATCTTTGGATTTCAGTAGGTACACCCACACCTTGCGACTGTAATCATCCACCAAAGACATAAAGTAATTATTCCCTCCACAAGATTTTACTTTTCCAGGTCCCCAAAGGTCATAGTGTATGTATTCTAGTGGACTAGTGGCTAGGTGTGTCCCCTTGGTGAAACTATTTCTATGCTGTTTCCCTAAAACACAATTCTCATAGAATTCGAGGGGTGTACTCTTGTCCTTACCAAATTGTCCCTTTATGCTTCAGAATGTCCATGCCTCTTTGACTCATGTGGCCTAATCTAAGGTGCCACTTTTCTGCACTGGACAAGTTAGTAGAAGTAATCACAAAATTAAAACAGTTTTGGGAAATGGTTCCCACAAAGAATATAAAGGCCATTTCTTTTCTCTCCTTTCAGTATCAGGTTGTTATCTCTATATATGTTCAAGCATCCATGTTCTGCTTTATAACAACATCCCGATTCATCTAAGGTGCCAAGGGATATCAAATTTCTTTTAAGTTCTGGTATGTACCTTAACCCTAGTTAGTTTTACCATTTTTCCAATGTTAGCCCTTAGAGTCACTGTGCCTATCCCTCTTACTCTACATGCATTATTGTTTCCCATGTAAACAGTTTCATTTTCAACATTTTCAAATTCCTGGAACCAGTCTCTCCTAGGACTCATGTGAAATGAAGCCTGAGTCCAGCACCCACTCTTCACCAATGTCATTCATTGACATAGTTAAGTACTTCAGGTTCCTCTACCAGGTTTCTAGTAGTGGCTAGGTTATTCTCAGTATTCCCTTGTTTTTGTTTTTTAATCCACTCAAAACAATTCTTTTTAATATGCCCAGTTTTATTACAAAAGAAGCATTTTCTAGACTCTCCTCTATGCTTGTTACT
Source organism: Pistacia integerrima (assembly GCA_026225825.1). Classification (NCBI taxonomy): domain Eukaryota; kingdom Viridiplantae; phylum Streptophyta; class Magnoliopsida; order Sapindales; family Anacardiaceae; genus Pistacia; species Pistacia integerrima. The sequence goes on from CM047747.1 coordinate 21,716,042, forward strand.
GCCCTTCCATTTTTTCTTATTTCTAGCCCCCTGATTATTCTAATTTCCTTTACCAGTTTGACTAGGTTCTAGTCTACTCTTAACAAACAGATTTGTGCCATTTTGTTTATGGGTTTTCAATTCTAATTCTCTGGCCCTAAGTCTTGCTGTTATTAGGTCAAGATTTGGTATAGTACCCAAGTACTTTGGCATTCTTGACTACCTGGTAGTCATCAGTCAAGGAATTCAATAGAATCATGGCTAGGCTGGTTTCTCCTAAAGCTTGGTCTGTCCCTTTTAGGACAAAGGTCATTTTCAGAAACTCATCTAGGTTTTCATCTATACTCTTAGCACTATCCAATTTTATAAGAGAATAAAGCCCCCTTTAAAAAAGCTAGGTTGGGGGCAGATTACAAAGCATACAAGGTAGTGAGTTTACCCTAGAGTTCAATCGGTGATTCAATTCCATCTACCTTCCTAAGGACGTTGTCGGACAAATTCATGATTATCAGATTGTACGCCCCCTCATTGATCTCCTCTTTCTTTTTCAACTTCTCCTCTGGCCACTTTTCAGAGTCCTCTTCTAGTGCGATGGCAACCTTGTTGTGAGAAAGCAATGCTTTCATCTTTTTCTTCCAACTCCCAAAATCAATCTTCCCATCATATTGGGAGATCTCCATACGAGTAGTACTCATTATACTATAATGGTAAGAAAGGAAAAAAGAACCTAAAAAAGGTACGCGGCATTGTTACACTAGAAGTTGCCAATTACTACCAGGCAGTTTTTAAGGCGATTACTGGTTTCTAGCCTATATACTTTTAAACTTAGCCAAGATTTGACTCCATAGATCCTATTAGAGACTAGAAGGAATCATAGTTTCGAAAAGCCCCAATTTTACGAAACCCTAATTTCATTTTTGTAAAAAATCCCTAATCTCCAAGAAATGGCTCTGATACCACTGTTATAACCACTCACACAAGAATCAACCAAATAACAAAAGATCACAATCAAGAATCACAAATCACACACACAAGAACAACCAAAATTTTACCATGGTTCACTTGCTCTATATTTGAGCAAGCTACATCCACGTTGAACTCGGGAAACACAAGAGCTCGCTGCACTAAATCAATGTCAAGATTATAGATTACACACAGCAACACAAAACCCTTAATAACCCTTCTTCAACCCGTAACTCACCCTAGAGATTACACCCTTCGAATCCCTATAAACAGCGTATACAATACACCCAGTGACTGACCTAACTCATTCAATCAACAAGTTACAAGATTCACTCAACCTAGATTGAAACCCTAACAGACTTAAAATGGTGTTTAACAAAGAAGAGAGAGATTTGCAAAATGAATGATGCGTACAAAATGCCAAAATAACTCTGCGTTTATATGGTTGACATTAGGGTTAAATTCCAGCCGTTGGATCTTTTCTTCATCAATGCTTAGGATTGTTTTCTCAGTTTGGATCAAAACGACGTTGTTCCATTTAAGTTCTAATACGACAGCGTTTCAAGCCATCATCCAACAAATACAATTGACAGCGTAAAATCGTTTAGGCATCTGCCATAATCTCATTCTAGCGAAGCATATGATTAATATTTTTTACCTGTAAGCTAGAGAAACGAGAGTGCTTTAGCAAAGTATGCACCAAGTTTGCTTTAACAACTTCTGCATTGATTTTTGTCTTCAAGCCAATCATGGCAATAATGTAGACATTGGAATCAGGCTCATGAAACATACAAGCAACTGGACTCAGAGGTTGATTTGCCTCACTGTCATCTAATGTAAAATTTTCAACATCTGTTTTCACTTTGATAGGCTTAAAAAGAGCTTCCATTTTCAATAACTCTAATAACTTCAAAACCTATAAAGTGACATTTTTAGGAAAAAAGCAAAGGAAATATTTATAGGAAAACAAGGCTAGTTGCTTTGAAACTCTTTGATATTTGATTTGTGGATGAACTAAAAACTTAATGAATCGTCTCCTTTTATAGAGAATCATAGTGTTACTATGCCATGGGCAGTGCATGCATGTCCTACAAATTAATCAATTTTCAAACATGTGATACATGTGAAATTTGAGTTTTCTTGTTGGAATTTCTAGATCATGGGCCTCCGGTGAGAGCAACACGTACCCTTTTGTTTAGAGATCAGTTTGAGTTTAAGAACTTGCAAAAAAAAAAAAAAATCATTATCAATAGAAATTTCTACAAATTGCTCTATTGTTTAGTCTTTAATAAAATTAGTATTATGGACGATAAAATCTACAATTGATTCGAAAGGCACAAATCTTGTGAGGGATGAGCCATTGACAATCGTATGGACCTGCAGAGACAAAAACGAAAGCAATACATCTCACTAATTAGTGTCAGCAATTATGTCACGAATGACATCAGCTATCTAGCGATTGTGCGAGTTTTAATTAGGTAATTGCAAGTTTTAATCATAGAGCACCTTCATATTCATAGGGCCATCTCCTTAAATTATATGCCATTGTCAAAGGCTTGTTTTCATATAGATGGCCACATCTTTAAAACATTCAAAACTTATCTTTGATTTCGGATGTGAAAGTTCAAAGTCCTAGCGATAAAGACACTATTATAAGCAATTATGAAACAATCACATCTTTTAGATTCATTGAATAATGCGTAAGATGTTTAATCTAATAAATCGAAAATCACTCTAAGTTTTGAATTCTCACTTCTAAGAAATTTAATAGAAATATGAAAGGACAATTAGTCATTGCAATGCTAGTGAAGAATGAGAGAGTAAACTGAACAGAGTTCTAAAAATCGTGAACTCTTTGATTTTGATTTCTTAACTGAACAGTAAAACATTTAGTAAGTGTTTTATACAAAGAAGAAACTGTAACAGACCAAAATGACATAGTTTTGGAGTTGCTGTTATAGTATTAGAAATTACAATAAGGACCTTCATATTTTGTCTTTTTAACATTTTGGTTAACATTCCCCCTTAAACTGAACTATCCTTTTCTCCTGTTGTCCTGCAAAGGATGAGCTTCAGCTCCATGCAAAAAAAAAAATTCCAACAAGAGCTGTCCAACACACAACTCCAGAGGGTTGACTTCCAATCATACAAAAAAAAAAAAAAAAAAAAAAAAAAAATCAGCAATGTAGCAACACAGAGCTTAGCTAAAAAAAGTTTTCTCCAAGCTTTAGTAGCAGAGTACTTAGCTGCAGTAAGTTTCAATGCACCGTACTTAGTCTACAGTAAAACATCAACCTATTTCAATAGCCACATAGCAACAACCACTTCAATTACAGAGCAGCCATTTCAATTACAAAGCACCATATTTCAGAGCATATTCCATCAAATTTCGCAATCCACTTCCATTAAAAATGCAAACCACCATATTTCAACCACCATACACTTCAACAGCCATTTCAATTTCAAAACTACCACTTCCATTACAAATGCAAACCACCATATTTCAACCACCAAACACTTCAACAGCCATTTTAATTTCAAAACTGCCACTTCCAATACAAATGCAAACCACGATATTTCAACCACCATACACTTCAACAGCCATTTCACCATATTTCACTACAGATCACCATATTTCAATACACAGAATTTTTCACTTCCAATTAAAATCAGTTGCAGTGCTTCAGTAAAATAGCAACTTAAACAAAACAACTACTTCAAGCACAGAAAACTACTAACATCATTTTGCTACTGCAGATCACCACATTTCAACACAAATTTGCAACAATCACTTCAATTGTACAGAACAGCATTAATCATTACTTTATCACAATAGATCACCGTATTTCAATACTCACTATTTTTAGTTCATACTCATAGGCTGTGGAGTGTCAACAACACAAAGTTTATGTTTCAACTCTTGAAATTGAGTAATGGAGAGGGCTTTGGTTAACACATCAGCAATTTGCAGTTTTGAAGGTACATACTACACAACAACTTTCTTTGCTAAAACTTGATCCCGGATATAGTGAGTGTCAATCTCTATATGTTTTGTCCGAGCATGAAAAACGGGATTAGAAGCTAAGGCACCAGCACTGACATTATCACACCAAATTACTAGGACAAGAATTAAGAGATATTCCCAATTCAGAAAACAGACTTTCCAACCATGCCAATTTAGTTGATATATGTGCCAATGCTCTATATTCAGCTTCAGGAGATTATAAGGCAACCACTCTTTGCTTTCGGGAGGTCCACTGAATCAAATTAGGCCCGAGATACACGGTAACCACTGGTGGACCTCTTGTCATCCAAATTACTGCCCCAATCAGCATCTGCATAGCATTCAAGGTGAAGAGAAACTGTTGGTCTGAACTAAAGGCCATGAGACTGGGTTCCTTTAAGATATCTCAAAACCCTCTTGCAAGCTTGCCATTGTAGCTCTGTAAGGGCTTGAAGGTACTAACTTAGCTTGTTAAGTGTAAAGCTAATGTCAAGCCTTGTTAAGGTTAAGTATGAAGAGCTCCAATAGTACCTCTATACAAACTGGGGTCTTTAAACAACTCACTATCTGTGGTTGAAAGCTTTGTACCAGTAGCCATGGGAGTGGGGCAAGAATGTGCATCTTGCATTTTAGTATTTACAAGCAAATCAGTAACATATTTGGTCTACTTCAAGTGAATTCCTTCATGCGTTCTAGTTGCCTCTAAACCAAGAAAATAGGTCACTAAATCAAGTGTCTTCAAGGCAAACTGATTATTTAAGGTTTCAATCAGTTGTAAAATGCAAGAACTGCTAGTGCTAGTAATTAGGATGTCGTCCACATAAATGAGGACATAGAGAACTTGAGCATTATCCTTAAGGATGAATAAACTGGAATCTGAAATTGAATTCTTAAAACCCTTGTCCAGCAATGCTTGTTTGAGTTTATCAAACCATGCCCTTGGATCTTGTTTGAGGCCATAAAGAGCCTTGTTAGTTTGCACACATATGAAGAAAGATGAGGAACTTCAAACCCTTTAGGCTGCCTCATATAAACAGTTTCAGTCAATTAGCCATTAAGAAAAGCATTATTTATGTCAATTTGTTGAATGTCCCATCCAGAAGAAACAGCAACTGTAAGAATCATTCTAATGGTGCTAGGCTTAATAACCAAACTAAATGTTTCAAAGTAATCCAACCCAGGTGTTTGTTGGAACCCTTTAGCAACTAGCCTAGCTTTATATTTGGAAGAGTGACCCATTAGCATTAAATTTTGTCTTGAAAACCCATTTGTTACCAACTACATTTATATCGACAGTCTTAGGAACAAGACTCTAGGTTTCATTTTTCATTAAAGCATTAAACTCAACTTGCATAGCCTCTTTCCACTCATTACTAGCAAGCGCTTCATTTACTGTCAAGGGTTCAGGTTAGACAGTAGTTGTAGATAATGTAAGGGCAGTGTAAGGTTGCGTAGGGACTATTTTTGTTGTTGAGAGTTCAGGTTTTGCAGTGGTGATGACAGTGGAAGGTTGTGTAGGAACTGTTTTTGTTGTTAAAGATTCAAGTTTTGTAGTGGTAATGGTAGACCAAGTACGGGCAGTAGAGGGTTGTAAAGAGGCTTTAGACCTAGTGATCATTGGGTGTGTATTGATGGTCATGGGTAAAGAAGATGAACTAGGAGCAGAAAATTGTGATGGAGTTAAATCTACTACAAGAGAGCAACTAGGAGGTTGAGAGGAGTGCTATACATTGGGCTGATTAGTAGGCAAGGATAGTGACTCACTGGTTGTACAATTGTTCTTGAAACAGGTGAAATCAATCTTCAAGAGGGCAGGTGGATGAAGTTGTGTGAATTGTAATGGAAGCTGATCCTATAACAAGTGTATCAGAAGAAGTTGGACCTAAAGGTAGTGTTGACATCTATAGGAACAGCAGTATGATGTGATGAAGCCAAAGAGACTGTAGAATTTAAGTTAGAGCTGCAAGGAAATATTAGAAGGAAATTAAAGTGTTGAGATTGAAGTGGGAACTGACTTACCAACTGTTGGATTGGGACATGGATCAGGACTAGCCACTGCAGGAGAGACTGTCACTTATATCATGTGGGAGCTAAACAGAAACATAAGGAAAAACTAGGAATAGAAGAGGTGGCTTCTGGTAAATCAATTGGTGTAAAAACAGAATGAGAGTGAGACTAATCAGATTTAGTGGCAAAAGGAAACTCTTGTTCATTAAATTGGGACATTAGGAAGTGATATGAATTTTACCTTCAGAAGTCAAACATTTATAGCCTTTATGCACTAAACTATATCCAACAAAAGTGCATTTGGATGAATGGAAACTAAGTTTATGTTTGTTAAAATCTCTTAAGAAATGGAAAACAAGTGCAGCCAAAAGTTTTAAGTTCAAAATACACTGGTAGTCTGTTAAAAAGCATTTGATAAGGTGAAATATGGTTTAAAACAGGAGTAGGCATTCTATTAATCAAGAAAACTGCAGTTTCAAATGCAAACCACCATAAATGTAGTGGCATAGAGGCATAGAGGCATGAGCAAGTAAAGTGAGGCCAGTTTCTGCTATATGTCTATGTTTGCAGTCACTTCTTCTATTTTGCTAGTGAACATGAGCACAAGAGTGCCTAAACTGAATACTAGCAGTAGTAAGATATGACAGTAGACCCTTATATTCTCCACCTTGGTCAGATTGGAGACACTTAAGCTTACAATTAAATTGTCGCTCAACCAAGTGGTGAAACTTAATGAAAATAGAATTGACTTCAGTTTTTGTCCTTAAGGGAAACAGCCAAGTAAACCGGCTGTAATCATCAATAAAATGGACATTGTATTTGAACCCTTCTAATGAGGTTAGTGGGGTTGGTCCCCACACATCACTATGCACTAACTCGAGTGGGTGTGTGGCTCTAAATTGAGACAAGGGAAAGTGATTTCTATGCAAATTACCTAATCTACAGGCATCACAAAAAGGCAAGGCAGAAATTGATCCTAAGGCAGAAATTGATCCTGAAGGTTGTTTATCCATAGATGACAGAATATTGTGTAACTTATCTGAGTGAGGATGTCCTAACCTTATTATGCCAAAGAGATAGCATATGTGTTTTGGTATTATTAACATGAAAAACAGTAGGTGAACTATGTGATCGGTTGGTGTTGTCTTTAGAGAGTGCTTTGGTGCCTAAATGTGATGAGATAGGAGAAATATCAGTGCCATTAATTATGCAATGCAATAGCAGAGAAGTCATCACTAGGATTATGCAAAACAGTGGGAAGTAATTAAGGAAGTAGAATCATTCAAGTTTTGTGTTTTATTAACAGGAAAATAATTAAAAGTATGCAGGACAATATTACAATTATCAGAATGGATTTCAGAACCTGCCATCTTATTTCTAGTATAACAAGAGTAACTCATATCTTTTTCAGTACATTTATTATCACTGGACTGACTAATTGACGTAACAAACGATTGAGGAAAACAAGGACCAGAATTGTCAAACATAGCAGGTGAATGAAAGGAAAGAAATCTAGATGGAATATGTAACTGATATAAGCCAGCCTTAAGTCCTCCCTGCAATAGTGTTGCCCCAATAGCCTTGTCCTTAACAACACAACAATTAGAGTCAAATTCAACAACAACATGGTTATCTTTAGTGAACTTAGATATGTTAAGAAGATTTTTAGTGATCCTAGGAACACATAGCACATTTTTTAGATGTAAACATTTATAATGTAAGGTATTTGGCAAGAAAGTAGAACCAATATGGGTAATGTGTAAGGACTCACCATTGCCAACTTGTAGTTTCTCAACTGCATCATAATTTTCTTGACAGTTAACGATTGGGATCAGAGGTTACATGGTCGGTTGCTCCAGAATCCATGTACCAGGCTGGGTCAACAGGAGCATTAGAATTGGGTGTGACTTGTGCACTACAGGATTGACTAGGAGATGGAACATGATTAAGACACAAAGTACGCTTGGTTTGGTGTATGAGATAGATTTTGTGGCTGTTGGCTGGGAACATGAAACCCTTGCTGAGAATGAGTGAAAGGAGGCCTTTTTTGTGAGTCATTATAATCCTGTTGAACCTAAAAATCAATAGTGTTGGCTAGTTGAGTCTGTGATCCATAAGAGATATATCCACGCTATAACTACGTACCATAGGAATTGTTAGTGGGAATAAGAGGCTGCTACTATTGAATAAAATGGGACTGTTGTGAAGTTGGACAATTGTTGTATCCAAAATTAACAGGGTTGGACATGCCAAACTAAGGGAAATTCCAAATTGTGGTGGAGTCCCATTGTAAGAAGAGTTATAGCGATGGTAGCATTGTATAGCCGTATGACCAACCTTATTACAAACTTGACAGATTGGCCTCCCTTGACCATTAGATCTTCCTCTGCTTCTACCACTAGAGTTATATCCTAAAGGTCTAAAAGGATAAGGGTTGTCCATATATAGAACTAGTATCTGATGAATAGATTTGACTGCCTTGATAAACTGAACCAGCATGCATAGGATAAAACTGAGTTCCTGGCAATGATGTAGGCAAAGAAAGTGACACATTAGTCAATCCATCAGACATTGTAGACATATTAGACAAACCAGCTAGTGTTGTAGGCATCTTGTTTATGGTGGTTAGAGAAGACTGACTTTGTGCATTGTTGAGAGAAGCTATGTTGACTGAGCCTCCATGAAAATCTATGAGTTAAACTTTTCAAGCTTCATTTCATATTTCTGAGGTAGAAACTGAGCTTCCTGTAATGTGATAGAATCAAATTTGGATTCGATTCTGGAAGTTAGGTTGACAACCACAGCATCAAATTCTGGACCTAACCCATCTAACACATAGTGAAGGAGCTCTTCGTCGGTAATCACTTGACCACTTGTAGATAAATTTTCAACAATACCTTTCATCTTTTTAACAAAGTCACTGACACTGAGGTTTCCTTTTTAAGTTGATTGAAGTAGACTCTTTAAATGTAAGGCTCTAGCTTTGGAGTCAATTAAAAACTCCTTCTCAAGTGCAAACCAAACTTCAGTAGCGAATTGACACTACGACACAGTGGAAAGCATATTTTCAGAAATTGAAGCCAAAAGCCAAGTGACAAGTAATTTGTCAGTTCTTTTCCAAGCTACATAAGCTGGATTTATTGTTTCTTTAGCTAGGTTTTTAGCTGATGTTCTATCACTTAGCTTAATTGAACATTTAGGATCAATAAGAATAAAAGGTGGAGGACATGGAATTGAACCTGTCGAATGTTCTTCAAGCTCGTGTGCTCCTGTTGTGAACATAACTTGAGAATGCCAGAACCTATAATTGTCTGTATAGCTATCTCTTGTCAATTTGGGGCTAACGACTTGCAGATTTGACAGAAACATTGAGAACTGAGGATGAGCTGAGCAATGAAGACTCTTCTCCATGTTTTTAGTTTGATTATCCAGAGGAATTGTAGCCATTTGACGCTTGTCGTCGACTGTGATACCAAGTGAAGAATGAGAGAGTAAACTAAACAGAGTTCTAAAAATCGTGAACTCTTTGATTTTGATTTCTTAACTGAATAGTAAGACATTCAGAGAGTGTTTTATATAAAGAAGAAACTGTAATAGACCAAAACGACACAGTTTTAGAGTTGCTATTATAGTATTAGAAATTACAATAAGGACCTTCATCTTTTGTCTTTTTCACATTTTGGTTAACAATGCTTACTTCTTTATCAGAAATATTTCTTTGGTTATATATGATGAATTATTTTTTGTTTTCTTGTAAATCAACACTTCTATTTTATTACACATGAAAAACACCATGAAAATGTTTGATACCTAAACAAGATTGAAGTTTAGACAATTCAAAGCTTGCTCCACCCACATTTCTTAGTGTTCAAAATTTCCAAGTGATTAAATAAAAGGTGTTTACTGTTAAAAATGCAAAATAGAAGAAGATCAACAAAATTTCCCAAGGCCAGTGGGGGCATGATCCCTTAGTGATCCGCCCCTTTGCTTGTCCTCTACAATGTACATGGTAGTTCAAAGTAATAAAGTTTCATTAAGTTCTTGTTCCTTTTTTGTTGAACGATGTTAGTAAGGATGTTAGGAGTACTGTTTACTATTCTACAGTTGCTGTCAATTGACTAGAGCTAACTGTTAGCTACTATTACTTTTCTTTTAGTTATGTTAGTTACTGTTACTTTTGTGTTATTGTTCTTTATGTTCTATAAAGTTGTACATAGAAGATTATTCATGTAATAAGAAATACATCAAAGCTTCTAGAATTTTCTTTCGCACTTTCTCTATTGTATCTCAAATCCTCAGATGGTATCAAGGCCATCGACAAACGTCAAGAATTGTTGAATTTCTTGCATTTTCTCCTATTTTAGACAATGTAGAGAAAGGTTCAAACTCCAAAATTGCAATTGAATCAATCAATTTTATTAATTCTCATGCAATGTCTTCAACCAATATGCTAGTAATTTTCCCCAAATTGATGAGAGATAATCATCGATTCTAGAAGATAGGTTTTGTTTGTGGTTGGTTCTCATGATCTCGAAGAGCATCTCACAAGATTGAGTCCTTGTCCTACTCAATTCATTTGAGTACAATCAAATGATCGAACTCAGAATCAATTACTGGTTTGTGTTTTAATTGTTGTTTTTGTGTTCTAATCAATGTTGGCTAGAATGTATAGTTGAAGCACTCAGGGAGAGTGTGCTTGCTAAGTGGGATTTTATTTTCTAGGTCAATTGTCTTGGTTATCATGAACTAGTTTGCATTTTTTAAGTTCACTTCCGTTACATATCTCAATGCTTGCTTTAATGATGTTTTACATAAGATATGTTTTTTTGTATGTTTATTCGTAAGTTTATAAGTATTTTTGTCAACTTATGAAGTCATGTGTGCATATGCATTTCTGATGTTTGCGCATTCTTTTGGTTAAGCACAAGCGTGTCTAAAGTTTACACATGTAATGACATTCTGCATTTATGTATGCATGTTTCCTTAGTATGATTTTATCGTATTAGTATATTAGGGGTATATTTGTAATCTTTTAGAATATCATATGGGGTGTATTTTGTAAATATCAAAACTAAGAAGTTAAAACTCTACGTTTTGATATTCATTGACTAAGTATAAACTAGCTTCCTTCTTCTAACAAATCCAGTTAGATATACAGATATTTTTTCAGCTCATCTTGGTTCTTCTCTCTTGTTCTTTAAAGTCATTCATGGTATCAGAGCCCAGATTCAGTTGAGCTAAGTGGTTGACCAATGGGTGAGGAGTTAGAGCCGACAACTACCTCCAATAACAGGTATGACCCAATATATGAGCTTGACCGTGAGGGGAGTGTTGGAGTCCCACACCGACTAGGCACACTCAAGCCTACTGGTTTATAAGAGAAGGCAATCCTCTCCCATTCAACAAGGCCTTATTAGATGAGGAGTCAGGCCCACCTCAAATTCTATCATGGTATCAGAGCATCTCGGGCCTTTATAATATTTCCTTGGTTTTGAAGTTCAAAGGAATGACTCCACATTACTACTTACTCAATGCAAGTATGCTCAAGATTTGCTAACTAAAGTTGGCATGAGTGAATGTAAACCTTGTAGTACCCCATGGCCATGGGAGTAAAACTTGGTAAAGAAGATAGTGCCTTCTTCGAAGAACCTTCTCTCTACAGAAGCATTGTAGGAGGTCTATAGTATCTTACCCGATTCCAGGCCTGATTTATCCTTCTCTGTCAACCGGCTAAGTCAATTTCTTCAGGCTCCTACCACTGCCCACTGGACTGCTTGTAAAAGAGTCATACGATACATCAAAGGGACCCTGCAATATGGACTTCTGTTTACAAAGAAGGACATATTTTATCCTAAAAGGCTATGCAGATGCTGATTGGGCAAGTGATGTGAGTGATAGAAGATCCACACGTGGTTATAGTATTTTCCTTGGAGGTAATTTAGTGCAATGGAGCTTAAGGAAACAAAGAGTGGTCTCCTTATCTTGGACAGAAGTCAAATATAAAGCCCTCTGTCAAGCAGCCATTGAACTTATCTAGATCCAGCATTTATTTCAAGACCTTGGCATAAACATCAACACAACCCCTGTTTTGTGGTGTGACAATATGAGTGTTGGAGCTCTCTCATCCAACCCTAGTGTTTAATGCTAGAACAAAACACATTGAAATAGATGTGCATTATGTGCAAGAATTGGTTGCCGACAAGCAATTAGTAGTTCAATATGTTGGCACAGAGTACCAAATTGCGGATGTTTTAACTAAGGCATTGCCAGGAAACAGGTTTCAGTGTCTAAGGAAGAAGCTGAATGTAACTTCTAGTATTGATTATGAGGAAGACAATAGTAAGTGTTGTTAAAAAGATGTTATGTTTTTTGTTAAATCTTGTAGTTGCTGTTTGTTAAAAAAAAAAAAATGTTGAAATGTTGGTGTTGGTGCTGTGTTATGTTGTTAAAAAGATGTTGGTGCTGGTGCTATGTTGTGTTTTTAAAATTATAGAAGTTGGTGTTGGTGTTGTATTGTTAAAATTATAGAAGTTGGTACTGGTGCTGTGTTGTTAAAAAGATGTTGGTGCTGGTGCTATGTTGTTAAAATTATAGAAGTTAGTGTTGGTGTTGTGTTGTTAAATAGATGTTGGTGCTGGTGCTGTGTTGTTAAAATTACAAAAGTTGTCTTGGTGCTGTGTTGTGAAAACTACAGGGAGCATTTTGAGAGCAATGTACTGGTAGAATGTTACACAGTTCAGTTTAAGGGAGCATATTAGTATAATGGGGTATATAGTTCAGTCTCAAGAAGTTTATAGCAGGATGTTACACAGTTCAGTTTAAGGGAGCATATTAGTATAATGGGGTATATTTGTAATCTTTTAGAATATCATATGGGGTGTATTTTGTAAATATCAAAACTAGGAAGTTAAAACTATGCTTTTGATATTCCCTTGACTAGGTATAAACTAGCTTCCTTCTTGTAATAAATTCAGTTAGATATACAGATATTTTTTCAGCTCATCTTTGTTCTTCTCTCTTGTTCTTTAAAGTCATTCATATCGCAAAATATGTAGGTACATTAGAGTCAGATGTGTAAATAGTCGTCTAGTTAGACCTTAGTACATATGTCAAGTTTTCATTAGCTGTTAGGATTTTATCCAAGACTCGAATATGCATGAGTTGTCTGAATACAAGTGTCAAATATTTCAGATCTGGTCTTGGAAATTTGTTTTGCTTTTTAGAAGTAGTCCTAACACATTGTTGAAAACTTTCCTTAAATAGCCAAACATGTGTAAAGCTTTGTCGGCTAGTTGTCTACGGGTTTCTTGTGCAAGGATTCTTTATACACTTCTTCATCTTTGTATTTATGTTTGAACCTGAATATTCCTCTTGTTGTTCTCTGAAAATCCTTAGAGGTTTTATTCATCATAGGTCATATTCCTTTGTTGTTTTTAATGCTCAAAATACTTATCTAATCTTGGTTGTTTGAGTGTTATGGAACATGGTTCCATTAATGAAAGCTTGAAGGGATTTCAAGCTGTGGAGTTGAAGGTTGTCTTCGACATTGAAGCTTGAGTGGAGCTCAAGCTATCGAAGAGGTTTCTTGGATTCAAGCAAGTTGTGGCAAGACAGTGGATCATCCAAAGGGTGAAATTAGAGTGTTACAAAAACAGGGAGTGTTTTACATTTGTTTGCTTAACTTGAACTTTGTAATGAACTTTGAATGTTTGCTATAATGGATTTTCTTCGTCTAGGCTTGGTCCCATGGATGTAGGTTGTTAGCCAAACCTTGTAAATATGCTTGCGTGCTTTATTTTATGCTCATATTTGATCTGATGATTATATTGAATAATTATACCCACAAGCACCGATGAACACAATCAACACTTTTGCAAGAGTTTAACTAACTTTGTTAAACTTAAACTCTTAATCTATAAACATCAAACAATTCTCACCACAAATATATTACACGTAAAAAAGATTGATATAGATCAATTGAAAGATATGATGTCATACAATTAACAACAAAAATCTCGTGTATCACATGCATGGATGATGGCCTTATGAAACTAGTGGTGTACATTAATATTCAATGAATAATGGGGGTCAAGAAAATCAACAAATAAGGGGGTTTAAAATGAATTGAAGTGATTGGAATTGACATATTTATATATAAAGTTTCAAAAATACTACACACACAAACCCTTCTTACTAACTTTCTCTCACAAACATGATGTGTCAGCTTGTAATTGGTCAGCCCGCAATGGGATGGGTCTCGCCTGTCCAACAATGGGTCCCGTGATAATCCTATTTTTCCCTATGATTTTGCATTGAATTTCAATAGAATTTAGGATACTTCTCATACAATTTGGGCCATAATTGCTACTAGATTCTATTAATTTTTCTTTGCAGGCCTAAACGATGATTTTGAGCATAAATCATTGTTTTGAGCGTAAAATGCATAACTTGAGCTTGGAAACTCAGAATGACCTAAATATAGAAGCTATGGAAATATAAGAAGCAGAGCTACAACTTTCCTGTTTTGGGTTTTTCCTAATTCTGACCGGAAGAGGATGAAAACTTAGCTTGAACTCGTGAACAGTATGTTGAGAACTGAAGAAAAATGTCTTTGGACGTACTTCAATATTTTGGGCCATAACATGAGCTATAGACCTCTGATTGGGGTGATTCTTGAATGAGTAGAAATATAATTGAAAGCGTTACAATTCATATGTTTACACTTTTTCCAGATTCAGATGTTAGCATGCTCAAATTCTATCTGAAAGATCCTCGTCACGGCAAAAATAAAGTTTCGTCGCGACAAAACTCCGTCAGATGTGAAAAAATAAAACGATGTGTTTTGGCTTGCTATGGTTTCATCCTTAAGTGAGAGAGGTATAAATTGGCATGAAAAGGAAGGCAAAAGGGTCTTGGTTCGTCACTTGGGAGGCAACTCTTGGAAGGAGAATATTATTGAAGATTTGGGCTTCTAATTAGAGAAGATTTCTCCATTTTTTGCTTATTTTTCAGCGATGTACCTTGATTCTGTTTGTTTTTGTTATTTTGTTTTGTTTTTGAGTATGAACTGAGTTTTTTAGCTAGGGTTTGATGTAACCTTGATACAATGATTCAATTTTATATGAATTGACTTACTTTGAGTTTTAATTTCATGATTGAGTGTTTGTCTCTTTGCTTAATGACTTTTAGATGTTTGATCACCATTCAAATGTGTGTTGTTCACAATGAGACTGAGAAGTGATTTGTGATATGTGCCTCTTGGGATAAATACCATAGATTGAACGAAAACTAAAGATAGATAAATGCGATCTATGAAATCTAGATAGAATTCCACAAAGCTTAAGAGACCTTGAACTATTAAACTTCAATTTTTGGGTTTGGAAGATTAATAGGAATAAGTGGGATGGTATAACTTGAGAAGGAGTACCAAACAACTTAGGGAAATCGATTTTCAATCAAGGAATTAAAAATTGGGTAATAGATTCTATGATTTGGGTTAGCGTATCTAAGTGAAATCAACACCCTAGCATTTTTTAGCATTGTTTAATTAGTTAAGTTTTTGGGTTTTCCTTTAATTTCATTATCATTCATTTATATTTTGTTAATTTCTATTTAGTTTGTTAATTTTCCATCAATCCAATTTATTGTTACTTCAATTACACTTAAACTAGAGAAATCGGTACTTAGTATGGTTATTAGTATCCTACGATACCCGATACGTATCATACGATACGATTCGATACAGGTCACCAACGATACGTATCAGAGAGTGTATCCTAAACCTTTTGATAGATTAATATGTATCCTACGATACAATACGATATGTATCTGTTTGTATCCTTAAAAATTATCGATACAAATTGATACGACTTCATTAATTTGGGCCGAAGGCCTAAATAAAATTTTGGGTCGGAATCGAGTCACCCAATCCAGTTCACTAAAACCTGCTCAAATTTACCCATTTTGCATAGAGAAAGTGAAGAGGAACATGTGTTGCCCGTTTTGCATGATAATAATAATACAAGTGGAGATATAAATATTGACATTGACCTTGAAAATGATATGAATGGTTGAGAGAAAATAATATAGATTCTTAATTTTGTGATTAATTTTGATTATGTAATACCATAATTTAAAGTCAATAATACTACAAAATTCTTTAATTAATTTTGGGGATGATATTAATTTTTAGAAAATTTTGATTATTTTATTAATTTTTTTGAAAAAGGCGTATCCTACAATACGATACGATACGCGATACACGATTCAAAAAATTAAGCTTTCGATACACGATACAATACGCGATTGGACAACTGTGAGTAATATTATTCTCGTGGGAATGATACTCTACTTACCACTTTATTACTTTTTGCAACTAATTCACTTGCTACATATGTATGTTTGTGAAATCACGCATCATCCTGCTTAACCAATTGGAATTTGCCACGTTAGCATTTGTAAAAGAAAGTTGTGAGAAGTGTTGGTTAACCATATCACATGTTGAGGAGATTATGCGAACCATGGTATTTAAAAAACTCTCTCAATGTCATTCAATATGTAACATATTCTTGTCTCGTACATATAGATATCATATAATCCTAATAAAAAATTGATAATAATAATAATAAGGCCACGTAGATGTCATTTAATTCTGATGGGTTATTGTGACTCTTTATATAAAATTGTTTAATTGTAAATTTATTTTTTTATTTAGAAAAGTTATTAAAAGATAAATATAATTGTTATCAAGAAATATGAGTTTGATTAATAAATATAAATGTGAGTTTTTTTTTAAAGAATAAAGTATTTCATACATGTACAACCTATTTAAAGGTTGAAAACTAATGTAAGGTTACGAGATAATGTTAAGTTATAGATAAGATTTGGGACGTAAAATGATTGATTAAACATCAGGAGTTGGTGTAGAAATTTATATTGTTTCCATCATATTAATTAGTATCAGGGGTGTTGTACTTTTGTATATCGATCATTGCTTATAGTACTAGTGGACTAACGTTAAATATTATGTACTACATTCATACATGTTAATCTCAATGTTTGCTATTATTTTCACTAAATGAACTCCTAAATATAATAATATTCCTTACAACAATCATAGCATAGTCATATTTATGATCTTATTTGCTCCTAACAATAATTATATTCCTCATAGGAATCATAGCCATATTCCTGATTTTATTTAATCTCTTGTATACTATGATCCCTGATCTTATCTAATCCCTTTATAGTATATTTTTTAGTTAATCAATTAGTCTCCCTAAGGTATGATATAATTACAAGTCTTAAGGTTTCAGAAATAATAAAAATCCTTTTGCTATTAAGTTTTAGGTGTTAAAAAAAAGAGTAGGAGAACAATTTGGTAATATTGACTAACTCATTACAATATAGATTTTAATAGTTTATTAATAGTTTATTAATGATAGGGGAAATCTGTTATTTCGAAAACCTTAGGAAAATTTTGTAAATATATCATACCTTAAGGGGATTCATCTCTCTCTCTCTCTCTCTCTCTCTCTATATATATATATATATATATATATATATATAATATTAACTCTATACTTTTATTCCTCTTAAAGTAAATTTCTATCTTGGCAAGACTTCCCAACACCTTTTTAGAATGTAATGTAAAATGGGTGTTAGTTGTTAACTATCAAACTTGTGAGGGCTTGTGTTAAGATGTACATAAACGGTGTAGTTTTGACTACAACTGTTTTAGTTTAAGTCAACTCACTGTCTCACTTTACTCTTTTACATATAAAAGAGTAAAGTGAGCTAAGGTACTACAACAGAAAAACGCAGAAACGCAGATTCAGTTCATAAGTTTTCTTCATCTTTTCTTAATTTTTTCTTCGAATCTCACTCAATCTTCACTTGGTATCGAGCCGTGACTAACGCCGATGGCTAAAAATCCTGATTTAAGCTCAAATCCTCTGCCAATGCCTTCGAGGACATGCTGAAGGAAGTGTTAAATCGATCGTCATCTGCTGTTGCTTCAAGTCTACCAGTGATAAATCCAAAACTTACTTGAGATAATTACAGATTTTGGAGCTCACAAGTTCTCTTTGTTGTAGGATCGCATGAGCTCGAGGACCACTTGCTCGGTAAAATTCCATGTCCTTCACCCTTTATTTTGTCTGATATGAATGTTGATAATGAGTTGAGTTAATTGAGTGGAGAACTTAGGGTTAAGAATGATTTTGTTAAGGACAAAATTAATCCGAGTTACATTATGTGGAAGAGAACCGATAAGTTTCTAGTTAGTTGGCTGCTAGCTTCAATATCGAAAAGTATGTTTGGTACAGTGTCTAAGTGTAGGTTTTCAACTGATATTTGGAGAGTCCTAGAGCATGAATTTGTTCTGATTCAAAGGCTAGGGCCATTACATCTTAAGAATCTATTACAGACAACTCAAAAGAACAATTTGAGCATTTTTGAATATGTCAAAAAGATGAAAGAAATTAGTGAAAGTTTTATCGCTAGCGGTATGATTATATCTATGATGACTTGTTACGGTATGTTTTGGATGGATTAGGTCCCTGAATATGATCTGTGGTGGTAAATCTTACATCTAGGCTTGAATCGAAAATAGACTCAATAACACTTCAAGAAGCACAATTTTTGCTTCAAAAAATATGAAGTTAGATTGGACAAGTTCAATTCAGTTGATCTATATAATAGTTCAGCTCATATTGCAACTATAAATAATATTGGAAGTGGAAATGTTGGAAATTCTGCAAATAACATTGGAAGTGGAAGTTTTGGACATTCAGGGTGAGCAAGGTGACAAAAAATTATGGAGTTGTTCTTGGGAACTCTAATTCTATTCCATCTCTAAACTCCTTAGGAAATTCCCATGTCCAACAAATATATCCACCGCCATCAAACCACTTCCCTCTTGGTTTAACTACTCACCATTTTCCCTACAACCACACTCCCACTTTTACTCCTAAAAGGGCCTAGTTTTGGTCGGTATGGAAGAGGCAGAGGTCATGGTTATAATAAAAATAAATTGATCTCGCCAAGTCTCGTAATAAAGCAGTCACTCACCGCTTAGTGCTACCACAGATTCAACTCGCTTATAATGGTAATCGCACTAATCACCTTTCGGACATCCAAAGTTTCCTAATTCCCTCTCCTATCAACCACACAACACAAATAACAATCCAAACACTATCCAAGACTCACCCACTTCACCTTTACTTCAAAACAATTGTCTTCCACGATCAACCACACTTAGCCCTCATTCGGCCGGACTAGTTTTAATTCGATTACGGTGGTCACTCACAAGAACAAGTCCATGCATCACACAATTCCCTTCAGTTTTCGTTTTTGGACCACCTAGCCAACACGCTAATCCAGTCACAATCAAGCATTTATGGCTAATGTTTTCATTGGTGTCATCATAATTCCTACTGTTTATGCCACTCAATTCACTCCCTACCGATCCCACCCGGTACATGGATTCTGGAGCCACCGAATCATGTAGCTTTAGATCTCATCGCCTACAACTTAGCAAGGAATATGGTGGTGTAAGTCAACTTCAAGTGGGAAATGGTGAGCACCTGAATATCACTCATACTGGTAACACATCTTTGCCTAGTTTGTTTCATTCTAAATGCCTATACCTTAAAAATATCTTGTGTGTTCCAAAAATAACCAAAAACTGACTTAGTATTTCTAGGTTCACTAAGGACAATAATATGATTGTTGAATTTAATGTTGATTGTTGTGTTGTCAAGGATCGATTAACGAGCAACGTTATCGTAAGGGGGATCTTAAAGGTGGCTGTATCAGCTGCATATTCCCCAGTCCATCTCTCATTCAAAACCTGTTTCTACTTTATCATCTGCCTTTCCACATCCTGACTCAAATAGTTATAGTTTTCATGGTAAAAACACTGTCAATAATGGTTCACAGTCGGGTAGTCAAGATAGTTTTAGTACTCAGAAAATTGTTAATTCTAGTCCAAATGTTACTCTTACATCTTGTGATTCTACTTACATACCGTATGATCATTCTGATAACATGTTTCTGCACAATGTACTGTGTTACCTATAAATAAAAGTGACTATTCTGAAAGTGCTTGTGTTCAAAAATTCCCTGTTTTGCCTATAATTCAGACTGATACTTCTGATGTGACTGATGTGATTACTGATATATCGACTTCTAAGTCAACCAATATTGCTGAAACTATTATGCATAATTCTGCATATCACTCTACTAACAACACAAATATTCAGCATCACTTAACATGGCATGGAAGGTTAGGACATCCTCACTTTAGTGTTATGCATAGAATTCTATCTTCACTGCCCAAATACTGTAAATTTGCAAAAGTCAAATCTGATTATGATAGCAATTTTACTTCTTTTTGTGATGCATGTCAACTGGGAAAAATGGATAATGTTAGTTTTCCTACCTCACATACTAAAGCTTCAGCTCCCTTGGAAATTGTCCACAGTGATGTTTGGGGTCCTGCACCCTTAACATCGTCTGAAGGATTTAGGTATTATATCCAGTTTTTGGATGATTATAGTAGATATACTTGGTTATTTCCACTTAGAACTAAAGCTGAGGTTAAGTCCATTTTCATTAAGTTTCATCATTTGGCTGAAAGACAATTTAATACTAAGTTAAAATGTCTTCATTCTGATCAAGGTGGAGAATTCATTGCACTTCATTCGTATCTTATAGAGTTAGGAATTCAATTTAGGCATTCATGCTCTCATGTCCACCAGCAAAATGGACGTTGTGAGAGAAAACATCGACATATAGTTGAAACAGGGCTTACATTACTCGCACATGCATCTATGCCTCTTCAATTTTGGTGGTTGTCTTTTGAAACTGTTGTTTTCTTGATTAATAGATTGCCTACTCTAGTTTTAGATAATATATCTCCATATGAAAAATTGTTTAATAAAGCTCCTGTATATGAAAATCTGAAAGTTTTTGGGTGTTCTTGTTTTCCTTTTCTTAGAGTCTTTAATCGTCATAAGTTTAGTTTTCACTCAGCTAAGTGTGCCTTTGTAGGATATAGTCTTGTCCATAAAGGTTACAAATGTCTAAAACCGGATGGAAAAATTGTTATCACTCCTAGTGTCAATTTTAATGAACAAGAGTTTCCATTTAGGTTAAATTTTACCTCAAACTCTCAACAAAAAACCGATGCTTCCACAATTCCCTCTGACATATATCCTGCCTATATCTCTTTTCCATACACTACTTCTCCTAATAGTTTGGGTACAAAATGCACACTGAAGGATCCTTGTGCAGAACTAGTTATGTCAATCACCCAAAAATGGCACAACAAAGAACATTAATTTTGCAATTCCACATTGGCCTGCTCCTTCACAAACTGTTCTTCCCACGAATAGCTTATCATCCTCCCAAACACCTCAAACAACACCTCAAACAGATCTCTCCAATGTTGAACCAAACCACATTTTTAACAAATCTGCTCCCTCTCCATATACATCAGTTTCTACTCTCCCTACTGTACCATCATCTTTTTCCTTTCCCATATGCTCACTTGAGGTTGATCTCACTACATCCAAGGTTCTGCAAAATTGCACACCGAGAAGACCGTAGCTACAAACACACA
>CM047747.1:22466048-22714743 GCA_026225825.1 Pistacia integerrima
CATGGCAAATATTGGGTAATGATCACAATGGTTCTTCCAATGGTCGAGGATATACATATTCTGATGTTTGATGCGGTTAGATCTTGGCTCTTCTAAATAAAGATCCAATTCGGATTTCTAAGTAGAAGTAAAATCAATGTTTTGAAACCCAGACCGGACCGGGTGGTCGAACCGTGTTTCGCTTATATTTTCAGTTTGAAAAGAGTAAAAACCTGGATTTTTGCATCAAACCGTGGTTGGACCGTCCTACTGTAGCAAACCGACGGTCCAATTGGTATAACAAAGAAATCTGGTCCACATCCAATCATCCACTGATTAAAAATATGAAAAAAATTAAAAAAATTTAAAACCACAAACACAAAGTCAAAGTGTCAAACCCCAAATTTTTTTAATACATTTCAATTTGCTTTTGCGATTGAGCTGTGAGCTGTTTGCCACTAGAGGTGGAAAAAAATGGGCCGGGTTAGGCGGGCCAACCCTAACCCGGCCCGTAAAAAAGAGGGCTTTAAGGCGGGCCGGGTTGAGCCCAACCCGCCAGCAACCCCCGGGCGGGCCGGGTTGCACAATGGTAACCCGGCGGCCCGTGGGTTGCTAATTTGTCCTCTTTGCAAGAGGCCCGCAACCCGGCAGGTTGTTGGCGGGTTGGCCCCAAAAAAAAAAAAAATAGTAAATCTTTTTTATTTTTTTCAATTACACTTTTACCCTTGAAATATAACCGTTTTATAGCTGTTGGAGGGGTCTTTTTCGTCATTTTCTTTCCCTATTTTTTTCTATAAATTGGCTCTAAACTCTTATATTTTTCTCACAACTCAAATTCTCTCATTTTCTCATATTCTCTATTCTCTCAACTCTCAAGTCTCAATTATTCATTTATTCTCTTAATATTTTTGTTATCAATTTGCTCTTATTTTAATTTTTATTAGGTTTTGCAATTTTCAATTCATATTTCCAATTTCCATATTCCAAATCTCTTTCTTTAATTTTTATTTCTTCTACATCATTTTTTTTTTCAACTACAAGTCTACAATGGATAGATATTTCTCTCCCATCAATTTCAATGAGGAAGAAAACTATTATCCTAGTCCTAGTCCCGCTGATTTTACTATGAATGCAGGAGATTCAAATAGTCCCGCTGTCCCAATCCCAGTCTCAGAATCCGATACACCTCAAACTATGCCGTCGATTCCAACAGCGCCCGGTGGTTCTAGAAGTCATCCTCGTAATCGTCGTCCTCGTCCAACTTCATCTCAAGCTGAGACGGGATCATCAACTGCCGTCGAAAGCGAAAGCAAACACACATCAGACGTTTGGGCGCATTTCGACAAGTTTTACAAGACAGAGATTGGCGTTCAAGTCAAGAAAGCAAGATGCAAATATTGTGCAAATGTTTATAAAGCGATTCAGGTAATGGTACTAGTACTTTAAAAAGGCATGCTAATAAACATATTAATCAACATGGAAATAGAGAAAGCAATCAAACTCAAATAACTAATATGGGTACTACTTGGCGTTATAATTGATGTATATAGGGAACAGTTAGCTTTATATATTCTTTGCATCGATCAACCTATTAATATGGCAGAAGATAAATATTTTGAAAGATTTGTTCAAAATTCATTTTTTCCAGGATTTAAAAGTTATTCTAAAACTGCAACTAGAAATGATTTAATAAAATTGTTTAAAAAAATGAAATTAGAATTAAAAAAATAAATTTCATACTTGTCATATTAGTGTGGCTTTAACTGCTGATATTTGGAGTGGTAGAGCTAAACAAGATTATATTTGTGTGACTAGTCATTATTTTGATAATGAATTTAAATTAAATAAATCTTTATTAGGATTTAGACTAATGGATGTGGATCATAGTGGTTTAGAAATCTATAATAAAATTATTGAAGTTTTAGAAGATTATGATATTATTGATAAAGTGATAAGTTTAGCTTTAGATAATGCAAGTTCTAATAGTAAAGCTATAGAATTTTTTCAAAATAATTATCTTTTATATAATAATTTGAAGTTTTTTCACCAACGTTGTGTATGTCATGTTATTAATTTAATTGTGAAAAGTGGTATGAAAACAATTAAACAAAATATTGATAGAATTAGGGAATTTTTAGCTTGGATTACTGGTAGTAATAAAAGAAATGCTGAATTTCAAGAAGCTTGTATAAAATCAAATATGTCTCCTAGAACTTTTGCATTAGATATGTCTGTTAGATGGAATAGTACTTATTTAATGCTTGATTCATGTTTACCTTCGCTAATATAATTAGTTATTTTGTAGCAAATAATAGAGGTCCTCATCATTTGGTAGAAAATGATTGGAAGATAAGCTAAAGTATTTCATTCTTTTCTCAAATGTTTTTACCAAGCCACTTTACAACTTTCTGGTGTGTATTATCCTACTAGTCCATTGGTAATACATGCAATTATAAAAATTTCCGAGTTATTTACAAAAAACAAAGACAATGAAATTTTACATGCACCAATAAAGGCAATGGAAATTTTTTTTTTGAAATATTGGAAACCCGTTCCTTTTCTTTATTGTTTAGGTGCTATATTTGATCCTAGAATTAAATTAGCACGTTTAGAAAAATGGTCTTGACAATTTAAGTGAAAATTTACAAAAGCGAATCATATGTCAATCAAATAGGAGAGGTAAAAAATAGTCTTTTCAAGTATATTTCCAATATGAAAACAGGTATGGGAACCCGCATGCAGAGGCGAAATATCCGAGAGAAGTAGTAGAAGAAACAAATGAAGACTTATTCTCTTGGAATGTCTTGAATAGGCCGAAGAGGACCCGAGTCCAAGCACGCCTCCTCTTGAAGCACCACCACCACCAACAACAACAACTAATATCTTGTCCTCCATGGAGTCAGAGTAATGAACTTCAACAATATTTGGCAACCCCCGAAATGTTTTCAACAGGTCACTTTGATCTCTTAGAGTATTGGAGAGCCAGAAAATGTATTTTTCCGGTATTATCAAGACTTGTCTTGGATGTTTTCGCTGTTCCTGTCTCAACCGTCTCATCCGAAAAAACATTTAGTGCAAGTGGAAGGATTTTAAATGAAAGGAGGACTAAACTTGCTCCAAAAATGATTGAAGTCCTCACATGTCTTCGAGATTGGGAACGATCGCGCCATCAAGATCAATACAAGGTTATCGACAATGCTTTAGTAGAATCATTTCAATTTTGTAATATAGATGATACAGATGAGGGAGGTCCTAGTGAACCACCCCCAATTTAGTTGTTTTGTAAAATGTAATTTGTAAATTAATTGTCAATTATTGCACTCTTTTTTTTTTACCAAGTTTTTCTCTCATTGGGTTTTTCTTGGTGAGGTTTTTAACGAGGCAATAATTGTTGTAATTTCTTATTTTATTTTTTGATAAATGAATAAGTCTAATTTTTCTTATATTACAATTTTATTGTATTAAAATTGAATTAATATTTGAAATGTTAACAAAAAAAAAAAAATTGAATTGAATTGAATTATTGATATTTGAAAAGTTAACTAAAAACAATTATAATTATAATTATTTATTTGAAAAGTTAAATTAAAAAAACAAAAAAAATAAAAAAACACAAAAAAAAAAGAAAATCGGGCTAACCCGGCCCGGACCGTGCCTAACCCTGGCGGGTTCAGGGTCAGTAGACGGGCCGGGCCACCTACTCTCCCTAAATTGGCGGGCCTTGTTGGCGAGCGGGTTAAGCCCAGCCCGCCAAAGCATGTAACCCGCCGCGGGCCGGGCCGGGCGGGTTACTTTTCCACCTTTATTTGCCACTTTGAAAAATTTGCTTTTTGCTTTTGCCTTTTTCATTTTGGTTTGCTTTTTTTTTTTTTTTTGCTACTTTGCCATTCGCGATCTCCAGTCCAGTCCTCCTCCTCCATTCGCGATCTCGAATCTCCTTTAAGCTTCTGCTTCAGCGGTTCAACCTTCAAGTCTTCACTCTTCAAGTCCCCTTCAATCATCGCGATCTCCTCCTCTTCAATCAACCTCTTCAGGCTCCAGTCTAGTCCTCCTCCATTCGCGATCTCCTTCAAGCTTCAGCTTTCAGCCTTTTAAGTCTTCAAAAGATGCAGAAGAAGAAAGAGAAGAGGAGGTGAGAAAATAGAAGAGAATACGGAAGAAGTAAAGAAGAAAGAGAAGAGACGGCGAGAAAGAGAGGGAAAAAAAAAGATGAAGTAGAGAAGAAGAAAGGAAAGATGAGGTGATGGGTGAGAAGAAGAAAGAGAAGATGAGGTGACATTTTGAAAATATATAATATAAAGAAGAAAGAGAGGATAGAAAGAAAGTGAGTGGAAAAAAAATGAAGGAGAAAAAAAGAAAGAGAAAGATGAAATGGCATGTTAGGAAATAAATATTAAAATATAATATTTGATGACATCACCGTCTCGACTGCTGTCGACCTGGCCTTGGACCGCTCAAACTGGAATCGGTCACTTGACCGAGTCACCTTCTGCTCCGGGTTTCGGAACATTGAGTAAAATCACTCTCATAGTTGCCAAAATCCTACACCATTTAAATAGTTAAGTATCAAAAGTTAAAATTACACAATAAATAACAATACTTTATTAATCACAAGAATATAAAAAAGCATAGTGACTCAAACAAATATCATCTTTACTCCTAGTAAGAGTATAATCACTCGCAATAGAAGTAAATGAAGATGCAACGGGAACTTCTTTCGGACATTGTAACTCGTGAGCTTGAAAAATCTTATACAAGTTCTGCTTAAAAATCTCCATCTTTATTTGGGTAGTAGTGAAATCATAAACTTTTTTGCAAGCATACTCTACAAACTGAAACTTGAAACGTGGGTCAAGAACTATTGTCATAGTTAATGCATCACTATAAGAATCCCAATATTTTGAAAAATTTTGGGATCATTTGTTTTGCCATGCTACTAAGAACTTCATCCTCACTCATCATCTCTTCATGTAAATGCAATTGAATTTGTCACACATTTTTAAGGTAAAAGTTTGCTGTGGGGTACTTGGAACCCGAAAAAAAGAGTTGCAATCTCATAAAATGGTTCTAAGAACTTGCCTATCCTCTTCCCCCTATCCCATTCTTCATTTGATAGACAATATTTATAACTGAGACTTACAGAAGATAAATGTACAAACACATGACGATATATTAATGTAGTTTCAAGCATTAAAAAAGTCGAATGCCATCTAGTGGGAACATCCATTCTCAACCCCATTGAGCTTTTTCACACCAGTTTGTTCAACAAGTTCTCCAGACTTGATTCTTTTACCCTCAGTTCCTTTAATATGTTTTACACTTTCTATAATCTTATGTAAAGCCACACTAGTAGCTTTTAACCCTTCTTGAACAATAAGATTCAAGATATGTGTAGAACATCGCACATGAAAAAAATCATCCCTACATAACAAAGCATTCTACAGACAAAGTTGACTTCTTAAAATATCTTCCATCTTATCATTATTACTTGTATTGTCCAAAGTAAGAGTGAAAACTTTCCATTCAATTCCCCATTCCTTTAAGAAACCCATAACTTTATTTGCCAAAGGAACCCCTGAGTATGAAGGAGGAATATGGCAAAAGTTGAGAATTTTACTTTGCAGCACAAAATTCTCATTTACATAATGTGCCGTTGAAGAAATATACCCATCGATCGTAGAAGAAGTCCATATATCAAAAGTTAAGCATATTTTACTAACAAGCCTCTCTAATTAAAGCTTAGTTTTTTCCTTCTCCCTTTTATATATTTTTAAGCAATCCGCCTTAGCAATGTTTCTAGTATAAGACTTAACTTCCTTATTCAAATAGAAATGGACATCCCTAGTACCTCCATGCTTCACAATCGAATATGGATAATTATGTTTAATAATTGATAATGTCATCTTGCCACGATAAATCTCTTGAAAAATCTTTTCTACTTTGCAATATATGCTCATGATCAATTAATAATTGTCTTACATTAGTGTTGACACGTTTTGAACAATCTCCTAAATGACGCTTCAAAGTTTTAGTCCCATGAGTTGAACTACCATATGCATAAGATTTATTGCACACTATACACCTAACCCTCTCATTCCCATTCTCATCAAAATATGTCTCAAAGTGATTACAGACTTATGAAGTTTTACGTTTACTTTTAGAACTAGTAATAATACTAGTATTGGAAGGAGGCGACATTACCTTAGAAACATTGTCGCTTTCTTTCGCAGAAACCATATCTATAGACTAAGACTCCTCCATGTCAATGCCTGAACAAAGGTGAGTTAAATTATTAATTAACTTAAATGAGTGATATTATATTATATATGCATATAATTATCCTATTTTTTTGGTTCAAGCAAGAATTAGAATTGGAATACTAATCCATCATTAATTATGGTTCCAATTTGGACCGCACCTATTAAAAAGGAAAATAAGTTATGTTTTTTTGATTCGGGGCAATGACTTACACTTACCTAGAGTTTACTGTAAAGACAAACTGGTACCTAACAAGTTTTGAAACGACAAATACCCACCTTCTGTTAGAGTTCGTTAGTAAAAACCGTTAACTGATATGATATTATTAACGTTCTTTCATCTCTAAAGGATAATTTTGACTATTTATATTTTATAAAATCCCATTTTTTTTTCTATTTCGTTATTTTCTTTTACTCCTTTTTGCCTTTCTTTCCATCTCATCACTTCACCTTCTCCGCCTCTTCTCTCTCTTATTTTTCTTTCCTTTCTTCTCCCTTTCTCTTTTCTCTCTCCCTCCTTGTCCTCCCATCTTCTTCTTCTTCATCTCCCCCTTTTCTCGCTTCATCTTCCCATCTGCCAAATCGCACCCGACCGGTGTGATTTTAGCCGAATCCCACTGGCCAGTTCGATTCGATTGGAATCATATGAGATTGGGGGTGATTCTGCTGGTCGTGTTATTCCAACCAATTTGCATCCGGCGGCATGCGATTCGGACCGGAATCGCACCACCCGCACCTACACCTCCACCAAACCCACCACCATTTCCTCTTCCACCCCTGCCTAGAGCTCCTCCTCCGCCACAATTTCCTCTCTCCCTCCCTCCCTCCCTTCTATTGTTTAAATGTGAAATAAATCCTTGAATAAACCAAATTATGTGCTTGTCGTTGTGGAAGCTCTTCACAAGAATGCCTATGTTTTGCTTTTACTTTGTTTGGTTAAACGAGAATGGTGAAGGAAATGACGATTCTTTTGCTTGTAGTTCGTGTTGCGTTTTTGGAGGAGAACCATTGCATATTATGATGATTGCGGTGGCATAAAGAGGGATAGCTAGGTGTGGAGTTTTCTTTGGGAGCTTATTGCGATTCGGTGCATTAGGTACTCTTGGGCATCTTGCCTTTTTCTTTGTTTTTTGTTTGTGTCTGTCTAAGGTTTCTTTCTTGATTCGGCTTTGATTGTAAAGGATCTTTCCTTTTTGTTTCTTTTTGCTTGTTTTGTTCTTGCCTTGGCTTGCCCCAAGGTGTTTTGCTTGGAGGGCGTCCCCTCCTTTAGGTTGTATTTTTTTATTATTTTTTTCTATAAAATTCTTGGATTACTAAAAAAAATCTGTATTTGTATTTTTAATCGAGTTGAGCAATTGAGAATTTGAGTAGAGAGGAATGATTTGAGAATTTTTAAGTTGGGAGGTGATTATGTTGTACATAAATTATTATTTTCTAGGCTACCATGGTTCTAGTCACAGTGGAGGTTTTGGTAGAGGTGTGGACAATGGATGATTTGGTGAAGGTGGACGTTGTGTTAGATTTTTCTGTATAGAAAATTACCATCCCTTCCCATTTTCAAATGGTTTTTACTAACAGACTTTGACAGTAGGTGGATATTTGTCGTTTCAAAACTTTTTGGGTACTAATTTATCTTTACAGTAAACTCTGGGTAGGTGTAAGCCTAGTTAGTAAATTCGCGTTTTATACGTGAATTATACGGCTAGCCGTATAATTCCCGTATAAAACGCGAATTCACGTATTTTATTAGGGTACGCCGTATAATTCGCGAATTATATACCTATCCGTATAATTCGCGAATTATACCCGAATTATTGCCGAATTTTTGCCGAATTTTTGCGACAAAAAAATAATTACATAATAAGGCAAAACGACGTCGTTTTGGTGGGGTTTGACTAAAATTAAAAAAAATCTCCTTCTTCTCTTTCTCGGCTCTCTCTTCCACAGTCTTCATCTCTTCTTCAAATCTTCAACAATTCAACTCTTTTTTCTTCATCTCTTGACTCTGAGTCTTGATCTCTTCTTCTCTTCTCTTTTTAAATTTTAACTCTCTTCTCCAAGCTTTAAGTCCAAGACTTCAACTCTTCAAGCCTCAAGCTACACACTTCTTCTCTTCTCTTTTTAACTCTCTTTGAATCTTGTATGTTGGTGATTTGTTTGTGTTTGTGTTGGTGTGTGAGTAGTAGTAATATGGTAGATTGATGGATTTGTTATGTTGGTGGATTGATAGATTTGTTTGAAACATGTTTGATGAAATGCTTGTGAGAGTTATATTTGGTATCTGTTTTAACATAATATTTCTTTTAGTTATGTTGTTTTGTGTTGTATGGGTCAAAATGAAAAGACTAAAGATCATCTATGAAAGCAAAAGGTAAAGGCAAAACTGCAAAAGAAAAGCATGAATTCATAAAAATAATATTGTCGGGCTTGGATTTGGAATTGGCAGTACTTAAAGAAGAAGGAAAAAAGCAACAAACTATCAGTTTACAACCAACGCCAACTGCAAATTGTAAACCCATGTGCACTTTGTCATGTTTTTAGATTTCATAACACTATTATTATTTGACCTTTGAATGTACTGTCCAATTAAATTCAGAAAATAAAACAATTATACTAATTGGAATCCAAACTTTGTATGCGTAGCTATAAAATTAAGGATAAAAATACTAGTCTTAGTTATTGTTCAAATATACTTTAAATTAAAAGGAAAATAAATTGTAGGGTCGACCACAATGGATTATTTAAATGGGGATGTTTTGAAAAGTGCTAAAACCAAGATTGCTATTGTCGTATTTTTCAAAACGTATTATTGACAATGTGTCGTATTAAACCCGTATATATCCGAATCGTATTTTTTCCGTATCCGAATTTTATGACCGAATTTTTGCAAACGTATTTTTCACCATTTGCCGTATCATACCCGTAAAATTCCCGTACCGTTTTTTTGCCGTACCCGTATTTACTAACTAGGG
The DNA here is from genome assembly GCA_026225825.1 of Pistacia integerrima. Lineage (NCBI taxonomy): Eukaryota > Viridiplantae > Streptophyta > Magnoliopsida > Sapindales > Anacardiaceae > Pistacia > Pistacia integerrima. The sequence continues at coordinate 22,475,257 of CM047747.1, forward strand.
GTGTAAGTCGTTCCCTCTTTTGGTTCTTATTAGGTCTAAGCAATGGTGAGATAAATGAAATTCATTAAGTAATGGGAGAAAAAGATAATATAATATATGTTTAATAATAAATTATGCTTCGATGGAAAGTTTTAATTGGCAACTACAAAATAATAAATGGAATTTTGACTTTGTATAGATGTGTGGGCGTGATTGATGAGATGGTCTTTATTTTGGGGAGAGCTTGGCTTGCATGTTACTTGTTTAATTCAAACTCAGCCACTTTAATTTGTTCTACCTAGCTATACCTATACCCTTTTATTTTGATTCTTCTTGTAATAAAACTAAAGTGGTAAAGCCAATCCAATCAAAGAATTTCCTCATGGTTGTCTTCTTTTTTAGTCCAAAATTTATCTTCATTTTCCTAAAGATTCATGAAAGTGACTCTAATTTTTTAATTTAAATACAAAGTGCGAGATGCTTTTATCCTATCCAAAGACAACAACTCATAATACAAAAATTAGTAATTACCCTTTGTAAATGAAAATATACCAACACTTATTGGACCAAGTTGTATCACCTTATGTCTGTTTTTCTCGACTCTCAGGCGTTAATCAATCACAAATTGAACCTGCAAATACAAAAGGCAAAACATGAAACGATGGTCAGCTTGACTAGACATCAAATTTTTACTCCAAATTCATCCATGATTGACTGTTTAATGAAATATAAAGATAGATTTACCACTAATCTATTGATTAATGAGCTATACTTGCCATTTTTCTAGACGAAATAAAATAAAATTAAGAATGATGATCCATAAAACTCCATTCTTTCCTGTAAACTAGAATGAAAACATTCTGTTTTTAAGTTTATTAAATTTGTAATACCTGCCATTAAACATCCATACACAATTAAAAAAAAAAAAAAAAAAATGCTGAAACCAGTATGTTCCAATGCTCCAATTCTTTTGTTATCACAGGAAAAGGAAATGCAAAACATAAATAAGTAAAAAATGGACAAATCTGTTGTGCATATGGAAAGATATATGTATAACAAAGAGGATGGGTTGCCTTAAAAAAAAAAAAAAAAAAAAAAACAGTTGATAAGATGCCCACAACTTGTCAAAGATTCCATGAAAATAGTGGTAATGAATGAAAAAGGGCTTCTAAAACCTAAAGACAAGGGTGCCATAACAGCTTGTCGATGCTTTTCTAAAAATAGAGATAAAACAATTCTGGCATTAGACTATTTTATGGAAGAAATATATAGATTTATACACATTAGCCAAACTAAAATTGTTAGTGTTTTTGCACTGGAGATTACAAAGAAAAGAAAGAGAGCATAACGAAGATGAAGAAAAGTTGTCTGATATTTCTTACATTCAAAATGAGTTTACACTTCAACTAATAAAGTTGATATTACACTATTACACCAACCATGCAGACATATAATAACATGATTTAATCAAAAGCTACTGACTTAATACCAACTAAACAACAACTATGCAGCGCATCCCATATAATCTGGAACACATATCTAGTATTGCAAAATAAGTATAACTTTGCAGCATTACAAATAGACCCCCGGCAGATTGCCTTCCAGTTTTACCGCCAAAAACACATTCAAAAACACCAGTTAAACTGCTGCATTTCCAGCCAAGTATCAACCTTCAACAAAAATGCAGTAAATTCATGAAACATGAAGTACAACTATAAAACTCATCAACTAGAGCCATAAAGAAAGAATTAGTAGAAAAATTTGATGAATAGTAGTTCAATAAACCACTAGCAGCAGTCCCAAAATCACACACCCACCACCAAGCGAGGCACAAAAACCTTGGCCACTCAATCCAAAAGCCGACATCCACACTATGTCTCCTAAACACCTTCACAATCCAAACCAGCCTAACAAATTCTGCTGCAGAGAAAAACGGGACTGAAGACGAAAACGAATGAGACATATAATTAAAGAACCACCTACCTTCAAAAAACTTGAAAAGCGGCTGAAGAATGAAGAGTGAAGTCGAAGGAGACCGGTTGACAGTTGTGCGGCTGATGGCGGAACCGAGGAACGGTGAATGGGCGTGGGTTTGTTTGTTCGACATTTTGTGTTTTTAGGGATTTTGTTTTGGCGTAAAGTGGACGAGTGAGAGTGACTCGTGTAGAACAGATTAGGAGAATTTTAATTATTATTTTTTTTTAAATTTTGTGGGGGTCCGTGGGTTTATCCGGCCCACTCACCAAAACAAAAGGGGTAGGTCACGTACGGGTCTAATTTCCATGAGTCTGTAAAGTGGATCCATATCCTATATTTTTTTGGACGTGTGCAAACCTATTTTGTCAGGTCTAGTCATAATGTAGTAAACCGTTTTTCCTAGATAACACCATTAATTGTAGCATTCTCAAGGATAAATTCATTAGTTGGATATCCCTTACTCCATAGTCCATATAGATAAGGGAGAGTAACAATTTCCCACCCAAGGTTAGGCATAAGTTTTCCCACCCGATATGTTAAAAAACAATTTCCCACCCATTGTTAAAATTCAAACGTTAGTTTTAACGGCAAAAGGGCATTCTCGTCGGTTTGCATAATATATATTATAAGGTTAAAATTATTTACACCCCTAAATTATAAACACATAACAATTACCTTCAACAACTTGGGAATTAGCCCTTTAAACCCTTATCTTCAACTTTTTTTATTTTATTTTTATATCAACTTTTTAAAAAGAATCGTGAGGAATAAAAACAGGCCGACGTGTACGTCGGTCAAACGCATTTTGCAGGATTTGGATTTAGTCTCTAGTAGCGAGTCTCGCCACACCTTTGGTGCTGTTGAATAGATTAGTCAATGATCTATCCTATGGTGTAAACGAGAAGTCCCTTGGTGAAGCCGTTTCCGACAACCATCGTCGACAAGATTTGGGTTCAATCGTTGGCATCGAGTTCGGCAACACATTGGTGCCGTTGGATAGATTGGTGATCGATCTATCCAACTGTGTAAACGAGGAGTCCCTCAGTGAAACCCTTTTTTTGGGAAAAGGACGTCGAAGAGTATTTCACAAAATAGTCTCCAATGTTTTTGGGGGAATAGTCATCACCAATGGCTTCCCCGTTTGTGCCGTTGGGTAGATCGTCCAATGATCTACCCAACGGCACTGGCTATGTTGCCGACAACCATGGTCGGAAAGTCTACGGTTTATTTTTATTTTTATTTTTTAAATTTATTAACCCTAAAATTAATATAAACCAAAATAAGGGTGAAAAATATATTTAATAAAGTTTGTGTGAGAAAATGTTATTCAACCTCATTAGTGAGATCAGGTAACAGATCTCAGTAATGAATCTTAACAATAGGTGGGAAATTGTTTGTTTTTTGAAACATATCGGGTTCTGCCTAACCTTGGGTGGACATTGTCATTCTCCCTATATAGATGTAGTGAAACACTTCATCTTTTGCTACCCGTTCATATAGTGATTTGAATTATTTTCATGTATTTGTTGTGTTTTTATCTGTCTATCGATACTTATTTAAATTTATTTTAGAATGCTAAAGTTTGTGCATTTGAAATTACCAAATACGTCTATACTCATTTTGAAAAGAACGACAATTACATAAATAAAATTTATAACAAATACGGTATAACCTTTTCTCACAATTGATTATTTTCATGGCATAATTAATAATTAGAAGTAATTATATAATGTTATATAACTTTTTCAACTTGTCATGTACGCTTGACCAAACTGTTGACACCATTGCATAAATCATCGATAAGTGATCGTAATCATGTTGGTGGTGTCGACCTATTCGTCATCAATGGTTCAATATTGGCCGTTGGCGGTTGTTGACCAGGGACGCCGTCAGCCAATTTTTGAGTTTTGTGTTCTTAATATCTAAAAACAACATACTCTTCTCTAGATCATAATTCAACGCTTGGCACCAATTTGATAATATAGGTTGCGAATTATATTTCACTGACTCTTCTTTCTTGTAAGAGCTAGAATTTACTTTTTATGTTTAATCCAATTATAATGCCGCTTGCCTAATGGTTTCATCAGACTGACAAAAATAACATTAATACGTTCAATATAATCAACTTAATTACTGATATCAACCCTATCCAATTCACTTAACCAAGTTGAAAAAGAAAAGTAGAAACAATCATTAGAAATTATTTTGGATGTTTCATCTTAGGCCTTACATTGCCCAGCCCCAACCCCACATGATAGTAACATACATTTATAAGAAAACTTTGAATGTCATTACGGCTGTCTCTCTTGAATTAGGTTATTAATGTTAGGAGATACACAACGGAAAGTATTGAGATTAATTTGTAAAAATATAAATCACACAAATAGACCAAACATCTAACGTGGTTTGGGGTGATCTGTCTAGATTTATGGATTAAGTAGAAAATCTGCTACAGTAATGCTAATATAGATATAAGAGTACATAGTAACTAACCTAGTACCTAATTAATAGAGGGAAAACAATCATAGTTTCCACACTCAATCCACTATTTTTAAGAAATCCTTTGCGTTTGATACCTTGTGTAACTCACTATAGGTTTAAATCCCTTAGCATGGCCAAGGAGTCCTTTGCTAGACGAAAATCTAGAATCCAATGGGTTAAGGAGGGCGAACAAAATACAAGTTACTTCAAATGTGTGAATGGCCGAAAAAATAGGAATAAGATTACTAAGCTTTTTTTGGAAGATGGTAGTGTTGTGGATGATCCTTTGCAAATCAAGGAGGAGTTTGTGAACCATTTTAAGAGGGTTTTTGAAGAGCCGAGGGGCATTAGAGACTTTGGTGGACTTGAAGACCTTATTGGCCCGAGTATCCCATGCGAGATGGCTAGTAACATGATTGCCGAAGTGACCGACGAGGAGATCCAAAAAACTTTGTTTAGTATGGAGAATGACAAGGCTTTTGGTTCGGATGGTTTTGGAGCCTTTTTTCTACAAAAAAGCTTGGGATGTGGTTGGAGAAGATGTTATAAAGGATATCAGAAGCTTCTTTAGTGAAGGTAAATTTCTAAAAGAACTCAATTGCACATCCATTGCTCTTATTCCTAAATGTGACAACCCATCTTCTTGTAAAGACTATAGACCCATCTCTTGCTGCAACACTCTTTACAAGTGTATCACTATGATCATTGCTCATAGAATGAAAAGTTGTTTGTCTCTTTTTATTGATCGTGCTCAAGTGGCCTTCGTGGGAGATAAGAAAATAGGAGATAATATCCTCCTTTGTCAAGAACTTGTCCATAATTATAATAGATCCTCGGTCAAGGAGAAAAAGTGTACCATGAAGATTGACTTGATGAAGGCATATGATTCGGTTCATTGGGGTTTCCTCCTTGAAATTCTAAAAATTATTGGCTTTCATGACACCCTCATTTCTTGGATTGCAAAGTGTATTTCTTCTCCAAACTTCTCGGTGATCGTTAATGGAGAGCTTGTGGGTTTTTTTGGTAGTTCGAGAGGACTAAGACAAGGGGATTCCTTATCCCCTTACCTTTTTGTTATTGTCATGGAGGTGTTGTCCCGGTTATTCGATAAGGTGGTGGAAGATCTGAGCTTCAAATTTCATTGGAGATGTAAAAAATTGGGCCTTACTCACCTTTGCCTTGCAGATGACCTCATGCTCTTTTGTCAAGCTGAAGGTAACTCCCTCTCTCTCCTTAAAAATGCTTTAGTAAAGTTTGAGATGTGGTTGGGATTGAAAGCTAACCCCGGGAAAAGAAGCATTTTTTTCTTCGGAGTGGGTAATGAGGAGAAAAAGGATTTGTTGAGTTGTGTTGATTTTTCCGAGCGTAAATTACCCATAAGATATTTAGGAGTTCCCCTTATAACTTCAAAATTAACTTATGGGGATTGCGTCATCTTTTGGATAAGATCTTAGCCCGTGTGTCATCTTGGAGGAGTAGATTCTTGTCTTATGCGGGGAAAGTGGTTCTTATTAAGTCTATCCTTTAGAGTGTTCAGATTTTTTGGGCATCCATTTTATCTTTCCATCCAAATTACATAAGGAGATTGATTCTTACTTGAGAGCCTTTTTTTGGTCAGGGGTGGGTTTGAATAAAAGAGGGCTAGAATTGCTTGGGATGATGTGTGTGTGTCTAAACAAGAGGGTGGTCTTGGGTTCATGAGATCTAAGGAATGGAACATTGCTGCTAGTTTAAAGCACCTTTGGAACCTTTGTAACCATATGAATTCTTCAATTTGGGTGAGTTGCATTCGGGTTTATCTTCTTAGAAGCAAAAACATATGGGAAATCAATGTTCCACATAATTGTACTTGGGCTTGGAGACACATTCTAAAATTAGGAGTACGGCTAGGGAAAATATAAAAAGTCTTATCAGCAATGGGGCTTGCACTTCTCTATGGTTTGCCAATGGCATCCAAATGGGCCCTTGGTTTGTAAATATGGGGACCGAATTATCTACGACTTCCAAAGATGCTATGTAGATGCGGTGATTGACGAAAATGCTTGGAGTTGGCCTGCTTGGAGATGGCCAAGGGCAAATTCTTGGGCTCTTATGGACATGAAAAACTCGGTTAGTTTTGCCCCCTCTAATGGTAAAGACAAAGTGATTTGGACTCTATCTCCTTCGGGTCACTTTTCCATCAAATTGGCTTGGGAAGCTATAAAGGGGAGAAACTGATTGTGGAATGGAGTGATTTAGTGTGGCACAATAACCACATCCCTCGATATGCTATGATCTTTTGGATGGCAACAAAAGGAAGACTTCCCACCAAGGATAACGTTTTGAGGTATGGGCTTATTTCTAATGCGAGTTGCTATTTTTGTAATGCAGGACAAGAATCCTTAGATCACATCTTCTTTGCTTGTACTTTCACTCACTCTATTTGGTGTAATGTTGTTGTTTTCGCAAGTGTACAAAATCACGCAAGTAATAAAGTGTTTGAATACGGATATTGAACCTAAGGGAATTACTTTTATCAATTACCAAATTAAACTATCCTATTACTATTTGATTAATCTAAATTGTATCAAGGAAAACCTAAATTAGACAAAAATAACAATTGAAATTAAAAGAGAACTGAAAAGAATACAACTAAATAAAACTTTGGGTTCAATGCAATATGACTATACCTAGGACATAGATTTCAGACCAACTCTTATTCCTATGTATTGATCACTCATGCTAATTTCATTAAGCTTTTCTTACAGGTCAAACTCTCTAAATTTCTAATAACTTTCTGTCAAACAATTATCAAATTAACTCATAATTACTAAACCAAATGATCTCTAATCAAATTTAAGCAATTGGATATCATTACACTCTATGGAGTGTACCAAAATCTCATAAGTCGTGGTAACCTATCTTTAGTATTCGCTCAACCTATCGTTTTACTACTGTAGACCAATTAAGTATCATCTCGATCTCTTAGTTCATTCAATTCTTGGGCCCTTAAGAATCAAAAGCGTTAGGCATAATAATAAAACTTAGGAAGAAATCTTAATGAAAATCAACATACATAAATAAACACATAATCAAGAGATTGGGCTACATCTTAGCCCTAGAAAAAAAAAATTAATTCATAATAAACATGAAAAAAACAATCATCTTTATTAAAATAATTAACATGAGTTTATAAGAAAGAAACAAGAACTTCCCTATATTGTGAATCAAAACTCTAGAAATTCTGATACTTTTCTTCTCTATAGGTTTTTCTTCTCTTATTCTCTCCGAAGAATCCTCAAACTAATGCTAAAAGACTTCTATTTACATCCCACAAGGGTTAGGGTTTTATTTCCTTTATTCTATTTAGTTTATGACTCTTAACCCTATTTTCCTAATAAAAAATGGAAGAAAAGTTCCTAACTGTCGTGACTATGCCCCGACACTGTACTGCGGCGTGGTCAATTCTAGACAAAGTGTGCTGTGGCACAGTGATAACTTCTTCTTTTTTAGTTCAAATCTCGCATCATTCCTCAACACTCTAGAGATGGTGGATTTTGAGCGTGATAACGATGGAATCTAGAGAAGTGGTGAACATATGAAATGTAGCCATTTGAATCAGATTTCCAATAGTTGAATAATTGTCTTAATCCAAGGTCTACATCTCGAGTTATAGTCAAAACACTAAGGCATGCTCAAACTAGAGCGTAATCTAGAATCTCCTGTTTACTTCAAAGCTCCATAACTTCTTCGATTCAACTTCGATTCTCAATCCGTTTGTTTCTACTCATGACTCATTCCGTTTCTGACATGATTCTTCATCTGAGCATAACATTTAGTACTAATAACCTGAAAAGCACTTAAACACAGTTGTGATCCCATAAAAGATAATTATGAAAATATTAAGCAACTTTACCAAATTAAGCCTAATTTCTCGAAAATAATCCCCATAAACCACTAAGTAAATGTGTATTTTCAAGCTCTTATCATGTAGAATTCTTGAGATATCCCACATTGGTTACTTGACAAGACCATGGCATGATTACATAACTTGTCTTGCTAGGAGATGGAAAAGTAAGAAGCTAAAATTTGCCATTGGGAAGCTCTGTTTGGGAGCCACGGTGTATTGGGTTTGGAGAGAAAGGAATAATCGGTTATTTGGGGGCAATTGTAGGGATGCTGGTTCTATTATGGATTTTATGAAATGCATTGTGAGAGAAAGGGCTATTGACTTTAGAAACTTCAAAGCAACCTTTGACAATGGAATGGTGGCGGAAACTTGGGGCCTTCCTACGATAGTTCTCAAGTCTCCTCCCATTGATTCCAACTCTTCTTGCTTGACTTTGGCTAGGTCGAGGACCTTGGAGGATGACAACAAGCGTTGGTTTTCTTTGCTCTCTTTTTATTAGCTATCTTGTTTTGTTGGTTTTCTTTGAGTTGTATTGGTTCCTTTATTGGGCAACCTCGATTGAGGTGTGCACTATTTGTAAGTTTTTGTGATTAGTTGCTTTATTTAGTAATTAGTTTGTAGTCATTAAGATGACTTGATTCTATTGTGCCTAACCTAGGGCATGTCCTATGGTAGGCTGGCTGGTTTTTTCAAAGGCCTCTTGTATGTGTTTTCTTCTCTTTTAATGAATATTTACTTACCCAAAAAAAAAAAAAAAAAAAAATCCTCTCGTAACCTTAAATTGATTCTTACTCCTACATTTATAGGTGATACATGAGATATTTTATTTTGAATTGGATTCTTTTCTATTCCTAATAAGGTTCACATTCCTTATAACAATTATATGCCTCTTTAAATTATTTTTCGTAAAGAGATACGATTTTAGAAGAAAATAATTAGGAAAGAGAGAAACAATATCTCAACAATTAATTTTGTCAAAAACTAGGTTGTTTTTTTTTTTTTTTTTTTTTTTTTAAAAGAATTTGTAAAAAAGTGTCATGGATGGTTAATGAAAATTCTACGAAAGAGTTGATGGTATACAATTATAAACATTTTCTTTTTGCATTATGAAAATAGCAAAATATATAATTCCTCAATCACCAAAACGAATTAAGAATGATCAAGTGATGTGTCTATTCTAAGGAACAAATTAAAGCCACTTAGATGTGAAGTTACATGATAATTTATAATTAGAAATTTCACATGTCAAGCCACATGGCTTGTTCCCCAAAGTTGTTATAGTTAATAACATCACTTTTTTAATTGATTATATGACTGCAAATACAAATCTCTATATATCTCGATATTCAATATAAAATCAAACAGCTACGTAACGTAGACTCCCACTTTCTATTCAAAACAAATTGTCTTTTCTTACATCATCATTATTGAAAGGTTTTATACTCATTTAAAAAAGAGTTTATTACAATTTTAACCCTGAGGTATCATAAATAATAATTTACTCGCTGTTAGTATTCCATTAGTGTTTTATTGTTTATTTAATGGATTAGGAGTAAAATGTATTACTTAGATGACAAAAATAATGGAACGAGAGTACAAGGAGTAAATTGTTATTTGGGTACATGAGGGGACAATTTGTTATTTATGATACTTTAGGGGAAAATAAAACAAACTCCTAAAAAGAAACACCATTTCTAAGAACATTGGAGCACACCGTCGCAGGAGTATTTCCAACTAAACCACCTACATAGGATGGATAAGAGCATGTTGATATACCAATTGCTAAACTTCACTAGAAAAGATGTCTATATTGGCTGTAGGAGGTTGTCAAAGTTTGGTTGACCATCATCAACCTTCATCACTAGAGCAAGTCCAGTGACACCACTCACATGGACATGCTCGAAACGTTATTATGTTTACATCGATATAAATTTCATTGGAAAATAATGTGTCTATTGGCTATAGGAGGCGGTCAAAGTTCTAGCAACAGAAACTTTAATAACCTCTTGCGGCCAAAGGCAGCAGTTTTTGATAGTACATGATATATGGTTATGTTAATATCAGACCAAGAAAAATTTTCATATAAACAATATTTTTTGGAAGAGCTCAAGAGGTCGTGGCTGATGATTGTGACTATGGTGATATGGTGGTGCATGATTTTATTTTTTTTAATTTTATGTACAATTTATTTGAAAAAAATAACACACACACACACACACATATATTGTTGATATGAAAATTTGCACCAACCACAGTGATTTGATTGACCCCGACAGAATCGAAACGGATGTGTGCGTGATTTAATAAAAACCAGCTATTGAACAATTAAAGAGAAAATAAATAACACAGAAAGATTTTCAAAGTGGTTCGGAATTTAGAACTTGAGTCTACATCCACCGTTATCTTATTGCTTCTGATGGATACAAAAAACAATAATAAGTTTGCCTAGAATAATTTGCTAATCCCTCTCTCATTGTTGGAGGGGTTTATGTACAAGTTTGTGATAAAGGAAAGAGAGGATTTATTGGGATTGCAATCAAATTCAAATTGCAACTCCGATATTCTCATGATTGAGTGCTAAAATTGCGTTGTCACTGATGTTAATTTTATCCCTTCTGAAATATCCAATATTTGAGCTTATCCCTGGTTTGTCGAAAAACCGCTAGAGTTGGTCGCGACTAGCTTGTGCTAGGTAGATTGCGTTGTCATTGCTGTTAATCTTATTCCTTCCAAAATATCTGATATTTGAGCTTATCCTTGGTTTTTCGAACAACTGCTAGAATTGGTTGCAACTAGCATGTGCTAGGTGGAGTTATCTCTCGACAAGCTTATGCTGGGCCAGACTAATGTTGAGTCGAACTGATTCTAGGTCGAACTATATCCTCGCTGGCTTCTGGCTTCTGACTTCTCCGAGCTTAGTGGAAAAATCACATACAACAAATATATATATATAATTTAAAAGTAAAGGATATGGATTAATGGGTTACCCTAATTAGGGATGAAAACATTTCTCGTAGGACAGCCACCATGACCTTCACCTTGTTTGGGTTGGAAAAAAAGTGTAAAAAGTTAGGGACGGGGATTTTTTCATCCTCGCATTGATTTTAAGTTATTGGGTTACCCCAATTAGGGATGAAAACATTTCTCGTAGGACAGCCATCGCGACCCTCACCTTGTTTGGGTGGGAAAAAAAGTGTAAAAAGTTAGGGGCGGGGATATTTTTCATCCTCGCATTGATTTTAGGTTAGGGGTGGGGATTGGTTCTAATCCCCAGCTCGGCTCGAAATTCATGAAAGATTTAAAAGAGGTTGGGAGGTACAAAAGACGTTAAGAGGTTTACTTCCCTTGTTGTAGGATACGGGTAAAGGAAGGATTATGAGAGTTTAGGAGAATGTGGGATCTCTTTCCTCTTTTCGGATTCTAGCCACATTCACTTCCTAATTTGACTAATATTTCCTATTCCCTTAGATTCCTCATTCTACTCCCTATTTTAGAGAATATCCCTAAGATAATTTGCTTGGTGCACAAGTTATATCAAATAGGGAATTTTTATTTTTGCTCATGACAAATTCGGGCACTACAATTTAAATAAAATATTTAAAAAAAAAATTGCAAAGCAAATTAAATAATTTTCTCTATCAATATCATCTATAGAAAACGTATTTGATATAATCTACCAATTATAGTTAAGTGTTGATGTGATAAATCATACCAATCAGAGATACCCAGATGGCCTTGGTAGGAACCGAACAAGAGGTATGCATGGTTATGGGTAACCAGCAAGGTTGCTAAAGTAACGTAACGAAGTAAAGAACACAAGAGGTTTTATAGCGGTTTGGCGGTTATGAGACACAAGCCTACATTCGCTATCATATTATTATTTTGGGTTGTTACAGGATTGAAATGAGGTTACAGGAAAGGAGGCTTGTGACTGTGAACCAACAATGTTCAGGCCTCGTGACCTAACCAATCTTAACTCTCTCTAAAAGATCAGTGTATTTTCCTCTTGAACTTTACTAATACTGGAATCCCCTTTGAAATAGAGGATGAGGGCTCCTTTTATACTCGTCTCGTCTGACATTGGGTAAGAGTGGGTATTACGGGGTTCATGCACGTATAATCCCCTCAATCAGGATCTGGATTAGTAATCCCATACTTGTTGTAGGCGGGTCATGCTAATGGTTGGATTACTGTGCATTTTAGGGACACGTGGTATAAATCTAACCATTTGAAGATCAGTCATTACATTAAGGAATAAATATTTTGGGACATAAATTTGTTAAATAATCATCCTATCAAATTTCAATTTTGTTTAGAAAATCCAATAATTTTTCTTTCTATTAAAATTGAATCTAAATTGCTTATTTAGCGTATAACTTAATTTTAACAACAATATACATTCATAAAAAAGAATTTTTTTTTAATATAATTGGTACTAAAAAAGAAAAAGTGATGTCAAACAAACAAATACCAATGTGGTTTTGCAAGAAATATACCTACGGATGGCAATGGAGCGGTTAGCGAGGCAGGGATGCCTCCTTCATTCCTAGAGATGGAAATGGGCCCGATATTTCCAGGCACCCGACCCGACCCATCCCAAAAAGGTCGGGCTTTACCTGATGTTCACGGGCTTGGGCTTGGGCCTGGGCTTGATTTTAAGGCCCGACCTCGGATACGGGTCGGGCTTGGGTATGTCTTCAGGACCAACTTAACAATTTTAGTATTAATTATACTAAATTACCCTTATACTATATATTTAATTACAAGATTATCCTACATATATATACTCTTTTTTCTCAAACCCTACATGGATGGATGGATGCACTTTGTGGAAAGTTATTTATATATTTGGTGAGTATTCAAAAATAAATTAATATTTAAAAATTGTTTCTAGAATTAAAAATATAAAAAAATTGAAATTTATTAATATTTAAAAATTCACATTATAAAAATGGGCGGGCTTGGGCCGGGCCTGAGGTTACAAAAAGCCCGTCAGGCCAGGCTTGGGCTTTACCTAGCATACCCATGATGGGCCCAGGCTGGGCTTAGGCCTTTGTCATGAGGTCGGGCTTGGGCCTAGGCCAAGGGGTACCCAGTCCTGGGCCGACCCATTGCCATCACTATTCATTCCCCACCTTACTTAGGATTTTGGTCCCCATTCCCCATATTGTTCCCCAAATTATGTAAGTAGGGTGGGGATGGGAATCCTCACACGAAGAGTGTGTTCCCCAAACCCACTCCATTCTGCAATTTATTTAAATATAATTAAGTAAAGCATTACTATATAGTATTAATATTCTAAATAAAAATAACCATAACATATTGTAGCAATATTAAAAAGGAAGAATTTTAAACAAGTCATAACCAAAATAATAAAGGAAAAAAATAAATTGTAAAATAATTTTTCCCGGCTTTGTCTTGATTTCTCTTCCTCAAGAATCATTAAGACTGTCAATCCTATAAAATGTGAAATAAAAAATATACATCATCTTTCACAATACATCTATTTATAGTCTCAAGATTATCAAATATTATAAATGAAATTAAAAGCTAATAAAATGCTTTGAAGTTGTGGAACTTGAAAGGTTCAAGAGTTAGAGAAGATGAAAGATTAGGAAGTTATAGAATTGCAAAGAACATCCACATTTATTCATAACACTCCCTTTGGATATTTATTACACAAAGAACATACCTTGTTAAAACCTTACTAGGAAAAAACCCAATAAACCTAGTGAAGGAAAAAGAGTACATTATTCTTGTACATTATATGCATTTAGAAACAGCCTCATTAAAAACCTTACCAGGAAAACCTAGTGGGATAAAACTTTAGTCAAGGGAAAAGGAGTATAGAGCGTATTTACTTCCCTCAAGATGATATCACTTAAGATTTTTGCATCGACACATTCCAATATTGTATACCAACTTTTCAAATGTTGCAGTCGATAAAGCTTTAGTGAATAAGTTTGCCAAATTATCACATGACTGAATCTGTTTATCATGAGTGAAGAAGAATTTTGGTGATATATGTTTCGTCCTATCACCTTTGATATAACCTACCTTTAACTGAGCTATGCATGCAGTATTATCTTCATATAATGTTATAGGAACTTCTTTGTTGTAATCAACGCCACATGATTCTTGAATATGCTGGTTATTGATCTAAGCCAAACACATTCTCGGCTTGCTTTATGGATAGCTATTATCTCGGCATACTTTGAAGAAGTAGCAGCTATAGTTTGTTTTGTAGAAAGCCATGAAATAGTCATACCCCCATACGTGAACAAATAGCCTATTTGAGATCTAGCTTTATGTGGGTCAGATAAATATCCTGCATCTGCATAACCAATTAATTGAGGTGTAGATTCATTTGAATAAAATAAACCCATATCTATTGTTCCTTGAAGATATTGGAATATATGCTTAGTTCCGTACCAATGCCTTTGTGTCGGAGCAGAATTATATCTTGCTAACAAATTTACTAAAAATGCTATATCTGGTTGTGTATTGTTAGCAAGATACATTAATGCACCTATTGCACTTAGGTATGATACTTTAGGACCAAGTACCTCTTCTTTATCTTCTGTTGGCCGAAAAAGATCTTTATCCACATCAAGTAATCTTACAACCATTGGGGTACTCAATGGATGTGCTTTATCCATATAAAATCATTTTAAGATTTTCTTGGCATAATATGATTGGTGCACAAAAATTCCACTCTTTAAGTGCTAAATTTGCAAACCAAGACAAAATTCTGTTTTTCCAAGGTCTTTCGTTTCAAATTCCATTTTTACATAATCTCCTGCCTTTTGAATCTCTTCAACAGTTCCAATAATATTCAAGTCATCAACATATACAACGATTATAACAAATTCAGATCCAGATCTTTTTATGAAAACACATCGGCAAATAGGGTCATTTTTATAACCTTATTTCAACCAATATTTACTAAGACGATTATACCACATACGACTTCATTGCTTTAATCCATATAATGATTTATACAATTTAATTGAATAAAATTCTCGAGAATTTGAGTTACATGCTTCATGCATTTTATATCCTTCAGGGATTTTCATATATATGTCGTTATCAAGTGATCCATATAAATAAGTTGTAACTACATCCATTAGACGCATATCAAGGGTTTTATTCGTTGCTAGACTAATAAGAAATCGAAATGTTATTGCATCCATCACAGGAGAATATGTTTCTTCATAATCAATGCTAGGTCTTTGCGAAAACCCTGTTGCTAGAAGTTGTGCTTTATATCTTACGACTACATTTTTCTCATTTCGTTTTCGCACAAATACCCATTTGTACGCCACTAGCATTACATCCTTAGGTGTTCAGACTATAGGTCTGAAAACTCCACGTTTTTCTAATGAATTCAGTTCTGCCTTGATTGCGTCTTTCCATTTTGGCCAATCTTCTCCCTGTCTACATTCTTCAACTGATTTAGATTAAGATCCTCATTATTATTTACAATATCAAGCGCTATATTGTATGCAAAAATATTGTCGACAATTATTTCTTTTCGATTCCATATTTTTCTTGTAGAGATTTAATTTATTGAGATCTCTTCATTCTTGCTAGTTTTAGGTACCCGAACTTCTTTTGAAGTTTCATGATTAATTATGTCTCTATTCTCTTCATGATAACTTGCCTCCTTGATGTAAGCATCTTGGTCATTTGTTACTCTTTTCTTTCGAGGATTTTTATCTTTGGAACCAACTGGTCTACCACGCTTTAAATGTGTCTTAGATTCATTTGCTATAGGTAATTGTCCTTTAGGGACATCAGTCTGAATTGGAGCATTTGCAGCTGGTATAAGTGATTTAGTCACTCTTTTTGAATTAGTAAATGCATCTGGCAATTGAATTGCTACATTTTGCAAATGAATTATCTTTTGAACTTCTTGTTCACATTGTTTAGTACGAGGATCAAGATAAGATAATGATGATATTTTCTAGGTAATTTCCTTTTCCAGCTACCTAATCTCTCCCCCTAATGCTGGGAATTTTGTTTAATCAAAATGACAATTGGCAAATCGTGTTGTAGATAAATCTCCTGTTAATGGTTCTAAATGTTTAATTATAGAAGGAGATTCATATCCAACATGTCTTCCCAATCTTTTTTGAGGACCCATTTTAGTGCATTGTGGTGGAGCCATTGGAACATATACCGCGCATCCAAATATTCTTAAATGGGAAATATTTGGCTCTTGACCAAAAGCCAATTGTAAAGGGGAGAATTTGTGATAACTTGTTGGCCTAGTGTGTCAAGTGCTACTGCATGTAAAATAACATGTCCCCAAGCAAAACTTGGGAGATTTGTTCTTATAAGTAATGGTCAAGCAATCAATTGGAAGCGTTTAATAAATGACTTTGCTAGACCATTTTGTGTATGAACATGGGCAACAAGCTTTTCAACAATTATTCCGATTGACATACAATAATCATTAAAAACCTGAGACATAAATTCACCAGCATTATCAATACGTATTGTCTTAATTGTTTAATCTAAAAATTATGCTCGTAATCGAATTATTTGGGCAAGTAATCTTGCAAAGACCAGGTTGTGAGTAGATAATAAACACACATGGGACCATCTTGTAGATGCATCTACTAAGACCATAAAATATCTAAATGGTCCACACGGTGGATGAATAGGCCCACATATATCACCTTGAATTCATTCTAAAAATGTAGGTGATTCAATCCCAAATTTAGTTGGTGATGGTCTAATAATTAATTTACCTTGAGAACAAGCAGCATAAACATTAGATTGAAAAATCTTCTGGTTTTTCAATGGATGTCCAGTTGAATTCTCAATGATTTTTCGCATTGTTATTGAACCGGGATAGCCTAACTGGTCATGCCAATTAATAAAATTATTAGGATCAGTAACCTTTTGGTTTACTATAACATTTGTTTCAAATACACTGATATTTGTGTAGTACAATCCGGAAGAAAAAAGCAGGTAATTTTTCCAACACACATTTCTTGCCTGCAATTATTCTTGTAATATTAAGATATTCAATATTTCCTTCATTGGTTGTCTCAATATGATATCCATTACGGCAAATATCTTTAAAACTTAATAAGTTTCTTTTAGACTTAGAAGAAAATAATGCATCTTTTATAATAAATTGTGTTCCTCTGGGCAATAATTTATTAGCTTTTCCAAAGCTTACAATTAATCTTGTACTACCAGATATTGTATTTAAGTTAGCTTCACACATTATCAAAGAAGAAAAATATTTTCTTTCATTAAGTATAATGTGTGTTGTAGCACTATTTGCGAGACAAAGATCTTCATCATCAATCTTGGATCCAATCATAGACTTGGGAATGTCCATTTTTCTTTATTCAAAAACAAAATACATAGTAAGGCATATTAAAAAGCCAACAAAACAAAGTAATTTATCTAAAATTTAAAATCACACTTGTTGTGTGTGATTTTGCCAGAAAGCTCGTAGATCTCAGAAGCTCGTAGAGATGTAGTTCGACCCAGAACTAACTTAACCCAGAGCAAGCTCGACCTAGAATCAATATGATCCAGAGTGAGCTCGATTCAGTTGGAGCTCGTCATAATGACCAATCCTAACAGTTGTTCGACAGAATAAAAAATAAGCTTCAACCTCGAATATTTCGGAGGAGATAAGATAAACACCGCTAACAATGCAATCTCATCACTCAATCACGAAGATCACGGGATTGCATATCAAATCTGATTGCAATCCCGAACTTATCTCTCTTTCCTTTTATTAAAACTTGTATAAATACCCCCTCAAACTATGAGAGAGGGGTTAGCAAATATTTCAAGGCAATTTATATTTCTTGTAAGCTCTTTAAAAGAAATAATAGAAACAGTAGACGTAGGCATAAGTTCTAACTTGCCAAACCACTTAAAAATTGTTTGTGTTCTTTACTTTAACACACTTTTACATTCAATTGCTGATTTTCCTTAAATCACGCACACATTGGTTCCAATTCCATCAACGTCAATCAGATCACTCTAGTTGGTATGAGTTTTTGTATCAATATTTTGGCGCTAGTAGGAGGGCCCTTAACTAGCTGTCCTATTTTCGACAAAGACAAGCAATTTTAATGAACAACCGATCACCTGAAATCCCGAATGGCTCGTACGAGATCGAAGGCAACCACCAAAAACAACAACAATGTGAAAGCCACCCACCAAGAGATGAATCAGACCACTACTCAAGGCCTACCACTAGTACCACTCGTGCAGCAGGTTGCCAATCGGCTTGGGGTAGGGACCTCTAACCTAGAAAATGGCTAGCTGATGGAAATGATAAGGTCGCTAGTTGTACAGGTGGTATAGTAGAATGTGGTAGAGTTGAAGAATGAGTAGCGGGCCAACCAGAACCTCGATCAGCCACACTTCACAGAGCCTACTCCCAATAGGCGACCAATCTGGCTCGTAAGCAACAAGGAGTGACTGTCACCCCTACGCCAAAGGGCACATTCCGCTCATGAGCGTGAATCTTGGGAACAAGCTAATCCTGAGAGGCGACCAGGCAAACAACTAGTGAGGGAGAATGAAAACAATGGTTACCAAAGGGATTATCATCTTAAGCGATGAAATGCCCAATGCCAGCGTGCTGATTTTAACCCACACTAAAGGCAAGCTCAAACCTCGCAAGCACGCGATGTCAACCATGTATGCCAATCTAGCAATAACTGGCATTCCGATTTTAACCAATGTTGCGAGTAACAAGATGAAGAGCATGGCAATACCTACTACACCAGCCATCATGACTCCACCACGCGCACCAGTGTGCAAGACAAAATAGGCTTGCAAGCTACCGATCTCCAAACTCATCTGCTCGAGGAAAGATTGAACAGAGCTCATAAGCAGAATCCTCCTCATAATGAAGATTTGGATTAGGTACAGAGAATGCTTGATGATCTAAAAGCCCGCCAAAATAATTTGGCAAAAAGAGATAGTAAGTTCTCCATTCACGAAGGAAGTCCATTAGGCACTACTTCCCTAAGGAATCAGGGCGCCAGAGAATAAGTTTGATAGGAAAAGAGATCCCAAAGACTACCTGGATACCTTCACAAGGCAGTGGAATTACATTAGGTCTCCGACTTGGCGAGTGCGCTTGTTTTATGGTCACTTTAGTAAGAGATGCCAGGAGATGGTACAAAAGGCCGAAGGCGAACTCAATCCAATCTTGGTAGCAGTTCTCCTCGCTCTATCTCTAACAATTCCAGGTGAGGAGACAATTCGTCATGCCACTCAGTTACCTGAGCAATATTCGTCAAGAGAAAGACGAATCTCTAACCTCGTATGGTGACCAAATGTTGCGTTGTTACTACAACATGCATAAATAGCAAGTGCGCTAGTCGCACAAAGTAATAAAGTGATGAGTGAGTATCGTTCCCACGAGGATTGGTTGTTAAGCACTAAATTTCCTAACTGTTTTCAAGTTGGAGGAACCAAATTTGTTTGGATTAATGGGAGAGATTAAAACTAAAACTAAAACAAAACTTACTAAGTATTAAAAACTAATTAATGAAGGCAAAATTTAAAGGCAAGAGTAATATCAATTTAAACAAACGGTTAGGGTTTTGACTTCATTTAGACTCTATGGATGAATTCTACGGATTATGCTATTTCCACACTCACATGCACGGATTATAAATCGAATTCTCTAAGTTGTCAAACATACCTTCTTAGGCTATGAATTCCTACTTTTCCCTATTAAACTTTCGCACCCAACAAAATGAAGATTAATAGATCCAAGTTCATTAAGCTAATAGAATCCTAGATTGATTTCATTGATTCTCAAATCTATCTCTAGCATTCAATACTACAATGGTGATTACCCAAGAAGCTCAACATGATTCATTTCTCAATCTCATCATATTCATCAAATAAAATCAATAAAAACGGAATAACCACACAATCTGTGTAATAGAATATAAAAATAACAATAATCAATTGATTAACCCATAGAAATCCGAGTTACATCAAAACCCTTACCCAAAATGGGTTAGTTCATAACTAAATCAACACAAACAGCAAGAAAAACATTAAACATAGCAGTCAACATATTGAAATAAGAGAAAAGAAAAGATATCTCCCCTATTTGAAGAATCCACAAGGTTGAATCTCAAATCTTCTCACTTTCTCAACAAAAATGTCAAATCTATTCTAAGGAAAATGAAAAACAGGCGAACTCCGACTCTCTCAGACCGACCTCTCTCAAAATGGCAAGGTTTTTCTTTTATACTTTGCCCAAAGACCTAAAACTTTCCTAAAATAAAACTGTGCATTTTGGAGAAAATGAAATTTCGCAGACTTTGCCACGGCGAAGAAGGAATTTCGCCGCGTGACAAACCAAAGCTGAATCTCATTCTTGGCTTCTTTCACCGCGGCAAACCTTCCTGGAAAATTTTGCATTTACCGAATTGCCCTCCGCTTGCTTCCTTGCATGAATCTTCGATCCTCGATGCTTTCCTATTGGAACAAGCTTCATAGTGCTTTGACTACGCCGAGAACTTTCCCAAAATATGAGATTCGCTGACTTCTGAGTCCAAAAACTCCAATTCACTCATTATTCGCTCAAAACGTCCGTTTTAGCCTGAAACATAAAATAAATGGAATTAAGTAGCAATTCAGGCATAAACGAGCTAAGAAGCATCTAAAATCCGCCAAAAAACCGAAATAAAATAGTATAATCCTCGGATTATCACCAAACATCAGCAAGTTGAGAGCTCATCGGTAGTCTTAGCCGGTAGCTCCTTGAGAAGAGCCTTTGACCAACGACAAAACCACCTATCAGATAAAAAGAGAGGCCAAGATCGAGGTGACGGGGATCGAAACAGGTTCCAGAATAGGTAATGAACAAGTCCTCGTCGAGAGAGACAACCTTTTCCTCGGTATGCAGAGTATACTGCTTTGGTGGAGGATGTAGCTCACATTTACAAGGTCTCTCATGAGGACAGGAAGGTTGCCTCCCCCAAAGAAAATAAGGGAAACACCCAGCAAAAGGGATCGAAAAAAGTATTTCAGGTTCCACAGGGATATTGGGCACAAAACCAACGATTATAGAGCTTTAAAAGATGAAATC
This sequence comes from Pistacia integerrima, assembly GCA_026225825.1. Lineage (NCBI taxonomy): Eukaryota > Viridiplantae > Streptophyta > Magnoliopsida > Sapindales > Anacardiaceae > Pistacia > Pistacia integerrima. The sequence goes on from CM047747.1 coordinate 22,496,685, forward strand.
GATAACCTAATAAAGAGGGGTCATTTGAAATAGTTTGTCAAGGGAAACCAAGCTCGCAACAAGTAGAATGACCAGAGTGAACACGCTTCACCACCCTCGCCAGTCAACGACGTCATGGTAAGAATGATCTATGGAGGGCTTGAAGTTGTAGGCACTTCTAGGCATGCTCGTGAGCAATATGTATGAGAAGCCAGGATAGACTTAGTTCCCCAAGTATTGAGTTGTGACGCAAGGCCACTAAAGTAGCCTAAGACAAAGAGTGAAGTAATAGGCTTCATAAAAGAAGAAAGCGACCTGGTACCACCGTAACCATGATGTGATCATAATCTCAGTGAGGACTGGTAACAATAGGGTTTATCAGATAATGGTTGACGACGGTAATGCAGTCAACGTCATCTTCTTAGGAGCTTTCCAAGAAATGAGTTTCATTGCGCGAGTTCTGAAACAATTCCTGTCACCATTGTATGGGTTCACTAGAGATAGCTTGGTTCCCAAAGGGACAATAGACCTGTCTGTGACACTCGGGGAAGAGCCCTAGATAATGACAATTATGGAAAAGTTCTTGGTGGTCAACTACCCGACTACCTATAATAGACCTGAAAGCAGTCTCCTCGGTTCTATTTCAAGCTATGAAGTTTGCCACTTCGGATGGAATTGGAGTGGTAAGGAACTGTCGGAAAGATTCTAGGGAGTGTTATAACAAAGCATTGGCTGCAGCTCGAAAATGGTCACTTCCAAAGACTATGGTCATTGTAGACATGGAGCCTAAGCCCAGCCCCTTAGAAGACATGATTGATCCTCCCATCCATAAAGAGGAACCAGCATCTGGGTTGAGTGAAGAGCTGCACGAGGTTCCCGTCAGCGAGGAAGACCCAACTTGCGTTCTAAAGATTAGGAACAATTAGGTGGTGAGTTTGCATATAGGTTGATGTGGTTCTTAAAAAAGAATCTCGACGTGTTTGCTTGGGTACATGCAAACATGGTGGGGATCAGCCTTGAGGTGATTGAACGTCAACCTAGAAGCCTGACCAATCAAGTAGAAAAGAAGGTCGATGGACTCTGAGCAATCTCAAGCACTCAAGGATGTGGTTGATAAACTCTTGAATATCAACTTTATTAGGGAAGTGAAGTATCCAGATTGGCTCGCTAACCTGGTATTAGTAAAGAAATCAAATGGCAAGTGGCAAACTTGCATCGATTACACAAACCTCAATAAAGCTTGTCTTAAAGACAAGTTTTCGCTACCTCAGATTGACCAGCTAGTAGATGCAATAGCAGGGAATGCATTACTAAGCTTCATGGATGCGTACGTGGGATATAACTAAATCCCGATGTACCAGCCCGACGAGGAACTCACCTCATTTATTACTGACTGAGGTATCTATTGTTACAAGGTTATGCCGTTCAGGCTGAAGAATGCTAGGGTGACCTACCAATGCTTAGTGAACAAAATGTTTGCTGAGCAGATTGGAAAAACCATGGAGATATACATAAATGATATGCTCATCAAATCAAAGGTCGTAGAGGACCACATCGATCACCAAGGGGAGATGTTTGGTATCTTGAGAAAAAATAGAATGTGACTAAATCCTTTAAAGTGTGCTTTCAGAGTAGGTTCCAGAAAATTCTTGGGATTCTTGGTGAACCAGTAAGGCGTTGAGGCCAACCTAGATAAGATTTAGGCCTTATTGAACTTGCAAAGCCCGACCAAGACAGAGCAAGTTTAGAGCTTAATAGGGCAAGTTACCATACTTAGTAGGTTCGTTTCCCAAGCAATAGACATATGCCTGCCATTTTTTGAGACCCTAAAGGGCAATAAGGTTTTCAAGTGGACACAAGAGTGCGAGAAAATATTCTAGGAATTGAAGAGGCACTAGGGCAACCTCCACTACTATCAAAGCTCGTCCTAGGCGAGCCACTCCTATTGTATCTCTCAGTCTCATAGTTTGCAATCAGTGCAGCTTTGATATGCGAGGAAGGGGGAGCTTAGTGGCCCATTTACTATGTGAGCAAGCAGTTGCTCAATGCAAAAATGAGGTACCAAGAGATGGAGAAGCTTGCTTTCGCACTGTTTGTTGTGGCCAAGAAGTTACGACCATATTTTCGGGCGCACACCATGTATGTGCTAACTAACTTCCCACTCAAGAAAGTTATGCAGAAACCCGAGGCATCAGGGAGATTGATTCAGTGGACAATGGAGTTAAGTCAGTACGACATCAAGTATTTCCTGCGAACGCCATCAAAGGCTAAGTATTGGCTGACTTTATCTTAGAATTCTCCTACCAACCTAACGGGGATTCAAGCTCGCTTGAAGTGAACACTTCTGATAGAACCAGTTTAGTGGAAGAACAACTCGACAGTTTATGGTAGTGGATTCTGTATGTAGATGGGTCCTCCAATGAAAAAGGAGTGGGGCAAGGCTTCTGCTTAAAGGTCTTGAGGGGGATCCAATTCGGGCTGCGGCCAGATTTGGTTTCGCTACCTCAAATAATGAAGCAGAGTATGAGGCTTTACTAACAAGAATTCTCTTGGCCAAGGAAATGGGGGCAGAATCAATCAAGGTTTTCAGTGACTCTTAGCTTGTTGTACATTAGATCTCTAGGGAGTGCCAAGCTAAGGAAGAGAGAATGACATCCTATCTCTGGAAGATAAAATCTGTGCTCGAGCCTTTCAAGAGGTATGCAGTGCAGCAAATTCCCAGGGAACAAAATTCAGTGGCCGACACTTTAGCTCGCTTGACCTCGACAATGAGTAAGGATGCTACAAACTGCATTCCTTCCAAGTTTCTACAAAGTCCTAGCATCCTCGCATAAGAAGAAACAATAATGGCATCAGGGCAGAGGTTTAGCTTGACAGATTCAATCATGACCTACTTGAAAGATGAAATAGTCTCTAAAGAGAGAAATGAGGCAAGAACCCTCTAGGAAAAGTTAGCTCTCTTCACCCTCATTAATGAGAAGCTATACAAGCGAGGTTTCAACACTCCATTGTTGCGGTGTGTTGACCATGATGAAGTGGACTATATCCTGAGAAAAATCCACAAGGGATCTATGGAAATCACGCCAAGGGAAGATCTTTGGCATACAAAGTACTTTGACAGGGATGCTATTGGCTGACAATTCATGAGGATACAACCAATTTTGTTCAAAAATGTGACAAATGTCAGAGGTTTGTCGACATTCCATGAGCTCCACCCCAATAGCTGACAACTTTGAATAGCCAATGGCCGTTTGCAATCTAAGGAATTGATTTGATAGGCTCACAACCTCAGGGAAAAGGAGGAGTGAAATTTGTAGTAGTTGCAGTTGACTATTTCACTAAGTGGGCTAAAGCCGAGCATTTGGCGACAATAACGTCGATCAAGGTGAAGGACTTTGTCTCCAAAATCATTATCTCTAGGTTCAAAATCCCTCACACCATTATCATTGATAATGGAAAGCAATTTGATTGTGTGGACTTCCAATCATTTTGTGAGAAGCTTGGCATAAAGAAAAGTTTCTCAGCCATTTATTGACCTCAAGCAATGGGACCAGTGAGCAAGAAATTTGAAAGCTGATGAAGACACTTTGAAGAAAAAGCTTGACTCTCCCAAAAGGAGATGGTCAGACGAGCTACCTGAAGTCTTATAGTCATACAAACCCACGACTAGAAGCTTGACAGGCATGACCCCATTCTCACTTGCTTATGGGTACGAGGCAATGGCCTTGGTTGAAGTTGGAGTAAGTTCATTGCGAAGAGAAATCTTAGACAAAGATAACAATGAAGAGCTTCTACGCTTAAAGTTAGACCTAATTGAGGAGCACCGAACTAAATCCCAGCTAAGAATAGCCTCGTATCAACAACGAGTGAAAAAGTACTTTGACTCGAAAGTCAGAAATAGAAATTTCAAGGTTGGGGATCTAGTCCTAAGAAAAGTTGTTCCACAGCAAAAGACGTGAACTTGGGGACACTTGGGCCTAAATGGGAAGGTCTTTTCCGGATATCAAAAAAGCTCACATCAGGAACCTTTCACCTAGAATATTTAAACGGTATAGCCGTCTTACGAGCATGGAACGTCGAGTATCTGGGGAGCTATTACCAATGGGTAGTTTGGGTCTAGTTTGTTACTTTTAAATTTATGATTCTTATTGTTAGCATAAGTTGTAAGGCCATTTATGGTCGATATGTTTTCAATAAATGAGAAGTATTATTCAATATGTCATTTTATATTTTAAGTGTTCATTGAGATCGCAATTAGAATGGTTACTGTCGAAGAAACTCGAAGTCTAAAGCTCGAAAAGGTGGCCTAGTCATATAGCTGAGCCATAATTCGAGCTCAAGGGTATATTCCCCGACTTAATGAAAAGCAACTAAGAAAACAATCAAGAAAAGCACGTCAATGAGAAAGTAAAAAATAACTCACCGACTAAGACTCGAGATAAGAAACTAACCCTAACTTGACGTCGTCATGAGAAGACTCTCAAGATCTAGTCGAAACGTTCTTAAGAAAGCACACAACGCATAAGTTAAAAGCAAAATTCGATTTTATCAATTAGTTCGGTGAGACGGACTACTATGACTTCACAGAAGAATAAAAAAAGTAGTAAATAAAACATCGAAGAATATGATTGTAAAAATTTCCCTTCATTGATTGTTCATTTAATAATACAAGGAAAAAGCATAAATAACACAAAAAAAGGCCGGCACTATCAAGCCTAATCTAGTGTTGGAGTTGAAGAAGGATCTGTTGGGGGCTATTTTAGGGCATGAGTGTCCTTTCTAGCTTCGGGGGTGTCGTGGGTGGGAGGGGCAAGAGATTGGACCAGGGCGAGGTTACATCCTCGACCACGGGCTTCTCTTCGACCTCGTCCTCACCATTGATAATTCGAGGATTATACTATTTTATTTAGGCTTTTGGTCGATTTTAGATACTTCTTAGTTCGTTAATGCCTGAATTGCTACTTAATTCTATATATTTTATGTTTCAGGCCGAAACATGCATTTTTAGCAAATAATGAGCGAATTGGGGTTTCTAGACTGTAACGCCCTGCTTGAGGTACGTTGTTATTGTTTCCTCTTTCGCCCTTAATCGAGTTGGTTTTTGTTATATTTGTTTGTTTGAGTGTTATGTTGAATGTTGCCCTGAAATTGGTTGAAAACGAGAAGAATTTGGTCTGGCAGTATGCCAGCAAGAAGAATCTTCGCCGCGGCGAAGAGGGTTGAAGCCACGGGGAAGGCTGGGTGGGCACGGTTTCGCCGCGGCGGACAAAGTTTCTTCGCGCGGCGGCAGCCCGAATAAAATGTTGATTGAGTTTTAGATATTTTCTTCCCCAAAGGCTATTTGACCTTTATACCCCCTAACTAGCGGGAGAAAAGTGGGGAGTTAATTGTAAGGATTTTCCATGGAGAATGTGTTGGTATGGGGGGTGAGATTGTAATGAATCAAAGGATATGGATGGAATTTCCAAAGAAGAGTAAGGGCAAAATGGGAATGAGTGTGTTTATATTTCATTAAAAGGAATTAAGAGTTAGCAAACCCTCATTCTTCTTCTCCAAAAACGCAACCCTTCATTCTTCTCCTCTCAACTTCTCTTTTCTTTTGTTCAAGGAATTTCAAGGGTTTTTGAAGTGATTTGGGGGTATAGAAATCAACCTAAGGCTTCCCTAAGGTAAGGATTTCTCCTTAAGTTGTGTGATTTGTGGATTTTAGTTCATTTTGGTTTTTTTGAGGGTTTTCATTCTTTTGGTTATGAGTAGAGAGAATAGCCAAGAAAACCAAGTGGAAAGAGGATTTGGTGAAGTCTCTCCATAACAAGTAAGTAAAACCCAACCCAAGTTGAGATTTATGAAATTTCTTGATTAGGGTTTTGATAGACTTGATGCATGTATGTGATATACATGTAACATAGCATGTATGAAGGATTAAATAGAGATTTTTATGCTTTGTGATTGTTTATACCTTGCAAATTTGAGAAATGGGTTGTTGGTTTGGCAAGGTAGTTGAGATGGAATTTAAGGGTATTATGGAACCCTTTTTTGGAAGTGTTTTTGTTTGACAGGTTATTATGGCTTTGTGAAGGGGTTTTTCCCCATTTTGGATGGTTAGGAAAAGTTTTAGATTCATGGCTATGATAGAGTTTTATAGTGCACATGAGTTGTTTGATGAAATGCCTAATAGAGGTTTGAGTGTGAGTAATGAACCTTAATTCTTGCAACATTGCATGTTGGCATTTCACAAGTGCATTAGTAGAGATGAATCATCCATGTGCATTGTTATATGCATTGACAAGTGACCTAAGAAAGAGTAGGAAACTTTGTGTTTAGAAATACCCTATGAGTAGAGAGCTTAGTGGGTAAAATTACTCTAGGGTAGAGAGCATTGAAAAAATGCTACAATAGAATGAAAGTTAGAAGAGTAGTATAGTTGGGATGATGCTTTGTGATCATCACCCGACCGTTATGGGAATCGGATTGATGCTTTGTGATCATCATCCGAATGGCCACCTAAGAGATGGGTCGATGCTTAGTGATCGTCACCCAATGAGTAATAGAAATGGGTAGATGCTTTGTGACCCTTTACCCGATTAATTAAGAGATATGTAGGTTGATGCTTTGTGATCATCATCCAATGGCTAGTAGAAGCGGGTTGATGCTTTGTGATCATCACCCGATAGTGACTAGAGATGGGTAAAAGCTTGGTGATCGTTACCCAAATTTCATGAGGAACGGGTAGGTGCTAGGGTGATCTCCACCCGATAGTTAGAGAACCGAGTTAGGTGCTTTGTGATCCTCACTCGGTAGTCACTAAGAACGGGTTGGTGTGTGTGAATTCCACCCAATAGCCATAGAGAGTGAGATGGTCTTGTGTGAACGCTTATCCGGCCGTACCTCACGGTAAGATGAGGCCATGATGTTATTAGAAACAGAACTAAGAAACAGATTAGAAAAGGAAAGAATTAAGAGTCACACACGAGGACGAGGCAGGTTAGAGAGTTTTACTTGCAGCATTATTTGTGCTCACCCGTTCTTTTCCTTTGTGGATGCGGGAGTTCTAGGTGATGATGCGGTTGGAGGGCGTCGGCAGCGAGAGGAGCAGCTGACTACCTGTTCCCCTATTTTGTCTTTTGAAATGCACTTTTTGTAAATGATAACCTTTGTGTATAAAAGACATGTGAATTGTAATGAAAAAGAAACATTTTAGGGCCCAATTTTCCATTGTTAATTGCATGCATTGTACTAGTTTTCATAGATGTTACATTTTTGGTATCGAGCAAAGATTTTGGGATTGAGCAGGTGTACTATTCTCATCGCCACGACGTCTCTAACCGACTATGTGAGTAATTCTTTCCTTACGTAATTGTTTCTTGAGTTCATTAGCGTGATCATTTTTGTAGATGAGGCGTAGTTATCGAAATCGTGTAAAGGTGTGGTGAATGAAGGAGAACCTTTCTTAACCCACGAGTCTACGCCCACCCTCCTTGGATGAAGCTAGAATCAGGGAATTGTACTGGCAAGTTATGGCTGAAACTCGGGGGAGGGAGTAGTAGCACCCCCAGGTCACAAGTACCGTTAGTCACGCATTTGTAGAGAGGAGGGCAGCGGTACCTCCCCACGATCAGCCGAGAGTGGGAACCGATTTACGGTCTCTCAGCCAAGCATCGGCCACCGAGTTTAAGGGTACTACGGATCCAGTAGTAGCGAAGAGTGGCTTGGGTCGGGTGAGAGCCGAGCCACGGGTTTATTTCCCATGTCGGGGCAGGGAGAAGATCCGGTATGCGAGTTTTCTTGTTTGGGGTGATGCCCGAATTGAGGTGGGAAATTGATGGAAGAAACTCACGGACGGGAACAGTAATGACGTGGGAAGAGTTTAGGGCAAGAGTTTGAGGCCTGAGTATGATCGAGAGGACCAAGTTCATGAGAAGGTCCAAGAATTTATCGGGATTTCTGACAAGGGGCTAGCTCCGTGAAAGAGTACTCGGTGAAGTTCAACGCCCTTGCAAGGTTTGCAGGGAATAGTTAGCACTGGCCTTAGAAGGGATAAGTTTGTGCATGGATTGAAGCGGGAGATAGCCCGGGATATTATGACAAGCTCAACCCTCCTCGGGGAATTACAGAGGCCTTGAGGCTGGGCAATGAAGGCGGAGATTTTTTGAGAATAAAATCTTCCCCGTAGGATCCTCGGACAGGAGGGCCGGAAAGAAGCTTACCCTCCGCTTCCTCAGAGAGAAACATGAGGGTGAAAAAGGTAAAGACATGAAGAATCGAAGAAGAAGTTTCAAGTATAGACGATAGAAAGGAGTGGAGGAATAAGGCGACCTCGAACGGAAGGGGTTTCCTCCTTGCCCTAAGTGTGGGAAGAACCACCAGGAGAGTGTCGAAGGATCGAGAGTGTGCTATAGGTGCCGATGAGCGGAGGGGCACATGATGAGGGATTGTAAAGCTCCTTTCCACCAAGGCTGATTCGAGGTTCCCAGAGGTACTGCGTGCGAGTCTTTCTTGTGGCACGGGGGAAGCAGAGGCCGATCCATCGGCCGTTGCTTAGGTCGGGATTATTATTTCATGCATCCCTTTATATGCTTTAATTGATTCGGGTGCTACCCATTCATTTTATATCTTATGGGATGCTTGAGAGATTAGGTTTGAAACCTACTAGGAGGCGACTACCCCATTAAGATAGAACTACGATGGGGTTAGTGTTGTGACTCAAGAGATTTTTGTTAAAGAGAGTCCTTAGTGATCCGGGGTGGGTAGAGTTAACAGTTGACTTAATAGTTTTTGATATGCCCGATTTTGATGTGATTACGGGCATGGACTTCCTAAAGGGAGGTATGGAGTAGAGATTGTGTCGGAAAAAAGAAGGTGAGGTTTAACCTCGATTGTGGAGATAAGTTTAGTTTTGGAGGAAGGCCATGGGATTGAGCATGCCGATTAGTAATGTAAAGGCGGGGGAAGATGTTGAGGAAAGGGGTGTTCAGGGGTATATTGCCCATGTAGTGCAGTGGTGATGTTCCACGGCTTAGAGATCCGAGAGGGTGCCGTAGTTCGAGACTTTCTAGATGTGTTTCCGGAAGAGTTACCGGGTTTGCCTCCGAGAGAGAGGTAGAATTTAGTATCGAACTAGCACCGAGACAGCATCCAATATCCAAAGCCCACTTATCGAATGGCCCCTTTGGTGAGCTCCCAAGAATTAAAGAAGCAACTTCAAGAGGCTGTTAGATAAAGGCTTTATCCGACCAAGTCATTCCCCCTTGGGAGCCTCCAATACTATTTGTGAAAAAGAAGGATGGATCACTAAGGATGTGTATTGATTATAGGGAGTTGAATAAAGCCTCTGAAGAATAAGTACCCCACTTACCTCCCCGGATAGATGATCTTTTTGATCGCTTGAAAGGGAAGCGCATGTTCTCCAAAATTGATTTGAGTCCTAGCATCATCGGAGAGTGGTTGAACAAGATGTGGCTAAAACGCTTCGGGGGTACAAGGTATGGGCATTATGAATTTGTAGTAATGCCGCTTTGGTTTGACCAATGCCCCTGGGCCAGTTTTTATGGACTTGATGAGCAGGGGTATTTCACGAGTACTTGGATCAAGGGCCTATTGTTGTCTTCATCGGACGACATTCGATTTACTCAAAGTCAAGAGAAGAACATGAGAAACACTTGGGATTAGTATTGCAACAACAGAGAAAAGAAGTTGTGTGCTAAATTTTCCAAGTGTGAGTTTTGGTTTCCGAACAAGTGATATTCGGGTCATACCGTGTCGAAGGAGGATTTGTATGGGATTCGCCCTTGGCTTGGGCATAAACCGTTGGAGGCACTCTTACCAAGCGTTAAAACTCTTTTTGTCTCGTCGGCAGGCTTCAAGAAGAAAAAGCTTCCAAGAAGTTCAAGAAAAAGGTTAACATCGGCTCGTACTAGTGTTACCACGGGGAGGTGTAGATTATGACATTTATACAGACGCCTTTGCCCAGGGGACTCGGAGTTTTCAGAGTTGATGCGGCTTAGGGTAGGGTTATAGCCTTATGCTTCTCGTCAATTGAAAAGAGTACGAGACCAGATACCCCTACGCATGACCTAGAGTTAGCAACAGGTCTTTGCTTTAAAGATATGGAGGCATTACCTTTATGGTGTGAAGAGTAATATCTACACCCGATCATAAGAGTTTGAAGTACTTCTTCACTCCAAAAGGAGTTGAATATGAAGGCGAGTGAAGGTGGTTAGAGCGGTCAAGGATTATGATTGTGAGATCAGTACCAACCAGGGAAAGCCAATGTAGTAGCCAGGCAATGCCTTGAGTAGAAAAAACTGTTTTCCTACTTGTGCAGTAAAGAGTTAATAGAAGAATTGTCTAATTGGAAGCAGATTGAGGTGGTTCTGGGAAGAATTGCCACCCTAGTGGTACATCCTCTTTACTTAGAGGAAATTAGAGAAAAGCAAATGGGCGATGAGTGGTGCTAAATTAGTTCAACTTATGCATGAGGGCAAGACATCGTAGTTCTTTTGTGAAGAGAGATGGAGCCCTCTATTTCGTAAATCGGTTCATATTCCTCCAAAGCCAAAGTGGGAGTTGAAACAGTTTTAAAATTCTTATGGAGGCTCATGACACACCGTACACCGCCTCATCGGAGCAACCAAGATGTATCAGGGATATCAAGAAAGGCTATTGGTGGTGGGTATGAAGAAGGGACATTGTAGAGTGTGTAGCTAAATGCCTAACTCGTCACGGTAGCGCAACACCAAGGGCGGCCAGGGGTGGGTCTTCACCCATTAGTATCCCAGTGGAAATGGGAGAGCATTTCTGATGGATTTTTATCACTGGGTCTCCCAGTACGAGAGGGGTATAATGCTTTATGGGTGATTGTGGACCAGCAACCAAATCAGCCCATTTCCTCCCAGAAGGATAAGTACACTACAGGATCGCTGGCCCGATTTACCCTTAAGGAGATAGTCGGATTGCATGGTGTGCCCAAGGCTATAGTATCGAGATAGAGATTCGAGATTTGTTTCAAGGTTTATACGACGAGGTTTATGAGGAGTTTGTGGGTACCCGCTTTAGCATTCAAGATCTTGCCTTTATCATCCTCGATGATTTATGGCCAAACCGAAAGAACGAATCAGTCGGGTGCTCGAGGATATGTTGAGGAGCTTTGTTGCATGGATTACTGAGTATCTTGGCTTGAGATGTTACCATTAGTAGAATTTGCCTACAACAACAAGCCTTATCACTACAACTTAGAATGGCGCCCTTACGAGGCTTTGTATGGTAGACGATGAGGTCTCGCCTTCATTGGGATGAAGTAGGAGAGAGAGATGAGTTCGAGTACCGCTCTTGGGCGTAGATGACTCAAACTAGTAGAAGATGAAGGTGATCGAGTAGAATGAAACAAGCCCAAGATCGGACGAAGAGTTATGCCCGACTTGAAGAGGAAAGAGGTGGAATTCTAAGTGGGTGACAAAGTGTTTCGAAAGTTTCCCTACAAGCGTTTAGTCATGCGGGCTTTTGGAACCAAAGGAAGTTAGCACCGAGATATGTAGGTCCTTTTGAGGTCTTGCACGAGTGGGGAAGGTGGCCTATAGATTGCACTACCACTAGCATGGGACGGGGTGGGGGTGCACGATGTCTTCCATGTCTCGATGCTACGAAAGTATGTAAGTGATCCCCTCATGTCGAGGCTGTAGAAAGGCGTTGAAGTAACAGAGAATCTAGTATATGAAGAAACGTCCAAGGCTTCCGGCATTTTAGATCGAAGGGGTTAAAGCACTTCCCGGAACAAGAGTGTTCCCGCTAGCGAGGGTCCTTTCCCGGAGGAATCACAAAGTGGAAGAGGCCACTTGGGGAAGTAGAGCAAAGGGACATGCGGGAATCGTTTCCCGAGTTATTTGTTTGAATTTGGGGGAAGAATTGTAACGCCCGCTTGAGGGGGTACGTTGTTATTGTTTCCTCTTTCGCCCTTAATCGAGTTGGTTTTGTTATATTTGTTTGTTTGAGTGTTATGTTGAATGTTGCCCTGAAATTGGTTGAAAACAGAAGAATTTCCCCCGTCTGCAGGTCTTGGTAAGGCAAGAATCTTCGCCGCGGCGGAGGCGAGGTTAAGCCACGGGAGGAGGCAGGGTGGGCAGGTTTGCGGCGGCAAGAAGTTTCGGCCGCCGGCGGCTTGGACCGAATAAAATGTTGATTGAGTTTTAGATATTTTTCTTCCCCAAAGGCTATTTGACCTTTATACCCCCTAACTAGCGGGAAAAGTGGGAGTTAATTGTAAGGATTTTCCATGGAGAATGTGTTGGTATGGGGTTGGGGATGGGGTTGGCTGGGGATGGGGTGGGGAACAAGATCGGGGTCCAGGGGTCCAGGGGTGAAGAAGATCCTCCGCCAAGCCTAGCCGAAGGGGTGAAGCCACTTGGAAGTCAGATAGCTTTGCCACGCGGATGAGTTTCCGCCGCAAGACAGCCCTAATAAAATGTTGATTGAGTTTTAGATATTTTCTTCCCAAAAAGGCTATTTGACCTTATACCCCTAACTAGCAAAGAAAAGTGGGGAGTTAATTGTAAGGATTTTCCATGGAGAATGGTTGGTACGGGGGTGAGATTGTAATGAATCAAAGGATATGGATGGAATTTCCAAAGAAGAGTAAGGGCAAAAATGGGAATGAGTGTGTTTATATTTCATTAAAAGGAATTAAGAGTTAGCAAACCCTCATTCTTCTTCTTCCTTCTCAAAAACGCACCCTTCTTCCCTTCATTCTTCTCCTCTCAACTTTCTCTTTTCTTTTGTTCAAGGAATTTCAAGGGTTTTTGAAGTGATTTGGGGTATAGAAATCAACCTAAGGCTTCCTAAGGTAAGGATTTCTCCTTAAGTTGTGTGATTTGTGGATTTTAGTTCATTTTGGTTTTTTGAGGGTTTTTCATTCTTTTGGTTATGAGTAGAGAGAATAGCCAAGAAAACCAAGTGGAAGAAGGATTTGGTGAGTCTCTCCCATAACAAGTGAAGCAAAACCCAACCCAAGTTCCGAGATTTCCCATGGGAAATTTCTTGACCAGGGTTTTTGATGTATTGATGCATGTATGTGATATACATGTAACATAGCATGTATGAAGGATTAAATAGAGATTTTTATGCTTTGTGATTGTTTATACCTTGCAAATTTGAGAAATGGGTTGTTGGTTTGGCAAGGTAGTTGAGATGGAATTTAAGGGCATTATGGGGAACCCTTTTTTGGAAGTGTTTTTGTTTGACCCAAGGGGTTATTATGGCTTTGTGAAGGGGTTTTTCCCCATTTTGGATGGTTAGGAAAAGTTTTAGATTCTGGCTATGATAGAGTTTTATAGTGCACATGAGTTGTTTGATGAAATGCCTAATAGAGGTTTGAGTGTGAGTAATGAACCTTAATTCTTGCAACATTGCATGTTGGCATTTCACAAGTGCATTAGTAGAGATGAATCATCCATGTGCATTGTTATATGCATTGACAAGTGACCTAAGAGAAAAGTAGGAAACTTTGTGTTTAGAAATACCCTATGAGTAGAGAGCTTAGTGGGTAAAATTACTTTTTCTATTTGGGGTAGAGAGCATTGAAAAAAATGCTACAATAGAATGAGGGTTAGAAAAGTATATAGTTGGGATGATGGCTTTGTGATCATCACCCCAGGCCCGTTATGGGAATCGGATTGATGCTTTGTGATCATATCGAATGGCCCTCCTAAGAGGGATGGTTCGATGCTTAGGTGATCGTCACCCAATGAGTAATAGAAATGGGTAGATGCTTTGTGACCCACCCTTTACCCAAGATTAATTAAAAAGAGATATGTAGGTTGATGCTTTGTGATCATCATCCAATGGCTAGGGTAGAAGCGGGTTGATGCTTTGTGATCATCACGATAGTGACTAGAGATGGGTAAAAGCTTGGTGATCGTTACCCAAATTTCATGAGGACGGGTAGGTGCTAGGTGATCTCCACCAGATGAGTTAGAGGCCAAGAGTTAGTGCTTTGTGATCCTCGCTCGGTGAGTCACCCTAGAGGGCGGGGTTGTGCATGTGAATTCACCCAGCAGCCATAGAGAGAGAGATGGTCTTTATGTGAACCGGCCATGGTCAGTAGTCCCACCTCCCAAATAGATGAGGCCACGATGTTAGGTTAAAGCAGAAGCAAAGCAGTTAGAAAAGGAAAGGGAATTAAGAGTCACCCCACCCCACGGGGAGGGGCAGGAGACAGGAATTAGAGTTTTTACCTCTGCAGCATTATTTGCCTACTCACCCAGGGTTCTTTTCCTTTGTGGATGGGGCGAGGTTAAGTGATGATGCGGTTGGAGGGCGTCGGCGCGCGGAGGGCACGGCTTACCCTGTCCTTTATTTTGTCTTTTGAAATGCACTTTTGTACAAGTAACCTTTGTGTATAAAGACATGTGAATTGTAATGAAAAAGAAACACCCCTATTTTGGGCCCAATTTTCCATTGTTATTGCATGCATTGTACTAGTTTTATAGATGTTACATAGACCCGGAAGCTGGCGAATCTCGGGAATTTGGGAAAGTTCAAGGCGATTTGAAGGCACATGAAGTTTGTTCCCATGGGAAAGCATCGAAGATCGAAGATTCAAGCCCGAAGGGAAGCAAGCGGAGGGCAATTCTATAAATTTAGAATTTTTCAGGGAAGGTTCAACTGCGGCGAGGTTTATTCTTCGCCGCGGCGAAAAAATCTAGGAACGAGATTCACTTTAGTTCGTCACCGCGGCGAAATTCTTTCTTCGCCGTGGTGAAGTCTGCGAAATTTTGTTTTCTCCAAAACGCACAGCCTTTTATTAGAAAAGTTTTTACATTTTTGGGGGAACTATATAAGAAAAACTTTTTGCCATTTTGGTCGGAGGGGTTCATCTTTGGTTTTCGTTTGTTTTAAATAGCTTTTACATTTGGAGAGAAGATTTGAGCTTTAATCTTGTGGATTCTTCAACTAGGGGGAGATCTCTATTTTCTCTTTTATTTCAATATGTTGACTACTTGTGTTTATTGTTTCTCTTGCTTGTTTGTGTTAGTTTAGTTATGAACTAACCCATTTTTGGGTTAGGGTTTTGATGTAATTCAGATTTCTATGGATTAATCAATTGATTATTGTTGCTTTTATATTCTATTGCATAGATTGTGTGATTATCCGATTTTTATTGATTTTATTTGTTGAACATGATGAGATTGAGAAATGAATCATGTTCAGCTTCTTGGATAATCACCATTGTTATTTTGAATGCTAGAGATAGATTTGGAGAAACAATGAAATCAATCTAGGATTCCATTAACCTAATGAACTTGGATTTGTTAATCTTCAAATTGTTGGGTACGGAAGATTAATAGGAAAGTAGGAATTCATAGCACGAGAAGGTATGTTTTACAACTTAGGGAAATTCGGTTTACAATACGTGCATGTGAGTGTAAAAGTAGCATAATCCACATAATTAATCCATAGAGTCCTAATGAAGTCAAACCCTAACCGTTTGCTTACATTGATATTACTCTTGTGTTAAATCTTGCTTTCATAATTTAGTTGTTTTTACATTTAGTAAATTTTGCTTTCAGTTTAGTTTTATATTCTCCCATAAATCCAAACAATTTTCGGTTTCTCCAACTTGAAAACAAATAGGAAATTCCCAAGATTAGCAACCAATCCTCATGGGACGATACTCACTCATCGCTTTATTACTTTGTGCGACTAGTGTACTTGCTATATTTGCATGTTGTAGTAACAACACATCAAGTTTTTGGCGTCGTTGCCAGGGATTGATTTTTGTGTTAACATTGAGTTTTTCTCGTGTTAGCTAGATTGAAGTTTATTTTTTTTGTTTTAATTGTGTGTTAGTTTAATTTTTGTTGTTCTTTTCTGTGAGCTTGTGTCACACTTTTTCTCTCTTTCTGTGTAGTTTATGCGAAGAGCAAGGACGTCAAATTGCTGGGTTCTTGTTGATCCGAGATTGAGAGAACCCACAAGAAGACTTAACCACAGAGAGAAGAGAAACGAGAGGCTACAGCTTGAACCGAGAGGCCATAGTTGTTGAGATGGCAGAAAATAGAACATTGAAGGAATTCTCAGTTCCCTCAGTTGATGGTAGTGGGTCAAGTATTACTAGACTAGCTGTACAAGCCAACACTTTCGAAATTAAGCCGGCAATCATCCAGATGATCCAGCAATCGGTATAGTTCAAGGGAGATTTGAAGGAAGATCCAAATCTGCACATTGCAATTTTTTTTGGAGATTTGTGATACTTTCAAGTCAAACGGAGTGTCAGATGACGCCATTAGATTGAGACTGTTCCCTCCCCGCCCCACTTGAGGATAAAGCTAAGGGATGGTTAATAGCACCTACCCATCAAAGAAACGATCATAACGTGGGACTAATTAGCACAGAAGTTCCCCACCAAATTCTTTCCTCCAGCAAAATCAGCGAAATTGAGAAATGATATCACATCTTTTATACAGGAAGAGTCTGAATCATTATATGAGGCGTGGGAAAGATACAAGGAACTACTAAGGAGGTGTCCACACCATAGGTTGCCAGTTTGGATGCAAGTCCAAACGTTTTACAATGGATTGGTGGTTAATGTGCAAACCATGGTGGATGCAACATCGGGAGGAGCATTGCAAAATAAGACACCGGAAGAAGTCATGAGTTGCTTGAAGTTTTGGCAAGTAACAACTATCAAAGACCTAATGAGAGGGAATGCGGAGAAGAAATCTATTGGTCTTCATGAAGTTGATGCATACACTGCCATTTCAGTCCAACTCACAACACTTCAAAAGCAGTTGGGAAGTATGCAGGGAAACTCTATTCAAGCACCTCAACTAACGTGTGATTTTTGTGCAGGGTAGCCATTTGAGCGGATGAATGTCAAGTGGGGAACACGCTTTGCTTCATGCTTCATCGTCGAATAGGTTAACTACCTAGCAGGAAATCAAAAGGCAACCGAACAATCGTACTCCGAACACATATAATCTTGGTTGGAGGAATCATCTCAACCTATCTTGGGGGCAATGAATCACGAGAATCCCAATCCAGGGCCAGGACAATCAACCTGGAACCAAAGAAACGATGCCAAACAACCAAGCGGGGGTGAACAATCAACTAGGAGAGCAAAGAGTGACAAACTGGAGGACATGTTTGGAAAGTTTATGCAAAAGACCACAAGTTTCATGAATGAGACCAGGGACAAATTTCAAAAAAACCAAGGGGTGTCCATTTGGAACTTGGAAGTACAGGTGGGTCAATTAGGCGATAAGCTAAATGAGATACCACAGGGTGGTTCCCCTACCAAGCAACAACAGACTAACCCACGCGAGCAAGCAAATGCAATAACACTACCGGAGTGGGGCAGGTCTTGGAAGAGGTGGAACAATCAGGGGAAGAAGAAAGCCCTCGAGAAAGAAAGGAAGATTTCGATGAGGGAAGTTGACAAAGAAATAGTTGTTCAAGAGAAACCAACCAGCTTATAGGGGAAGATGAACAAAAGCGGGAAGAGAGGCAAAAGACAAAAAGAAAGAGAAATTGCCATTCCCTTCCCGAGATACCACCCACTGGGAGTTGGCACATCACACCCCCTCCCCGTGCCTTTTTCTCGCAGACTCAGAAGAAAAATCAGGGATAAGCAAGCCTTTGCCAAATTCATTGCAATATTTAAAAAATCGCATATTAACATTCCTTTTGCGATGCATTGCAACGAGATGCCGAGCTATGCGAAAAAAATTTCTCAAGGAGAAATTTTATCAAACAAAAGGAAGTTAGAAGATGAGGGAAACAATGATGCTCACGGAGGAGTGTAGCACAATTCTATAGAAGAAGGTCACCCTCCCCAAAACTTAAGATCCCAGGGGAGTTTTACTATTCCTTATATTATAGGAGACATTACTTTTGAGAGAGTTTTATGTGATTTAGGTGCAAGCATCAATCTAATGCCTTTTCTCGTTTTCTTGGAGATTGGGAATTGGTGAAGTGAAGCCACGACCTATGTCGCTTAGAGCCAGATAGATCCATAAAACATCTGAGGGGTATATTTGAAGATGTTTTGGTAAAGGTGTGTAAAGTAATTTTTCCGGCGGATTTTGTTGTATTGGACATGGAAGAGGATAAGGAAATGCCTATCATTTTTGGGGAAGACCATTTCGGCCCACCGGAAAGAAGCTCTTATTGATGTGCCCCAAGAAGGAAAAGGTTCTTGTTAAGAGTCCAAGATGAAACAGTACGTTCAATGTTTTCGAGGCTATGAAATTTCCATCGAGTCAGATTCATGCTTTAGTGTAGACGTGGTGGATGAATTAGTAGCAGAGGCTATTGAAGAGAACACTCCGCAACTACCTCTAAAAGCGTGTATTACCCAATAAAAAACAATAGAGGTAGATGAGCCAGCGAAGAATGAATGTGCTAGATTGTTGGAAGCATTTCAGCCGATGGTTGAGAGCCAAGATCTAGAATTTGAGGAATTTAATTTTGAGAAAGAGAAGGAAAAGGAAAGAAAGGAAGAATCTCCAAAACTTGAGCCTTGAAGCCTTTACCTTCTCACCCTTAAATATGTATATCTTGGTGAATCGAAACCTTCAGGTAATCATCAATTCAAGGTTGAGCAAATTAGAAGAAGAACGGTTGGGATAGGTGTTAAAGGGAACATAGATCCCACGAATTGGATGGACTATTTCAGACATTAGAGGCATCTCTCCATCGTCTTGTATGCATAAGATACTTATGGAAGATGATGTCAAGCCTAGGGTGCAATCACAACGGAGATTGAATCATTCGATGAAGGAAGTGGTGAGAAAGGAGGTGGTGAAACTTCTAGATGCGGGCATAATTTATCCTATTTCTGATAGTCCATGGGTGAGCCCGATGCAAGTGGTTCCAAAGAAAGGTGGTATCACAGTGATAAAGAATGAGAGCAATGAATTGATACCAACTAGGATAGTCATGGGTTGAAGAGTGTGCATTGACTACCAGAAATTGAATGAAACGACAAGGAATGATCATTTCCCACTTCCATTCATCGATCAAATGTTGGAGAGATTGGCAGGGCATGTTTACTACTGTTTCCTAGATGGTTTTTCAAGATATAATCAAATCGGCCATTCGTCCTCGAAGATCAAGAGAAGACAACTTTCACTTGTCCCTATGACACCTTGCGTACGTATTGGATGCCTTTCGGATTATGCAATGCACCGGCCACCCATTTCCCGAAGATGCATGATGTATATCTTTGGTGACATGGTGGAGGCGGTTCATAGAAAGGGGTTTCATGGATGACTTCTCTATTTTTGGTTCATCTTTTGATAATTGCTTATCTAATCTTTCATGTGTTTTGTAAGCGGAACCGGTCAGGGAGACCCGAACTTGGTGCTCAACTCGGGAGAATGCCACTTCATGGTACAGGAAGGAATTGTACTCGTCACAAAATTTCAAAGGATGGCATCGTGGATCGAAAGACCCCCAAAAGTAAGTTGATAGAAAAGGCGCCACCACCGTAAATGTTAAGGCGCTGGAGTTTCTAGGGGTGGGGCATGCGGGGTTTTATAGATGGTTTATCATGGATTTTTCTAAAATCTCTAAACCCTTTTGCAATTTACTAATTAAATATGTTGCTTTTGATTTTGATGATGAATGCATGCATGCTTTTCAAACTCTTAAGAAGTTGTTAGTGTCTACACCTATTATGCGCTTCCCGATGGGGACTACTTGTTTGAATTGATGTGTGATGCTAGTGATTTTTGCACTAGGAAGTAGTACTAGGGACGGAGGAAAAGAAAGTGTTGCATGTATGGCATGCTAGGCAAGACACTTACCGATGCACATTGAATTACACCCTACTAACGAAAAAGAGCTAATTAGTTGTGGTTTTTGCATTTTGACAAATTTCGTTCTTACTTGCTAGGTGTTAAGGTGATAGTCTATATGGATATCATTCGACACTCAAACATCTATGGCTAAGCAAGAAGCAAAACCCACGACTAATAAGATGGATACTACTACTACAAGAGTTTGAGTTAGAAATCCCGAGATAAAAAGGGTTGAAAAATGTGGTGGCGGATCATTTGTCAAGGATTGAATGACCAAGTTAGGGAAGTGAAGAGGAACCCCAAATCAAAGAAACCTTTTTGGATGAGAAATTGATGAGAGTGGAAGAAGCATCGTGGTATGCAGATTTTGCAAACTACTTGTCATCAAGAGTTCTCTAAATGGAATGACCTTTCGAAGAAGAGGAAGTTTTCTCGACTTGAAGTATTATTTCGGGAAGAACCATTTTTGTACAAACATTGTGGCCGATTAGATGATACGTAGGGTGTGTAGGACAGGGAGATGGAAAGTATTCTATGACATTGCCATGAAAAGAGAAGTGGGTGGTCATTTTGGAGGAACTAGGACAAAGGCTACCAAGGTCCTTCAACCCTGATTTTATTGGCCAACCCTATTCAAGGATGCCTTCGGATGGTTCAGGGAATGTGACCAATGTCAATGGAGTGAAACATTTCGAAGAAAAGATGAGATGTTTCAATTGAACAATATCCTAGTTGTTGAGATGTTCAATGTGTGTGGGGAATTGACTTTCCATGGGTCCTTTCCTAATTCTTATGGGAACATGTACATTTTGGTAGCGGTGGATTACGTATTGAAATGGGTGGAAGTAGTTGCATTGCCATCCAATGATGCCAAAAAGGGGGTGGTGGTTAATTTTGTGAGAAAGAACATTTTCTCAAGATTTGGGGTACCACGGCAATCATCGGTTGATGGAGGATCGCATTTTGCAATAGGCAATTAGATACCGTTTGTTGGGAAAATATGGAGTGAAACATGAGTTCATGACACCATATCATCCACCAAGGGACTAGCGGGCAAGTTGGAACTATCAAAGCAGAGAATTTAAGGGAATTTTAGAGAAGATAGTTAATGCATCTAGGAAGGATTGGTCACAAAAATTGGATGATGCACCATGGGCCTACCGCACCGCATTTAAGACTGCTTGGTATGTCTCCATTTAGGATGGTCTATGGGAAGGCATGTCACTTGCAGAACTCGAGCATAAGGCATCTGGGCAAAGGTCAAGCGGCCTAAACATGGATTTACGAGCCTGGCTGGGAGGAAAGGATGATTGACTTTGAATGAACTCGATGAGTTAGTCACGAAGCTTATGGAGAATGCCTCGGATTTACAAAGAAAAGACAAAAGATGGCATGACAAGCATATCGGGAAGAAGAATTTTGAAGTGGGTGGGTCGAAAATGTTGTTGTATAATTCTAGACTTAGGCTCTTTCCTTGAAAACTTAAGTCTAGATGGTCCTGGAATTCTTCATAGTTACAAGAGTCTACTACGCGGGTGTGGAAGTGTCACATGAAGAAAATGGCACATTTAAGGTCAATGGACAGAGACCCGAAGCCATACATTGATGGGGTGATGAGTTGCAAGTCAATTCCCATCCAACTTGACATCTCGAGTTGAGGACTTGAGAAAGTCGAGCTTCCGACTATAAACAAGCGCTTCTTGGGAGGCAACCCAAGTGTTTTCATTTGTTTGTTGTTTTTAAATTTGTTTAGTTGTTATATGAATTAGAATGATTTTGATTTCGTGTTTTTGGGTGTTTTAGGTGAAATATCAAACTAAGGCGAAAAAAGGAAATTTTCTAGATTTCAGCAAAATGCAAATATTGCACATTGTGCATAAGAAGGAATTAAAAAGTTCCCTGACTTCGCCCACAATTTTCTTTTCTTCATTGAGGCGACTGTCTCTCGGAATTTTTTCACTGGGCAAAAAGGGAAGGGTTGAGCTTAAATTTGACTAAGGGGAATTTTGCGCTTTAAGAGGAGCTATATGAGTTTGGTTTTGCCGCTGACCTTTCTTCATAATTGAAGAACTTCTGCCGTGGCGAAAAATTGTTTTTATAAATGGCGAGTCGCGACTCTTCATTTCGCTAAAAAATTTCAAAACACATCTGAGAGCCAAACTTTTTCCACCTTCAATCCGTAGCTTTTCCAAGGAAATCTCCTTCACTTTTCTTCACTCCTTAACCTCACAAACACCAAAACAATTCATTTTAGCAAGGATTTTTACGAAAAATTGAAGAAAATTTTGGAAACCCTTGGTTTTCAAAATTTGGGGATCTTGCGATCTAGGCCGGGAATTTGGTTAAATTGGTGGTGCATACATCTTGGGATTGGTAAGATTTCGAAGTTCTCCAAACTTTAAATTGATCAATTTCGATTATTAGAGTTTTGAATCGAGATTTTGATTGTTTGCGTGAGTTGTGGATTTTTAGTGTTGTTTGTGCTTTTGATTGTGATTAAAGAAGTGTGGATCTTGAATTGTGTGGTGTTGAGGAGGTTGGATTTTCAATTTGGAAGTGTTTTGTTGAGTTTGGAAGAAGAGTGATATTGGGGGTCCAGGTGCAATTTTTTGAAGTTTTGGTGTTTTGCGGGGAGTGATTGTGGTCAATAGTAGGGTATTTCGAGTTCAATTGTCTGTTTAGAATCTTAGTTTGGGCGTTACATTAGAGTCAAACCAAAATGTCAGCCCCAAAGTACCGTCCCAAGGGTAAAAGGAAAAGGAAAAAAAAGTAGACAACAGATTTCATGAGGTGACAAGGCTCGGACAACGATATGAAGGCCGGAGCAACAAAAAGGAATGATAAGGGGAAGGGGTTTATTGTCGGAGCGGGGTTTGACCTACCGTCATGCAAAGACTGCATCAATGGAGAAAGTGGGATTCATTCATGAGTGAACCCTTTGGACACGCGGTCCGTAGAAGCATAGTAAGAGAGTTTTATGCCAACCTCCCCCACAGTGTAATCCCACAGGCATGTATTTGTGAGGGGGATTGATGTGCCAATTGATGCGAAGGTGCATGGGCGATATTTTTCAACTTGCCTTCAATTGATCGTGATGAGTATACGGAGTTTAAGAAGAAACAATTTAAGGAGGATGAGATACTTAAGGTTATAGTAAAAGGCCAGGATACCCTAGGGGAGGTTTCGAAGGGAAGGGAAAGAAGAGCATCAAGGGGAACTAATCGATCTGAGATGGATAGGTTGTGGTAGTACTTTGTGTGTGCGAGGATGATTCCTGGAGACACATTATAGTTTGTAACTTTTTTGATAAGGCGGTATTGCTTTATTCCATTGCCCACCGGAAAGGAAAGATAATGGATGCAGGGGGAATATTATCATGGACGAGTATGAAGTTAACGCAACCCAACCGGATGGGCGAGGAGCTTCCTTCCCCACATGTCATCACCTAAGCTGCACTTGAGCAGGGGAGGTAGAGAAGGACGGATGATGAACCACTTATCCATCCCTGCCCAGGCTTCACAACACCGCCCTACTATCAAAAAGCTACTTGGGTGTACTTCTGAGAATAACCTAGCTTCAAACAAAAAGACAAAGAACCACGTGTTGCACCCATCATCCGTTCAACATCCATAATCAAAAGAGGACGATGCACGATGTTGGGTAAGATGAAACGGATGGAAAAACGCAAGATTGGCTAGCAAAGAGCGCAACCTGATGATGTATGATATGCAGCATAGCTGCTTCACTAAGCTCAACATTGATACTTCAAGCTTCCAATGGGCAGACTGGGATTCCGAGGAATGGATGGGCTCCGAAGAAGAGGAAGACACTGAAGAAGAGGAAGAGGCTGAAGAATGACACCTGAGCACCTGTTTTGTAGTTTATTTTTATTTTCAGATTTGTATGTCTTTTATTTTGAACATTGAACTAATTTTTCTTTTTTGTTTGGATTGTTTAATTTTTGTTTTAACTTCCTAGTAGTTGTAAGGGCGAGATTAGGATTGTAATATTTTCATATTAGTTAGTGAAATTTTCTAACATAGTAGACACCACAGAATTCAATTGTTTTACAGATTATGTTGATGAGAAAGCGAAGGAACCGGTGTGCATGCTGTTGAGCGAAACTCCGACTTCACGGATTAATTAGGGAACTATCTCGTACCTTTGTAAATTCTATTTTTCTATTCCTAAATTGTGCATAATATGACATTGGGGACAATGTCATCTTTAGTTTGGGGGTAGGAAAAATTTGAACAAATTTTTTATTTATGTTTAGTTGTTTTCATGTTTTGTTGTGTTATGCCGATGATGAATTACATAAGTCTATGATGAGAATAAGATTGTTGGGATTTTATTGTTGAAAAATGTTAAGCATTGCTTTAAGTTTATGTTGGTTGACTGAATTTAGCTTAAGGTTTGTTGAGTGGTTCAACCACCATTGTCATTATTTCGGCATGCTTAGAAACATTTTATGTGATTGGGTAAAGTCTTGATAACGTTAGTGGACTCTAGAACCTAGTTGAGAAATGCTTGAGGCAAAATTCTAGGAATAGGCATTATTAAGGAAGTGATTTAGGCAGTTTTTTAGAACGTTTGACCCTTTCCAAACCGATACCAAATTTTATCCCTAGTTACCCATTTGAGCCTCATGAAATCATCGTTGTCATATTTTTCTTGTGCAACCAATAATGCCCAAACCTTTTACCCTAAACACGTCCACAACCTTTAAGAGAATTCTAAGCCTAATGCAAACACAAAGAGCTTGGAGAGTTTTGTGAACGAACTAAAAGAATAGTTTGGGGGTTGTGAGAAGGTCAAGAAGAATAAGAGGGGTAATTAACCTCAAATTGGTTATTGTTGCTTTAAAAAAATAAAAAAATAAAAACAATTTGAGAATTGCATTGCAATAGCAAAAAATGAGAAGTGCACATGCTTGAAGGTTATTAAATGGTTGATATCTTAAGTGGTGGTTGAGGAAGAAAGTGGAAGTTGATTTAAGTCTTGGTGTTTGCTTAAAGGAAACCGAGTTCTCTTGCTTAATTTATCCTTTCCTTTTCTTTGAAGCCCACTTGGCCTTGAGCCTAATGTTACAAGCGTGTAAAGACCTTTTGATCTTTAGTGATGTCTAATCCTCATTAGTGGAGAGTAGTTCGACACTTAGGCTTATGGAGTCTGCCGCCATTTGATAAACTTTGCATTTCTGCATAAAATAATCCGGGAAGTCGGAATGTGGACTGAAGTGGGGATCACATACTCGGGGGACCAATTGAGAAAGATAGTCGATGCAACTTATAACTTCTTAGAGTGTTGAGCATTTTTCAGTAATAATTTTTCAACAATTATTGAGATTTGTATAAATTCTAGGCAGTTCTTATGTTGAGTTGAGCCTAATTTTTGTCTTATCATTTTCAGTTTTGTTGTTTTGTTGTTTTGTGTTTTTGGTTGTTTGTTGTTTTTGGTTGTTTGTGTTTTGTACCTGATGCTCGAGGACGAGCATGTCTTTAGTTTGGGTGTATTTGATAATCCGAGGATTATACTATTTCATTTAGGCTTTTTGGCCGGATTTTAGATACTTTTTAGTTCGTTTATGCTTGAATTGCTACTTAATTCTATATATTTTATGTTTCAGGCCGAAACGTGCATTTTTAGCAAATAATGAGCGAATTAGAGTTTCTGGACCCAAAAGCAAGCGAATATCAGAATTTGGGAAAGTTGTGAAGCAAAGTTGAAGCACTATGAAGTTTTTGTCCCATGGGAAAGCATCGAAGATTGAAGATTCAAGCAAGGAAGCAAGCGGAGGGCAATTCTGTAAATTCAGAATTTTTGAAGAAGGTTCGCTGCGGCGAAAGAAGCTAGGCACAAGATTCACTTTAGTTCGTTGCCGCGGCGAAATTCTTTCTTCACCTTGCAGGCGAAGTCTGTAAAAGAAATTTTGTTTTCTCCAAAACGACGCGGGCTTTTATTTTAGAAAAGGTTTTTAGGTTTTTGGGGGAACTTATATAAGAAAAAACCTTGCCATTTTGGTCGAGGTTCATCTGGTTTTCGTTTGTTTTAAAGTAGTTTTTTACATTTGGAGAGAAGATTTGAGATTTAATCTTATGGATTCTTCAACTAGGGGAGATCTCTACTCTTTTCTCTTTATTTCAATATGTTGACTCTGTGTTTATTGTTTCTCTTCTTGTTGTGTTAGTTTAGTTATGAACTAACCCATTTTGGAAGTTAGGGGTTTTGATGTAATTCGAATTTCTATGGATTAATCAATTGATTATTGTTGCTTTTATATTGTACTGCATAGATTGTGTGATTATCGATTTTTTATTGATTTTACTTGTTGAACATAATGAGATTGAGAAATGAACCATGTTGAGCTTCTTAGATAATCACCATTGTTATTTTGAATGCTAGAGATAGATTTGAGAAACAATGAAATCAACCTAGGATTCCATTAGCCTAATGAACTTGGATTTGTTAATCTTCAAATTGTTGGGTGCGAAGATTAATAGGGAAAAGTAGGGAATTCATAGCACGAGAAGGTATGTTTTACAATTTAGGGAATTCGGTTTACAATCCGGGTGCATGTGTGGTAAAAGTAGCATAATCCACATAATTAATCCATAGAGTCCGAATGAAGTCAAACCCTAACCTTTTGCTTACATTGATATTACTCTTGTGTTAAATCTTGCTTTCATAATTTAGTTGTTTTTACATTTAGTAAATTCCCGCTTTACTTAGTTTTATATTCTCCCATAAATCCAAACAATTTTCGGTTTCTCCAACTTGAAAACAAATAGGAAATTCAGTGCTTAGCAACCAATCCTCGTGGGAACGATACTCACTCATCACTTTATTACTTTGTGCGACTAGTGCACTTGCTATATTTGCATGTTGTAGTAACAACGCATCAACCATCCTAGCCTTTATCTGACTTGGAGCTGTCTGAATAGCCAAACTCCAAGCCCGCAACTTTTGTCTTCATCCTTTCCATCTCTATTTGATAATTTAGAGGAAGATATGAGAAGTCAAGTGAAGGATGGGCCTCCAACTTGCGCTGGATCTGGAAGACCGACATATCCTAAGCATGCTGCATGACGTCTACCATCAAACGAATAACCTTGCTGCGACCTCCTTATATAGTCCCTCCTGATAATGGCGAGCTGGCCATCTTGGAGGACAAGTTTTTCTCCAACCTTTTAACCTCTTCCTGAGCATCAACAAGCTTGGAGGCCAACTTGTTGTTGGCACCCCGCTGCTACTCCAAGTTTTTGGTTGCTTTTTCCTTGGCAACCTTTGAACCTAGGGGAGCTTATCTACAAATTCTTTCTCCTTGGCGTGTGGGGCATCGGCCTTGTTGTTGCTTCAACTGATTAAGCTCATCCCTTAGCGCCTGATTCTCCTCCTCCAACTTTATGGCCCTCACCAAGGCTTCATCCTTGGCCTTGTCCAAGCATACAAGCGAGGCATGAATCTCATGGTAGAGGAGTTGGGCCATCATACAAGTTTGAAAGAAAGAGTAAGATTAACTCTAAAAAGAAAGGTAGTTAGCAAAGATGAAAAAATGGGCTACTTTACCTTAAAGGGGAGGGCTACGCTTGTAGTATGAAGAGCAACTTATGAAGGGTATACGTTTTGTATAGCTCGTAAAGCCTCATGGGTATCGCCCCATCACCACGTTCATGCTAGCCGGTAGATGCTTTGGAAGCCTAGCCGATCGGTTGTCTATCTTGGCTTCGAGCTGAGTCCCTCCCCCTACTCTTCGTGAGTTATCGCGATGAGATTTTCCTTTCACTCACTAGTTTAGGGGGCCTTGCCGGGTTGAAGCTTAGTTTCTTCTTGTTCGAGCCTTCACTAAGGCACGACGCCTATAGCACCTTTTTCGAGCCTCCCTTAAGCTCAATAGTTTTCTTGTTCGAGCTCTTAGCCGGCTCGATCATTCTCTTCTTTGAGCCTTCCTTTGGCTGGAGAACTTTCTTTGTCGAGCTCTTCTAGAGCTCGAGAGTATTCTTCTTTGCAACCATCATGGTGGTAGTTGTAGAATTCTTGGAGCTTGGGGCCCATTTAAGCTCGCCTCAATTTTTTTCTTTTTTCAAATGCAAGGTTCCAACCCCTACCTATTTGGTTTTAGCCTCAGACTACTTTTTCTCGGTAGTGCGACCTACCATTGTCCTCTTCAGGTTTTGAGGCATTTTAACCCACATGTTTGCAAGAACAATGAGTGTGTTAGCATACTACAAAAAAGAAAGTGAAAAGGCGAGCTACTCCACACTTACCTTTTTCAAAGATTGTTGGAAAAAGTGTTGAATCAGGGCAAAACCCAAATGCTCTCAGATGAGGAAGCGTGATTAGCTTTGTCACATCGCGGCAACTCTTGGGAAGGTCACTAAAAGCCCCTAACTATCTCCTATGGTTTGCGATGACGTTGGTTTGCTCGACGTTCTCTACGAAAGGAGACAAAGACAATTAAAAGTTGAACAATAAAGACTTCACAATAAAAAAGAAGTAAGAATACCTATGAGCTTCATCGATAAAAACGCCATCGCCCCCAGAGCGATAGAAAAAATACTCGGTATCCTAGTTTCTAAGCTTCTTGGAGACATTGATCAACCTATACAAATGGGTCTTTCTCACTTTGGAGAGGTAGAAAGTGTCAACCCCCATCCTTTCTTCGCTTTATACAAATGGATGAGCTCTCACGTATAGCTCGCCTATTTTTTTCAAACTATAGCCAATATACATGCCTTCCATTAATATGTAAGAATTTCCCATAAACTAAAGGGGAGCGACATTGAAACAATCCAAAATGTCAAAGATGAATGGGTGAGGAGAGATAGACATACCACACCTTAGGAGAGTCTTGGAGATCGCCACCCAACCTGTGGAAGGATACTTTTACAAGAAATATCCTAGAACATAAAGAGAATATTCGATCAGGATTTCATAGCTCTCCCTTATCCGCTCAATATCATTTTTGGTGATCAATGAGATTGGATCTTTTCTAAACCTAGATTGATGCGGGGGGCTCGCATCAATGGTTTCCTCGCTTGGTTTTAGCGAAGCCCCATTACTCGTGGTCTGCTCAAGAGCCTCGACAGTGAGGTCATCCCAATTACCAACCAGAAGGCTGCCGAGGAGCCTTTGAGAACATTTTTTTCAATGTTGATGTCGGGAAGACATGTTTGACCATGCTCGCTCGTGGATACCGAAACAAGAAAAACAAGTGTTATATGTAAGATAATGGGTGATCTATCCACACTTGCCTCCAGTTTAGGCAACCAAAAGCTCGCACAAAAAGAGACCTAAAGCTAAACCCATAAACTCGAGCGAACTATCAAGATTCCCAACAATCGACGGAAAACTTCGGCGAAGGATTCCAGCTGCCGCGCATAAAGATGTTTTTAAAACCCAAGATTAAAGGGTTTTAAACCCAAAGAGCTAAACTCGGCCATGACAATGGCCCGCCCAACAGCAAAAAATTTGAAGAAAACAAGGAGAGTGGGTGTAAAGAGAACTTACTGAAATGCAGGTGACGAGAAGGCTCACCAGAATGTCGCCATGAAATCAAGACGCAAAGTTAGCAGAGAAGAAGAAGATCAAGCAAGAAGAACTCTCAAGATTGAAAGAATAGAAAAATAAGGGCAAACAATCTATTTTATAGTGGCAAGCAGGAAGCCAAAACGGCGGGAGTTGATTTAACCCATTAGTTTGTGCTTTAATCTCGCCCTCCATTCACAAGCAATCTTGGCCACCCAATTGTTACACGTGGCGATGATCCGTGAAGGGCAATCAACCGTTAGATCAAGCATTGATAACCACTCGCACATGTTGCCTCGACTCCACAGTAGTGATGCACATTGTTTCGGTTCTGCACATGGCCAGCTGTAACAATCCATGTGCGACGTAAAGTGATTGTAAAAAGTCGACTGCATTTAATGCTACTTGTGAGCTCATAAATTACCCTTGTGCCCTTCATTTCAAATTTCAAAATTCCACAAAGATTACAACAAGAGGCTAAGTCTCAATCACATCGGGAAGGTAAGGTCGAGTGATGGAGCTTGGATAATCTCAATGACCTATGTGCGAGTTAAATCAATGAAGGAATTGATTTGTGGGCAAATCAAGCAACTTCAATCTTTAAAGCTCGACAGACCTCCGAACATGGGGGTAGGGGGATGTTGTGTGTGATTTTTTCCGTAAAGCCTTCGCAAATCTCTTTAAGCTTGTAGATATGTAGTTTGACTTAGAATCGCACGATCCAGTAGTCACCAATTCGGATTGAAGGTCGTCACAATGACCAATCTTAAGATGCTTGTTCGCAGAATCAAAGATAGGCTTCAACCTCGATATTTCGAAGGGATAAGATTAACACCGTGCGGGACACAATCTCGCACCAATCATGATGATCACAGGGATTGCATATCAAACCGATTGCAATCTTGAACTTATCTCTTTCCTTTTATTAAAACTTGTAGAAATACCCCCTCAAACTATGGGCGGGGGTGTTTGCAAATATTTCTAGGCAATTTATATTTCTTGTAAGCTCTTTAAAAGAAATAAGAGAAGCTGTGGACGCAGACTTAAGTTCTAACTTGCCAAACCACTTAAAAACTGTTTGTGTTCTTTACTTTAACACACTTTTACATTGAATTGCTAATTTTCCTTAAATCACGCACACATAGGTTTCGATTCCATCAAGGTCAATCGGATCACTCTGGCTGGTATGAGTTTTTGTATCAATACTTAAACATATTAAAAGTAAAACTTTCACACGTAAACATATTAAAAGTAAAACACTCACACTTAAACATATTAAAAGTAAAACACACACTTAAACATATTAAAAGTAAAACACTCACACTTAAACATCACTTTAATAATTTTGGACATTTCCATCCCTAATTAAATGATCAATTCTCCCTTCAGGATTTTCAAAGAAATCAGAAAGATCCGGATGTGTTGTATCAACAGTCCATGATCAAAATTATTATCTTGATAAGCAAAATTTGCTTCTATTTTTCATTTTGGTAGGCAAAATTTGCTTTCATATTTTTCTCTTTCAAGGATGCTTGATAAAGTTCAACAAGATGTTTAGGCGTATGATAGGTATGTGATGAATGTTCTTTCATACCACATCGATAGCACTGATTTTATGTATTCTTCGAATTCTTATGTTGTCCACTTTTGCCCTTTTCCTTTTTCTCTTCATCATTATTCCACTTTTGGTGGCTTTTATAGTAAGAAGAGTTATTATTATAACCACCACGATTGTGATTATTACAACTTTGACCACAGCCACGACCATGACCATCCCATGATTATCAGATATTGTCACATTCACTTTAGGGAATGGAGTAGAACCTATTGGGCAAGCTTCATGATTTTTCATTAATAGCTCGTTAATTTGTTTAGCCATAAGAAGACATGAGATTAGTTCAGAATATTTTTGAAAACCCTTTTCTCTATATTGCTGCTGCAAGAGCACATTTGATGCATGAAAAGTAGAGAATGTTTTCTCTAACATATCTTCATCAGTAATATTTTCTTTGCACAATTTTTATTCAGAACTAATTCTAAATACTATAGAGTTATATTCAATTACTGATTTGAAATCTTGTAAACGTAAATGCATCCAATCATAACGAGCTCTAGGAAGAATCACAGTTTTCTGGTGGTCATATCTTTCCTTGAAATTTTCCCAAAGAGTAAGTGGATCTTTTACTGTAAAGTATTCAGCTCTCAATCCTTCGTGGAGATGGTGTTGAAGGAAAATCATGGCTTTAGCCTTATCTTGATTGGATGATTCATTTCCTTATTTAATGGTGTCACCAAGAGCCATATCATCTAAGTGAATTTCAGCATCAAGAATCCATGACAAATAATTCTTGCCCGTAATATGAAGAGCCACAAATTCAAGTTTCGTAAGATTTGTCATGACGAAAACTGTAAAAGAAATATTTAATAAATTAGACAATCTCTAATAAAATGAAAATATTATCACAAATAAGAATTTAGAATAACAATAATGCACATATAATTTATTATAGTTATAGAATTTAATAATTTGAAAACATAAATCATAAAAGCAAATATTTACAAATATATGTATGTCTTTTCATATTAATCAAATTATAAATCTTTCACTATATAATGTTTTGTTTATAATGAAACCAAAACGTTACAAATTAAAACACTTTCATATATTTTTATACTATAAAAATGATTAAACATTCCAACATATTTATAAAGCATATTGAGATACAAGCAAAATTGAATTTACTTGGCAAATGGAAAACTCCAACTCCAAAGTTGATTAGGGACAAAAGCTTGAAACTTGATGAGAATCTTGCACCCTTGACATGATGACAATTTAAAAATCCAATATGGTTGATTAGAGAATCGTGTTGATAACGCATTATAAAATAAACTAAGAAAAGTGAGAAGATGATTGAGGGGAAATAGAACCAATGCTTTTTTGTTCCAAAGTTGAGTGTCCATCATCTTTCACAATACATCTATTTATAGTCTCAAGATTTTGAAATATTATAAATGAAATTAAAAGCTAATAAAATGCTTTGAAGTTGTACAACTTGAAAGGTTCAAGAGTTAGAGAAGGAGAAGGATTGGAAAGTTATAGAATTGCAAGGGACATCCACATTTATTCATAGCAAGTGTATTATAATAATTATAAATCTATAATAAAAAATATTTTATATTTTATATTTAATTATATAATTGGGAATAGAGTGGCTACAGTGGGAAGTACTAATGCATCCCTTATCCATTTCAACATGGAGAATTAATTTGCTTCGCAAACCCACCCCGTTTCCCAAATTAATTTCTGCATCTCCACCCCATTCGAGGCGGTTTCCCATGGGCACCCAAACCCGTGGGGCATTTTTCCATCCCTAAATATACTTGCTCACCTTAAAAGTTCCACATCACAAATCTTAGAAGAAGTGATGTCATTAACATGTCTTAAAAGAAGAGACATGACTTACCCAACATTAAACATGGTTGACCTCTGTTGTTGATTTTCGCAAGTATATGAAATCGTTCAAGTAATAAAGTGTATAAATACGGATATCGAACCCGAGGGAATTACTATTATCAACTACCAACTTAAACTATCCTATTACTATTAGATCAATCCAAATTATATCAAGGAAAACCTAAATAAAATAAAATTAACAATTGAAATTAAAAGAAAATTGATTAAAATAAATCAGTGGGTTTAAAGCAAGATGACTAGACCTAGGGCATAGATTTCACACCAACTCTTATTCAGATGTATCGATCACTTATGCTAATTTTATTAAGCTCTTGCTATAGGTCAAACTCCCTAAATTTCCAATAACTTTCTCTCGAACAATTATCAAATTAACCCCTAATTACTAACCTGAATTATCTCTAATCAGATTTAAGCAATTGGAGATCATTACGCTTTATGGAGTTTACCAAAACCTCACAAGTCATGGTAACCTATTCTAGCATTCGCTCAACCTATGGTTTTACTACCGTAGACCAGCTAAGTATCATCTCTTGATCTCAACCAAATCCATTAGTTCATTCAATTCTTGGGCCCTTAAGCATCAAAAGCATTAAGCATAATAATAAAACTTAGGAAGAAATCTTAATAAATCAACATAAATAACTCAATACATAATCAAGAGATTGGGCTACATCTTAGCCCTAGAAAATAAAATTAGTTCATAATCAACATGAAAGAAACAATCATCTTTATTAAAATAAGAAACATGAATTTAAGGAGAAACAAAGAAAAACTTCTCTATGATTTTGCTCCCAAAATTCTGTCACTTTGATCTTCTCTTGCGTTACCCTCCTCTAATTCTTCCCCAAAGAATCTCCAAAATAATTCTAAAAGACTTCTATTTATATCCCACAAGGGTTAGGGTTTTATTTTCTGTAATTCTATTTAGTTTAGGACTCTTAACCCTATTTTCCTAATAAAAAACGGAAGAAAAATTCCTAACTGTTGTGACTGTGCCCCAGCACGTGCTATGGCATGGTCGATTCTAGACAAAGTGTGCTACAACATAGTGCTGTAGCACAGTGATAACTTCTTCTCCTTAAGTTCAAATCTCGCCTCATTCCTCAGCAC
This sequence comes from Pistacia integerrima, assembly GCA_026225825.1. Classification (NCBI taxonomy): domain Eukaryota; kingdom Viridiplantae; phylum Streptophyta; class Magnoliopsida; order Sapindales; family Anacardiaceae; genus Pistacia; species Pistacia integerrima. The sequence goes on from CM047747.1 coordinate 22,530,570, forward strand.
TCCAGAGATGGTGATTTTTTATCATGATAACGATGGAGTCTGATAAGTGGTAAACATATGAAATGTAGCCCTATGAATCAACTTTCCAAAAGTCAAAGAATCGTCTTAATCTGAGATCTACAGATCAAGATATTGTCAAAAAACCAAGACATGCTCAAACTGGAGTGTAATCTAGAATCTCCTCTTTACTTCAAAGCTCCATAACCTTTTTAATTCAACTCCGATTCTCGATCTATTTGTTTCTACTCATCACCCATTCCATTTCCAACATGATTCTTCATCCGAGCATAACATTTAGCACTAATAGCCTGAAAAACACTCAAACACACCTGTGATCCCATAAAAGACAATTATGAAAATATTAAGCAACTTTACCAAATTAAGCCTAATTTCTCACAAATAATCCCCATAAACCACTAAGTAAATGTGTATTTTCAAGCTCTCATCAACCTCCTTAAAATAAAATTTGAATGGTCAAGTAGGAAGAAGGCTGCATGACAACAATCACAGTTGCAAGCTTATAAACTACCAAGTGTGTAACATAAACAAGGCTATAAACTGATAAAGGTATTGGGAAATTCATATTTTTTTACTTTTGCTACCCATATCAATAGGAAGAGATATGTCTTGACCAAAATAATTTTGGGAGAATTTTTTAGAAAAATTTCCTAATTGTGGGCTAACATTAATTATGTTAGTTTTGATTAAAACCGAGTAAATTAATAGTCTAGTGATATACTAATGGGTTTAATGTGATCATATTAAAGTTTAGCCCATTACACTTCATTTGATTAATATGGACTGACAACAAAGTATGGGCCTTAGGGTTTATTGGACCTTTAATAGGAGGGCCCAATAAACTATTACGAAATTGGCTAAATCCTCTTTCCAAATGTGATAAGATAATTGAAACCCATTTGGTAAGTAATCATTCAGTTTGCGTTATTGGAAAGGAAGACTTTTGCTCTTTGCCTTTTAGGAAAAAAAAATTGTCGCTCCTCTTCTAAGAAATTCAAGAATGAAGAATCGTGGCATAAACAGGTTTGTCTATAACCCTTTAATATTAATTCAGTATTCTATAATCAAATTGTTGATCATTTTGGGATGTTGTTTTTTAATTTAATTCTAGTCACATTGTCAATTGAATGAATTAGAATTCATGTTTTAATTTTTATCACATGTGGTATCAGAGCCAAACACTTTAGATTATAGGATCTAAATTTAAAGTTGAAATCAAGTTTTTATTCAATTTTGTGTGATTAGGTTTTCTTTTAATTTTAAAAAAATCCCAGTTTGGGGTTTCTATGAATGTAAACCATGATGGGTTTTTCTGACCATTAGGAAGGCTTTTTCTAGCTATTAATGGTGATAAAGGGATTAATTTTGGCCCCTGAAGTGTCAATATTTTGACATATTTTTTCCAGACTGTAGGGGTGAAAATGTAGTTTTATAAAACTTTTGGGGCTAAAAAAATTTTATAACCTTCATGGGGCAAACTAAAATTACTCTATATATCGGGTCATAGCGACCCGTGACCCAGTCAAACAGGGTCAACCCAACCCAATCAAATCGGGTCGTTGACCATGCGTGTGGAAGCGTGGTCAACGCATGGAGGTGCATTAGTGCACATATGGGGTGCATGGAAGCATGTTCAAATGTGTGAATGTGCGTGGAAGCCCGTGATGGACATACAAGCGCGTACGATGGCGCGTGAAGAGTATAAATTTTAGGAAACAAAGAATTGTTCACTAGGATGAAAAGCAACAATACTAAATTATGATTGTCAGAGATAATAAAGTGTGTATCTTATGAAATCTTAATTTAGGCAATATGTTTTAGTATCATTCGAATAATTCTTGTGGGTTGTTAGAATGTTTAATCGCCAAAGCGATACATTCATTGAAACTTGCAAAACTATTCATTTGGAAAATGATACACTCATCATTTTAATACACATATTTTTCTGCTCAAAAGTGGTTATTATTTGTGTTAAAATTGATGGTAGCATAAGATTAATTGAGGAAATGCATTGGTCTTGAAATACAATCCCTAAAAAATTGTTGTTTTTCAATTGACATGTATTTTCCTATAAAGTGGAGGTTGGACAATGGCCTGGAAGGGTTGTCTGCCCAAAGGAGATAATTTTTTCTAGATCATATGTTCACATTTATTGTTATTATAACCTTATGTTTGGGATCTTAATTGCATGTCATTTTCTCTGCCCAAAGGAGAGTTAATGATGAAGCATATAGTATCTCTATGTGAAATAGCTTATAAGGTTTAAAGCTATTTTATTACTATTTATTTCCTATGATACTAATCTATTGTATTGTTTTATTTCAAACAGTCACTACAACATTATGCATTTCTAGTCATGGTGTTCATTGTAGATAAAAGTATAAAATTTGTATAGCTAAATGGTTTAGCTACAAATGCAATGTTTTGTAGCTTATCGTAGCTAGAAGTGGCGTAACTAAAAGGTAGTCATGTAACTTTTTGCATACATAGCTAACAGTTTATATTTTTTTGCTATGGATGAGATTAATATGTAACTAAAAACTTAAATGTTTTTGCCATAACAATAATTAGCTTGTAGCAAAAGCTTTACCTTTATACCTATAGAGAATAGTCTGTATAGCTATGTTTGCATTTACCAATATAAATTTATAACCAAATCTTGAAAATTCTTGCTGCAAAAATAATATCCATAGCAAATATATTAACTTTTTGGCTACGTGACAACTAAAATTGTAACTAAATAAAAAGATCATTTGCCACATATATAGTGATTTCGTAGCTAAATATTAAATTTTTTGCTACAGACATATACAAATCATATCTATATATGAAAAGATATTGCTATGGACATAATGTGTTAATAGCTAAATATTGAAATTACTTGCTATGAATACTTATGATTTGTAGTTAAATATTATAATTATTTGCTATGAACATATTGAAGTCATATCTATATATGAAATTTAGTTGCTATGGACATAGTTTGTTAATAACTAAATATTGAAATAACTTGCTATGAATACTTTTAATTTATAATTATTTGCTATGGAACAAATAATTTATATCAAAAGTTTATAATTTATTGCTTCGATTAAAATTAATTGTAATAAATATTGCTATAATTAACAAATTTAATAATAATTACAAATTTATAGTAATTCTTTTATATTAAATATATAATACGACGTCATATGAAAATTTCTAATGTAAAAAATTAAACATTAATAAAGTCATTTCCAACCAAATAATTGTCTACTCATAAAATCCTTTATCCTAGTAATTTAAAATGTTATCAACTATTTTTTTTACAAAATATGAATATTCAATGTCATAGCAATCTTTCCTGACCATTTAAGAATTTCCACCAACCTGCTATATCAAATTTGAAAAATAATAATTAGATTAATCATATAGAATAATGTAATCATTGCATATCACTTTATGATTAATGTAAAAGAAAAATGGTTTTCATAGTGTATATGCAGTTTTCAAAATAACTTACAATTTCATCCAAAGGGATTTGGTTATTTGTTGAAGATTGTTGACCTTGAGTTGTAAGCATCATCATGAACTTCTCTTCCCATCGTCTATTGATCTCCTCCATTTGCCTTTTTACTTCTTCTAATTTCTCATTTGCTTCCCTCTTTGCCTCCTCCACCCTTTCATTTGCTTCCTTCCTAGTTGTTTGTACTTGTTTCATAAGTTGTGCTTTAGTTGGTCTACTTCCAAAATATTTAGTAATACTTTTTCCTGGACCATAAGCAAGCAAATAGCCATTCTTCTCTGGACCAAGGACCTCTTCAAATATTTCATCATCATTCAATAAGATTTGTCCTTCTACTTGTTGTTTTTTTAATTGATCAAACTGTGACTGCAAAACAAATTTATGTTATTAGCTTGGATGTGTGTGCATAATAAAAAATCAAGAAGTAGTTAAAGAGAATACAAAACTATTATAATAATGTCTTCTATATTGAATTCAACTTGCTTATCTTTCTTTCTTTTGCGAGTTTCTATCCAAAATTCAACACGAGAAGGAGTATATCCATTTTTCTTTTACTGTCATAATAAAAGTTATGAACATATTGATTAAAAAATTATGAGTGTGAATTATTAAACTTAATCTCATATTTGAAAGCAAATTCAGACCCTTTGATGTTTGAGTCGAGCATATCTTTTAATTCCCATGTAAGGAGGCATGGACCACGAGCTTACGCTGGGTCGAACAATCATTAGAGTCGAGCTGGTTTTGAATCGAGCTACATCCTTGCTGTAGCCCGAGCTTGGTGGAAAAATCACACACACACACACACACACACACACACACACACACACACACACACACACACACACATATATATATATTTCATCCCTATTCCATTAGACGTCTAGTCCCAATAAAATATTATAAAGTGTTAGTTTTAAATCATCACACAAAAGACAAAAACCTTAGAAATCCTTTAAAATACAATTATATTTTGCAAAAGCCCAAACTCTTAGCTCAATGAAGAGTTCTTTTAAGTTAGCTATTGGTTTAAGGTTCCATTTAGTATTGACCTTAGCAGTGTGATTAACACTATGTTTGACTATAACTATTTAATTCATAAGTAATAAAAATATAATTACTCATGGGATAAATTAGAATATTTATAGCTGCATACTATAAAAATTGTAGCAAATTAATTTTCATATTCTTTATTTGCTACAAATTCAAATAATTTATAGCTAATACACACATACTAGCTATATATTTAAACTAGTAGCTAATAATGGTACTAAAATGTTGTTACTACCATGGAAATAAAATTTGCATGGCTAGATACCTTAATTAGCTACAAATTTCAATATTTTATAGCTAATGCACAAATAATAGCTATATAGTTAAACTCGTAGCTAATAATAATACTACGTATATGCCATGTAAATGAAATGTTTATAGCTAAATACATTAATTAGCTACAATGTTTTACTATGGCTAATACATAGTGGCTAAATGAATAGTTATTGCCATGATTTTAATAAGTTAAAGCAAGAGATGAATATTAGCTTTGAGGGAGAAAATCTTATCACTAAAATTATTTCAATTAGCTATAAATATTGACTTTTACAGCTATATATATGTAATTGCTATAGTTTTCCTTTCTGTAGCTAATTTTCATAGCTATATGTGTATATTGTTGTAGTGAGTCTTTACAACCATTGAGGTCCTAACTAGTAGTAACTATAAGAGATGGAAGCAAGACATAGATTTTGCACTAGGGATTGCAATAGTGATATGGCTCTGGGAAGAATGAACCGCCTATGCCCACTGTGGAAAGTAGTGCTGCAAAAAGGGATTTATATGCTAGATGGGAGAAGTCAAACATGCTAAGTCTAATTGCAATGAAGAGAACCATAGCTGATTATCTGATGAGTGGTTTACCTGAGACCACTAATGATAGGGTGTTTCTCATTGCTATTAGTCAGAGGTTTCAGGTTTCTAATAATGCTGAAGCTGGCAACTTGATGAGTGCATTAACTGAAGCCATATATGACAGTTCCAAAAGAGTGAGAGAGTTCATTCTGAGCATTGTAGATATTCAGTTGAAGCTTAAAAACCATGAGATCCCAATCAATGATAACTTCATTGTTAGTCATACTCTAAACTCTCTGCCCACGAATTTCAGTCAAATCAAGACAGCTTATATTGCCTAGAGTAAAACTTGGAGTATTAATGATCTTGTTACCAAGTGTGTGGCTAAAGAGGAAAAGCTAAAGAAGGAAAGATTTGAGACTACTAATCTAGTTGCACAGTCTAAGACCCACAGCAAGGGAAAATGGAAGAATAGGAAGTTTAAATCTCATGGCCTGCAAAATGATCAAAGTTTTAAGAAACGGGATTTCGATTAGTCTCAGAAGAAAGCAGATATGAAGGACAAGTGTTATTTTTGCAAGAAGAAGGGTCATATGAAGGTTGACTAGAGAAGAAGAATAAAGAACAAGGTAAGACACTTGCTCTTGTTTGTTTTGAATCAAATTGAGTAGATGTTCCCAAAGATAGTAGGTGGATTGATAGTGACGCAACTATTCGGTGGTGACAACATTACAGGGGCTAATCAAAAGGCGTGATCCAACTGAGAGGGAGTCCAAACTAAAAGTAGGGAACGATGCTGATGTTGAAGTATGTTGTGTAGGCACAATGAAGCTGATTTTAAACTCTAGATCGGTTTTGTATTTGGAGAATACTTTTTATGTTCCCTCTTTTAGAAGAAAATTAATTTATGTTTCTTTACTAGATAAAACTGGTTATAAACTTGTTTTCGGTAATGGAAAAGTTGATTTGAGTTTTAATTCTGAGGTTATTGGATCTTGTGTATTATCGGATTTCTTTTATAGAATGTGTTTCGATCCTAATCAATTTTATTATTCCTTTAATGTTGAGAGTGTTGGAGTTAAAAGATCTTTGATTAAAGAAAGATCTTTATTGTTATGGCATAAAAGGTTGGGACATATTTCTAGAGAAAGAGTGAACATGCTGATAAAAGAAGAGATTCTTCCGCCTTTAAATTATGAAGATCTTGGAACCTGTGTTGACTGTATTAGAGGTAAGTTGACCAAGTCTAAGAAGAAAGGTTCAACTTGAAGCCAAGGTCTTCTTGAGATCATTGTAACGCCCCACTTGAGGTACGTAGTTACTGTTCTTTCGGTTGCTCTTAGTTGAGTTGGTATCGTGGTATTATTGTTTGATTAACATTAGTACGAGTGTTGTGTTGAATAATTGCCTTGAAATTGGTTGAAAAACAGAAGAAGTTCATCTGCCGCATCGGCGGGCGAAGAATAATCTTCGCGGCGAAGAGGTGTTGAAAGCCACGGGGAAGGCTGCTGGGACGGTTTCGCCGCGGCGACAGTTTCTTCGCCGCGGCGGAGCCGTTTAAAATGTTTGTTAAGTTTTAGATATTTTTCTTCCCTAAGGGCAATTTGACCATTCTACCCCTAATTAGCAGGAAAAGTGGGGAGTAAATTGTAAGGAAATTTCAAGGAGAATATGTTAGTATGGGGGTGTGTTAGTAAGGAATCAAAGGATATGGATGGAATTTCCATAAAAGAGCAAGGGACAAATTGGGAAGAATGAGTTTTAAGAGGTATTAAAAAGGGTTTAGCCTTTGATTGTTCTTCATTCTTCCAATTCCACCGCCTCCTTCATTCTCCTAAACTCTCTCAAATTTCCTTCAATCTTTCAAGGATTTCCAAGAGCCTTTTTGAGTAACTTTTTGTGGGGGTTTTTTAACCTAAAGCTTCCTAAGGTAAGGATTTGTACTTTAGTTGGGAGTTTTTTTATGTTTTGACTAGAGTCTCATGTTGTGATTGTTGGCTAAGTTGTAGAGGAAAAGCAAGCTTCCAAAGGAAAGGAGAAGTGTTAAAGAAGCCAATTTCTCATAAGGTAAGTAAACTCAACCTAAGTTGAGATTTAAGAACTCTTTTGAGTGGATTGAAATACATATGTGCTTTCTTTAAATTGTTGAATGAGAGAAGTAATTATGTTTGAGTTATGAGTTATGAGAAGTGTGTTATTTGCTTGTTGTTGGGTTGAGTTTGATAGAAGTTGGAGGAAGTTTTGAGCAAGCTTATGGAAGTGTTTCTCTTTTGATAGGGAATTTAGGGTTTATGAGGGAGTTTTCTCCCATTTGGTTGATTAAAGAAAACAGAAAAGTTAGAATTAGAGTAGAGTTATTCATGCACATGAGTTGTATGATGAAATGCTCGAGAACAATAAGTAAGAGTAGAAAGCCCTAATTGTTGCTATATGTTATAGTTCCCTTTCATAAATGCATTAATGAGTATGAGTCATTGATGTGCATTAATTATGCTTTACTTATGCATTAGAAAAGAGAGTAGAGACTTATGAGTTTAGACTACTCTAAGAGTAGAACGAAAAAGAGAATGAGCACTATAGAGTAAAGCTAGAGTAGTGCTTAATAAGAGTAGTGCTTAATAAGAGAATAGAGTAGGTTGTGTGATGGGGAACTGTGAGTACGGGTAGAGTATTCCCGCATGTACGCCGCATCGCAAAGCGGCGAGAATATCGAAAGAGTAGTGGTGTAGCCCGTAGTGTACATGCGGATGAGGGCTATACCCAAGTTTACCCAGAGATTCTATGCACTCACATGGCCAAAGGTTCGAATCCATGCATAACCAAGTCCGATCGGCTAGAATGAGTAGAAGTCACCGGGAGTGGGAGCAAGTCCCGTGCAGCCTCACATGATAGGGGCCGTGACTTACTAGAAAGGAAGTTAGTATAGAGAAGCTACGAGAAAGAGTAATTAGACGGTTGAGTAAAGAAAGAGTTACGGGAATAATCGAGTTTAGGGGTTTACTTATGAGCCTTGTTTGTGCTCATCCGGTTGTTCCCTATGTTTTTTGCAGGGTTCTAGATGAAGGACACGGTTGGATGGACATCGGCACACGAAGAGAAATGGCTACTGTCCCTCCTTTTTGATAGTTTTGCATATGTCACAAGCATTGTATAAATTTGTATAAAGAATGCATGTGTTCAATGAAAGAAAAAATTTTGGGCCCAACTTTTTTATATTAAAGCTACGTGTATTTTCATTGTACATATTTTTTATAAGAATCGAGTCGTTACATTTATGGTATCGAGCAAAGATTTTGGGATTTGACAGGTGTACCATTCTCATCGCTACGATGTTCAATAGCCGATGTAAGTTAAATTATTTCCTTATGTAGAGTGTTCTTTTAAATTGATCCGATATGATCGTTTTGTAGATGAGGCGTAAGTAAGTAATAAGGGTAAGAGGGTGATGAATGAGGGAGAATCCTCTAACCCCCAGAACCAAACCCCCTACTCTTGATGTGACATTGATTCGGAATATTGTTCAAGAGGTGTTAGCGAGTAGAGTCGCATTCAGAAAGAAGCTGAGACCCCACGGGCGAGGCGGCGCAAGAACAAAGCGTGAGGGCCGGTACCTCGATAGTACCGCATCGAGTTGATCCGGTTCGGGGGCTTGCAAGTCAACACCAGCCGTCGAGTTTAAGGGCACAAGGGATCCGGCGAGGCGAAGAGTGGTTTAAGTCCGTAGGCGGATAGTGGCCTTGTTTCCCATGAAGCAACCGAGAGAGAATTAGATATGCTAGTTTCCTATTTCGGGAGATGCCCGAATTTGGTGGGAACTAATGGAAGAGACTCACGACTTCGGCTTTAATGACTTGGGCAGAATTCAAAAGACTGCTTTGAAGCCGAATATCGAACGGAAGACCGAGTACATGAAAAAGTCCAAGAGTTCATTAATTTGAAACAGGGGGACTAGTACGGTGAAGGAGTATTCGGTAAAATTCAATTCCCTCGCCCGATTTGCACCCGGGATAGTGTACACTCCCGGTGTTGAGGAGGGACAAGTTTGTACGAGGGGTTGAAATCCGATATTGCTCGAGATGTGATGACAGGGAGCGAGCCTCCTCATACCTACAGTGAGGCTTTAACAAGGGCGTTAAGGGCGGAGATTTATGTGAATAAGCACATCGCGACGAGTCATCGTTACATGGTACTCGTGAACCATCCCTGCGTTGCGAGGGAGAGGCTGGATGCATCAAGGAATAGAAGTAAGGGTTAAGAAGAAGTTCCAACCCAAGAATAACAGGGGAGGGATTGGTAGAACAAGCGGCCCCAGGCGAAGGGTTGCCGCCCCTTTGTGCTAAATGCGGAAGGAACCATTCGGGGGAATGTTAAAGGGATAGAAATGTGTGTTACAGGTGCCGTCGTAGGGGCATCGAAGAAGGATTGTAAAGCTCCGTTTCCACACGGCTTAGGGTCCAGAGGTGCTAATGCCGAGTTTTTACGGTGGCTCGGGGGTGAAGGCCGAGGCGATCCATCAATGGCCCAGTCGGGCTTGCTATTCCATCTTGTTTCTTTATATGCTTTAATTGATTCGGGGCTACCCATTCTTTTATATCGCATGGGATGATCGGGAGATTAGGTTTGAAACCTAGCAGTGAGTCAACCTATTAAGATTGAGTTACGATGGGGTGAGTGTGTTGACTCAAGAAATGTTGTTAGGAGAATCTATAGTGATCCATGGTCGAGAGTTAGCGATCCGATTTAATAGTCTTTGATATGCCCGACTTTGATGTGATTTTGGGCATGGATTTCCTAGGGAGGTATGGAGTAGAGATCGATTGTCGAAAGAAGAAAGCGAGATTTAATCTCGATAACTGGGGATAAATTTAGTTTTGGAGAGGGCCATCGGTTGAGTATGTTAATTAGTAGTGTGAAGGCTAGAAAGATGTTAAGAAAGGGGTGTTCGGATATATTGCGCATGTAGTGCAGTGGTGATGTCCCACGGCCCGAGATTCGAAGGTGCCTATAGTTCGAGTTTGTGGATGTGTTTCCGGAAGATTTACAGGTTTGCCATCGGAAAGAGAGGTCGAATTTAGTATCGAACTAGCACCGGGGGACAACACCAATATCTAAAGCCCCTTATCGAATGGCCCTGAGAGCTTCGGGGAGTTGAAGAAGCAACTCCAAGAGCGTTGGACAAGGGTTTTATCCGGAACCGAGTCATTCTCCCTGAGGGAGCCCCAATTTTGTTTGTCAAAAAGAAGGGACGGATCGCTTCGGATGTGTATTGATTATAGAGAGTTGAATAAGGTGTGTGAAGAATAAGTACCCGCCATCCCCGAATAGATGATTTGTTCGACAGGTTGAAGGGGCGGCGTATTTTCTAAGATTGACTCGAGGTCGGGTACCATCAGTTAGAGTGGTGAGGGCAAGATGTAGCTAAGCGCTTTCCGTTCGAGGTATGGGCATTATGAGTTCGTAGTGATGCCGTTTGGTTTGACAAATGCCCTAGCGATTTTTATGGACTTGATGAACCGGGTATTCCATGATTGTTTAGATCAGGTTCATAGTGGTTTTCATAGACGATATCTGGTTTATTCTAAGTCAAGAGAAGAGCATGAGGGACATTTGAGAACCGAAATCTACTGCTTGAGAGAAAAGCGATTGTATGCTAAGTTTTCAAAATGTGAGTTTTGGCTCGATCGAGTAATATTCTTGGGCCATACTGTATCGAAGGAAGGGATCTCTATAGATCCGAGTAAAGTGCAAGCAATCCTCGGGTGGCAGAGACCGAGGACAGTAAAAGAGGTCCGGAGTTTCTTAGGCTTGGCGGGTTACTACGACGATTCGTGGAAGGGTTCGCTCGATTAGCCAAACCATTGACAACTCTTACCAACAGAAGACTCCTTTTGTATGGTCGAAGCTTGTGAGAAATGTTTCCAAGAATTGCAAAAGAGGTTAACCACGGCCCCGATGTTAGTGTTGCCGCGGAGGGTGTAGATTATGACATTTATACAGATGCCTCTTTGCAAGGAGTTGGTTCGGTGTTAATGCAATTAGGTAGGGTGATAGCTTATGCCTCTCGGCAATTGAAAGATCATGAAATGAGATACCCTACGCATGATTTAGAGTTGGCAGCAGTGGTCTTTGCCTTGAAGATTTGGAGGCACTACCTCTATGGTGCAAAGAGCAACATCTATACTGATCATAAGAGTTTGAAGTATTTCTTTACTCAAAAGGAGTTGAATATGAGGCAGAGGAGATGGTTAGAACTGGTTAAAGATTATGAGTGCGAGATCAAATATCAACCGGGGAAAGCCAACGTAGTAGCCGATGCCCTGAGTAGAAAAGCCTATTTGTCCCGACTCACTAAGCAAAGAGAATTGATAGAAGAGTTGTGTAGAGCAAATTGAAGTGATTCCGGGAGGGATCGTAAGGTTAGAATTCAAACTACTTTCTGGGGAAGTGAAAGAAAAAACAAATGGCCAATGAGTGGTGTCGGAAAATAGTTCAACGAGTACTTGGAGGTAAGGCAGAGTTTTGTTTTGTGAGAGATGGTGCTCTTTACTTCGGGGAATCGGTTGTGTATTCCTTGAGCGGTGAGTTGAAGCGAAAATTCTTTTGGAGGCTCATGACACACCATACTGCTCATCCCTGGAGCAACTAAGATGTATCGGGGCGTAAAGAAAAGCTATTGGTGGGACAGGTATGAAGAAAGACATTGCGGGGGTTCGTAGCTACATGTCTAACTTGTCGGCCAAGTGAAAGCGAACATCAACGGCCGTGAGGTTGCTTCACCATTGAGTGTTCCAGTGGAAATGGGAGAGTATTTCAATGGATTTCATCACCGGTCTCTAGAGTCCGAGAGGGTATAATGCTTTATGGGTGATTGTGGATAGGTTAACCAAATCAGCCCATTTTCTTCCGATAAAGGAAAGCACTACTACGGATCGGTTGGCTCGGATCTACATTAAGGAAATCGTCGAGGGTTACATGGTGTGCCCAAAACAATAGTGTCCGATAGAGATTCCATTTGTCTCGGCCATACGGATGAGTTTCTGAGAGGAACTTGGGTACTAAATTGGCATTCAACTTGCCTATCATCCTCGACGGATGGCCAAACCGAGAGGACAAATCAGGGTGCTTGAGGATATGTTGAGAGCCCTCTTTGTATGGATTATAGAGCATCTTGGCACGAAGTGTTACCCTTGGTAAGTTAGTTTGCCTACAACAAGCAGTTATCGATCTATGATTAAGATGGCGCCTTACGAGGCTTTGTATGGCGACGATGTAGGTCTCCGCTACATTGGGATGAGGTAGGTGAAAAGGATGAGTTAAGTGCGCTCTTGGGCCGAGGTGACTCAAAAAATTGATAGAAGATGTGAGGTGATCGAAGCGAGGATGAAGCAAGCCCAAGATCGACAAAAGAGCTATGCCGACTTGAAGAGAAAAGAAGTCGAATTTCAAGTGGGTGATAAAGTGTTTTTGAAAGTTTCCCCCTTCAAGCGAGTAATGCGCCCGGAAGCAAAGAGAAGTTAGCACCGCGATACGTAGGTCCATTTGAAGTCTTGCAACGGGTAGGAAAGGTGGCTCTGATTGGCACTACCGCCTAGTATGGATAGGGTGCATGATGTCTTTCATGTCTCGATGCTACGGAAATACGTAAGTGATCCCCTCCATATCTTGAGTGTAGAGGGCGTTGAAGTGATAGAGAACCTAGTATATGAAGAACGTCCAGTTCAGATCTTAGATCGAAGGGTTAAAGAGCTCCGGAACAAGAGTGTTCCGTTAGTGAAGATCCTATGGAGGAATCACAAAGTGGAAGAGGCCACTTGGGAGGTAGAACGGGACATGCAGAATCGCTTCCCAGAGTTATTTGTTTGAATTTTGGGGACAAAATTCTTTTAAGGGGGGGAGAATGCCCCACTTGAGGTACGTAGTTACTGTTCTTTCGGTTGCTCTTAGTTGAGTTGGTATCGTGGTATTATTGTTTGATTAACATTAGTACGAGTGTTGTGTTGAATAATTGCCTTGAAATTGGTTGAAAAACGAAGAAGTTCGGTCTCCGTTCTGCGGGGCAAAGAATAACTTCGCCGCGGCGAAGAGGTGTTGAAGCCACGGGGAAGCATCGGGACAGTTTACGCCGGCGGCAGGTTTCTTCGCGCGGCTGAGCCGTTTAAAATGTTTGTTAAGTTTTAGATATTTTCTTCCCTAAGGGCAATTTGACCATTCTACCCCTAATTAGCGGGGAAAAGTGGGGAGTAAATTGTAAGGAAATTTCAAGGAGAATATGTTAGTATGGGGGTGTGTTAGTAAGGAATCAAAGGATATGGATGGAATTTCCATAAAAGAGCAAGGGACAAATTGGGAAGAATGAGTTTTAAGAGGTATTAAAAAGGGTTTAGCCTTTGATTGTTCTTCATTCTTCCAATTCCACCGCCTCCTTCATTCTCCTAAACTCTCTCAAATTTCCTTCAATCTTTCAAGGATTTCCAAGAGCCTTTTTGAGTAACTTTTTGTGGGGTTTTTAACCTAAAGCTTCCTAAGGTAAGGATTTGTACTTTAGTTGGGAGTTTTTTTATGTTTTGACTAGAGTCTCATGTTGTGATTGTTGGCTAAGTTGTAGAGGAAAAGCAAGCTTCCAAAGGAAAGGAGAAGTGTTAAAGAAGCCAATTTCTCATAAGGTAAGTAAACTCAACCTAAGTTGAGATTTAAGAACTCTTTTGAGTGGATTGAAATACATATGTGCTTTCTTTAAATTGTTGAATGAGAGAAGTAATTATGTTTGAGTTATGAGTTATGAGAAGTGTGTTATTTGCTTGTTGTTGGGTTGAGTTTGATAGAAGTTGGAGGAAGTTTTGAGCAAGCTTATGGAAGTGTTTCTCTTTTGATAGGGAATTTAGGGTTTATGAGGGAGTTTTCTCCCATTTGGTTGATTAAAGAAAACAGAAAAGTTAGAATTAGAGTAGAGTTATTCATGCACATGAGTTGTATGATGAAATGCTCAAGAGAACAATAAGTAAGAGTAGAAAGCCCTAATTGTTGCTATATGTTATAGTTCCCTTTCATAAATGCATTAATGAGTATGAGTCATTGATGTGCATTAATTATGCTTTACTTATACATTAGAAAAGAGAGTAGAGACTTATGAGTTTAGACTACTCTAAGAGTAGAAAGAAAAAGAGAATGAGCACTATAGAGTAAAGCTAGAGTAGTGCTTAATAAGAGAGTAGTGCTTAATAAGAGAATATAGTAGGTTGTGTGATGGGGAACCTGTGAGTACGGGTAGAGTATTCCCGCATGTACGCCGCATCAGCAAAGCGGCTAGAATATCAGAAAGAGTAGTGGTGTAGCCCGTAGTGTACATGCGGATGAGGGCTATACCCAAGTTTACCCGAGAGATTCTATGCACTCACATGGCCAAAGGTTCGAATCCATGCATAACCAAGTCCGATCGGCTAGAATGAGTAGAAGTCACGGGAGTGGGAGCAAGTCCCAGCCGTGCCTCCGGTCAGATGGGGCCGTGACTTACTAGAAAGGAAGTTAGTATAGAGAAGCTACGAGAAAGAGTAATTAGACAGTGAGTAAAGAAAGAGTTACGGGAATAATCGAGTTTAGGGGTTTACTTCCTGAGCCTTGTTTGTGCTCATCCAGTTGTTCCCTATGTTTTTGCAGGTTCTAGATGAAGGACACAGTTGGATGGACATCGGCACACGAAGAGAAATGGCTACACTGTCCCTCCTTTTTGATAGTTTTGCATATGTCACAAGCATTGTATAAATTTGTATAAAGAATGCATGTGTTCAATGAAAGAAAAATTTTGGGCCCAACTTTTTATATTAAAGCTACGTGTATTTTCATTGTACATATTTTTATAAGAATCGAGTCGTTACAATCATCCATACAGATATTAGTTGACCTTACTCGTCCACCTTATGTGGCAATAGATACTTCATCACCTTCATTGATGATTTTTTTCGACATGGTTATGTTTTTCTGATTAAGGAGAAATTTGATGCTCTTGAAAAATTCAAAATTTTCAAGGCAAGTAGAAAAAACAAACAGGGGAAAAGTCATCAAGGTGCTTAGGTCGATCAAGGTGGGAAGTATTATGGAAAATATGGTGAGACAAGACAGCAGATGGGGTCTTTTGCTAAGTTTTTACAAGATTGTGGTATTGTTCCTTAATACACAATGTCGGGGACTCTTGAGCAAAATGGTGTAGCTAAGAGACGCAATCGTAATCGCAATCTCAATCTTAGAGATATGATGAGGAGTATGATGAGTAGATCAAATTTGCCTAAGTTTTTATGGAGTGAAGCAATTAAGACTATAGTGTACATCTTAAATAGGGTTTCTAGTAAATCTATGCCAAAGATTCCATTTGAACTCTGGACAAGAAGAAAGCCCAGCCTGAGACACTTTCGAGTTTGGGGTTGCCCAGTTGAAGTGAGGATTTATAATCCCACTGAGAAGAAGTTGGATCCTAGGACCATTCGAGCCTATTTCATTAGCTATCATGAGCATTCTAAAGGATACAGGTTTTATTGCTCTTCTCAGGGTACCAAGGTGGTTGAATCTATGACTGCCAAGTTCTTGGAACTTGATGTAGCTGAGGGTGGCAGTACTCAACCCTTGAAGAATAGAGAAGTAGTCTAATCAGGTACTATTCCCTTATCTATTGGGCATGATAGTATGTTTTCAGAACCTATTTTAGTGGAGAATCAACAGGTTCCAGAGATTCTTACAAAACATGAGATTGTGCAAAATGAAGTTGATGCTGAAAAACCTATTGTAGATCCCATTATAGAGGAATTACCTATGACAGATAATATTGTTGATGAACCAGTTATTAAGATTCCTCTTAGGAGATCAACCAGAGAAAGACATTCTGCTATTTTTTATAATTATTATGTCTATCTTGGTGAGGCAAAATATGACATTGGTCAAGTTGTCGATCCAACAAGCTATAATGAAGCTATCTCAAGCTAGCAATCCGATAAATGGTTTATTGCAATGAGAGAAGAAATGAAGTCAATGGCAGACAATGAAGTATGGGATCTTATGGAGTTGCCAGATGGTTTTAAGCCCATAGGTTGTAAATGGGTTTGCAAGACAAAAAGAGACTCCAAGGGAAGAATTGATAGGTTCAAGGGAAGATTGGTTGCTAAGGGTTTCACTCAGAGAGAGGGTATCGATTTCAATGAGACATTCTCTCCTGTGTCTACTAAAGATTCATTCAGAATTATAATGGCTTTGGTAGCTCATTTTGATTTGGAGCTACATCCAATGGATGTCAAAATAGCCTTTTTGAATGGAAATATTTATGAGGAAGTTTACATGATGCAGCCAAATGGTTTTGTGGTTGAAGATAAGCAACACATGGTATGCAAGTTGAAGAAGTCAATCTATGGTTCAAAACAAGCTTCTAGGCAATGGTATCTCAAGTTTGATGAAGTTGTGACTTCATATGGTTTCACTGAGAATAAGTTTGATCAATGTGTCTATATGAAGATCCGTGGGAGTAAGTTTGCATTTTTTGGTTCTTTATGTTAATGACATTTTACTAACTAGTAATGATGTTAATATACTGCATGAGACAAAACAGATCTTGTCTAAAGCTTTTGACATAAAGATCTTGGAGATGCTTCTTTTGTTCTTGGTATTGAGATTTTCCATGACAGAACTCTTGGGTTGCTTGGGTTATCTCAAAAGGTTTACATTGAGCATGTGTTAAAGAGATTCAACATGTAAAATTGCAAGCCTGGAGATGTACTTGTGGTGAAAGGAAACAAGTTCAGCATCAAACAATATTTTCAGAGTGATTTGGAAAGGGCATCTATGCAGAATATTCCTTATGCTAGTGCCATTGGGAGCTTGATGTTTGCACAGGTATGCACGATACCAAACATAGCTTTTGTTGTAAATGTCCTTGGTCATTATCTTTCAAATCGGGGTTCTGATCATTAGGTTGCAGCCAAGAAAGTTATGAGATACTTGCAAAGGACGAAAGACTTCATGCTTGTATACAAAAGGGTGGTTGAAAATCTTGAAGTATTTGGATATTCTTATTTAGATTTTGGTGGTTGTCTAAAAGACTTAAAGTCTACTTCAGGATATGTTTTCTTGCTTACAGGTGGGGCCATATCGTGGAAAAGTGTTAAGCAAACTTTGATAGCCTCTTCAACCATGTATGCAGAATTCATTGCATGTTATGGGGCAACTACTCAAGCTATATGGTTGAAGAATTACATTACTGATCTAGGTGTGCTTGATTCCATCTCTAGGCCACTGACGATCTACTGTGACAATAATGTAGCTGTGTTCTTCTCCAAGATCAATAAAATTAGTATCAAGTCAAAGCATATGGAGATAAAGTATCTTACAGTTAGAGACCTAGTTAAAAAGGGAGACATTGTTGTATAGTACATTAGTACTGATAGTACGTTGGCTGACCCACTAACCAAAGGACTTAGACCCATTTCTTTTAAAGGTCATGTAGAAAATATGGGTATTTTAGAGTCTTTTGATACTCTAGGTTAGTGGGCGTTATTGATGAATGCTGTTGATTTTATGCTATACCATTTATGATGAGTTAGCATTTTTTTTTTTTTTTTGTCATGATCATTGTTTATATATATATATGCACATATAAATTGTTAATATACAACATTGTGTCTCAAGAATAAGGTTTCTCTTGAGAATAACAGTTGTAAGGATATGTTTCATATATGGAAATTGCAATATCATTGACTGAAACATATTGGTTTTGTTGGAAGTTATGAGACGTCTCTTGCTTTTCTTGAAAGCATAAAGATTAAAGAGAGGTCTTAATCAGGACTAACAGGATAATAGCACATGTTTTGATCACTTGTTGGGGTGCTATCCTTGCCACACTGCCAGATTACTGATCCATGTGATTTGATTATTAGTAATTGTAATCATGGACTGATCTTATGTCGTTTTAAGATGTAAAGATTGCCTTGGTTCATTATTGATAATCATATTGACTGGATTGTTAGTTGAAATGTTATCTCTGGACTATGTTGTTTTCTTAAAATAATGGCCACTTTAAAGTTAAAAAGTTATATTTATCTGGGAATCAAGATTGTTTTCTTTTCTTAAAGTTAAAATAAAATAATTAATGTTGCCCAAGTGGGAGAATGTTAGAAAATTTTCCTAATTGTGGGCTAACATTAATTATATGTTAGTTTTGATTAAAACCGGGTAAATGAACAGTCCACTGATATACTAATGGGTTTAATGTAATCATATTAAAGTTTAGCCTATTACACTTCATTTGATAAATCTGGACTGACAACAAAGTGTGGGCCTTTAATGAGAGGGTCTAATAAACTATTATTAAATTGGCTAAGTCCCCTTTCCAAATGCAATAAGATAATTGAAACCCATTTTGGAAGTAATAATTCAGTTTGCGTTACTGGAAAGGAAGACTTACGCTCTCAGCCTTTTGGAAAAAAAAAAAAAAAATTGTTGCTCCTCTTCTAAGAAATTCAAGAATCAAGAATCATGGCACAAATAGGTTTGTCTATAACCCTTTAATATTAATTCAGTATTCTATAATCAAAGTGTTGATCTTTTTGGGATGTTGTTTTTTAATTTAATTCTATTCACATTGTCAATTGAGTGAATTAGAATTCATGTTTTAATTTTTATAACAGAATTTTCAAAAATTATTTCTATACTTTTTCAACTTAAGGTTTTTAAGGAAAGACTTTCACACTTGTTAAACCAAAATACCAATTAGGTACCCCCAAGTGGTCTATTTCACAACAATATTACAGTTTAATAAGCTTCACTAGATGTTCTTACACCTCCATATCATAAGCCACAAGTATTTCCCCATTGAAGTGGTTTGGGTCTACTAACCTTTGGAAAAAATAAAGAAACACTTACTTTTTGCATACAGTAGTTGCATTGTCACATGCCATTACTTGTGATTGATATTTGATAATATGCTGGAGCCTTAAGAAGGATGGACTTGTGATAAAGAGTATCAAAGGCTTAAGAAATTGTGGACTTGTGATGAAATAACATAACCATGGGATGGAAGAGGCTTGCGAGACAGCGAGAGAGTATGCAAAAGCCTTTGGTCAGGGGCAGATTTTTGATAATGAATGCTAAAACCTTAGAAGACGGGTGAGACATAAAATAAATTGTGCCGTAACCTTTGGTTAGAATGGGGTTGGAGTATGCCAAAGCCTTTTGTTAGGATGGAAGTAATACCCCAGCCGTCTAAGAGTTAAAAAAAACAAGAAAGGATTAATAACGATAAAAAACAGAAAAAGAAAATATAGTAAAGCCTCTCTATAATCATAATGGTAGAATTAAACTAATTTATTACTATAAGGAGGTTATAACTGAATAGAGGTGTAGTTACAAAACTTACTGTTTTGATTTCTTATTTTATAATTCACGTTTTAGTAGCATGTATTAAGATTTCAATTTATTGTTTTAGTAGTTGTTGCTGTAAATAAACAAGAAGAGAAATGAAATAATCCTGAGAATGATAGTATGAAAATACAAAAAAAAATTATGCCAAGAAGCTCTAAACATGCTTTAGAATATTTTGACTTCAACAAGAAGGTATCCATGCTAGCGAGTTATTACATACTCGCAAGTTAAAAGATGTGGTAATAACTCTAAAGTATAAATCATTGTCCTAAACAACTTTAGATAAATATTTTATTTCATCTTAAACTTTTAATATAACATAGCATATATTTTTTTTGCAATATACAAATACACTACAAGAAAAATGGCATTTGGCGTCTAGCAAATTTAGACTTAGATCATCTAGTTTTGATGCTAATTGTCTTGCACATCTAAATTATGTAGTCGCCATTTAGTTGCAGAATCGCTGTCCCAAAAAGAATGGGCAACTAAATATTATGTTAGACATGGAAAGTTTTGTTTTAGTGACTAACAATTTAGTTACTAATTGTTATTGGAAATAGTCCTCTGACTAAGATGCTAAATGTGTAAGGGTAATTTGGTAAAAGTGTATCGCGACTATTCAATTAGTTGAAAAATGTATCTTTTAGTGAGGAAAAAATTAGTGGTGAATTCCAAAAAATTTAGATGCTGAATATGCAAGGGTAGTTTGGTAAAAGTGTTTTGCAACTATTTTATTAGTTGAAGAATGTATTTTAGTGAGCAAAAAATTAGTGGTAAATTCCAATAATTTTAGACGTTGAATATTGAACCCAAATCTGGTAAATTACTTTTTGCTACTATGAAATTAGTTGCAGAATGTGTGTTTTTATGAGAGAAAAATTAGTGGCAAAAATATTTCCTTTTTAGTTAGGAAATGTGTATGCCTAATTTGGTTTCTTACATTTTGCAACTAATGATTTAGTTATTAAAATTAATTTTTTTGCATCTAAATAATATAGTAACTGGTTGTATATGAGTTTTGAAAACTAATTATTTTAGTCGGGTAATTATTGATTAGTCCTAGGTGCTCTATTATTTCTACAACTAATACTTTAATAGCTAATTAGTTAACATTTAAGAGCATTATTTTTTCTCTTTATAATTGACATGGTTTATACATTCAACATCAACAAAATAAGAGTGACACAATATTAAAATCTATATCAATAACATAAAATATTTTCATTGCATATAAAATTAATAGTTCATACATGGATTTTTATGCGTGATGAGCAATAAAAATCCAAAATCCATTATCATGTGTGCATAACTAAAAATGATAGTATACACCCCACATTTTCATCAATACCTATCTATCTGTGCATAACTCCAAAAAAACAAAATGCCCACCTCATGTACACTATCTAAAGATATATGCAAGCAATCCTAAAAAGTCCAAAAAGATTGTCCTACCCCCATGTCAAAATATGTACTGCTAGAGCTGGCGGTGGGCCGTGTCGGCCCATGGCACGATACGGCATGACACGAAAAAAGCATGGCACGACAAGACATGGCATGGCACGACACGACCCACGATTATGCAGGCTGTGTCATGGGCCTTAAAAAAGGCACGTGCACTGGCATGACATGGCACCAAAAAAATAAAAATTAAAAAAATTTTAAAAAATAAAAAAAATAAAATAGTTTAATGTTAAAATATTGTGAATCATATGAAAATACTATTACACAATTTTTTAATACAAAACAATATGATCATCAATTGACTAGAAATCATTGGGAACTTGGTTTTTCCTTAATGAATATTTTAGAACCTTTAAATAATGCTACTGAACAATGTTTTGGTATTTATTATCCTACAACTTATTTAGTCTTATATAATATAATGGATATTAGTTTTATTTTTAAAGAATATAGAGATCATGTAGTTTTTGGATATATTACCAAAAAAAAAAAAAAAAAAAAAAAAAAAGGAAATAAATTTAGAAAATATTGGGAAAAAAAGCCTATATTGTTTGCTTTAGCTATTGTAACTGATTCTCGAGTAAAATTATTAGGAGTAAATAATATGATAGAAGAAATTTCAGCACATCTAGAGACCCTTTTAAGAATTTCATTAGAAAATGTTACAGTAGAACCTCTCTATAGTCATCATGCTAGGACCAACTAAATTTATTACTATGATGAGGTTATAACTTAATAGAGGTGTAGTTACAATAATTATTTTTTTATTCAAAAAAATTTCTTATTTTATATTTCATGTTTTAGTAGTATTAGGATTTCCATTCATGTTTTAGTAGTATTAAGATTTTAATTCATTGTTTTAGTAGCATTAGGATAGTATGAAAATAGATATCAAAGAGTTATTACAAAATTGAGTGATCAGATTCGACAACTTCACTATGATAATCAAATGGATATTAATGTGTTCCTCAATAATCTAAATGAGTAACAAGTCATGTATGTTTTAATTGAAGAAAAAACATTAGTAATATTAGACAAGAAGAGGAAGGAGATAACCCTGAGGATGATAGTATGAAAATACCAAAAATTTCGTGTCAAGAAGCTCTAAACATACTTGAGAAGCTAGAAATATTTTGACTGCAATAAGAAGGTGTCCATGTTGGCAACTTATTATGAACCCGTAAGATAAAAGATGCGGTAACAACTCTATTAGTATAAATCATTGTCAAACAACTTTAAATAAATATTTTATTTCATTTTAAACCTTTGATGTAACATAATATATCTTTTTTGCAATATACATATAATTATTACTATATAGAGGCAAGTTCCTTAAGACGAGACCTAGAAAATTACAATGTGAAATTTATTCTTATTTATAATTGGCCCAAGTTGGGACCAGAATTTTTTATAACTATATAGAGGTTATTCCTATATAGAGTATCACTATAGACAGATTTTACTGTAGAACTTTATTACTTCAAATGTTTTCAAATTATGAAGTCAAATGTGGATACACGAAAAATATACAACCACCATCAACGACAAGTTCTTCTAGAGGTAAAAAGCATATTTGGTCTATCATCACTAAAGGTAAACAACTGGTAGTTGCAAGCTTTTCATATAGTAAAATAACAAATTATTTAACCATGGATCATTTGGCTGAAATTATGATTCAAAATGACCAATTGATATACTTTGATGGTGGAAAGCACATCAAAATACTTATCCTATACTTTCCACCATCGCATGTGATTTACTAATGCCTCCGTTTCTACTGTAGCATCAGATCAACTTTTAGTGCAAGTGGATGTGTATTGGACGAGAGAAGATCAAGTTTACATCCAAGTGTTGTTGATGTGTATGAAAGATTGGGTGGTAGCAGATTTCAAGCTTCAAAATTGTGTTGTTGAAGATATATTTGAAGATTTTAAGAATTTAGAAATTAATAAAAATGAAGATGTATAATAATTCTTAATCCTAATTTCTAAGTTTGTATTTGTAATTTATAATTATAAGTAATAAAAAGTGTTGAAATTCAATTAATATTTCAGTGTCTCATTATTTTATTATATTTTACAGTGATTATATTTTTTTAATTAATATAAACACAAAATATAACATATAAAATATTTTTATAATAATTAAAAATAATAAATCAAAATTACCATAATTTATAAATACTAAAATTAAACATTTTTACAAAGCATGCAGGCCCACCCAGGGCATGGCATGATATATAACGGGTTGTGCCGTGGGCCTCAAATTTGGTGGGCCAGCATGTCACGATAGGGCACAAATTTTTGTGGGCCTTGGCATGGTACAGCCCAAGGCACAACGAGCCTTGAATTTTTAGGCACGGTACGGCCCACACCAGCTCTATGTACTACCCATACAACAAAAAACTAACCATCAATGTTAGTATCTTAAGGTCGATCAGATCGCTCTAGTTGGTGTATTTTTGCATCAACATGTTGTGAGTAGAAAGTGAAGAGGAACCGAGATTAAATACAAGTGAGGAAAAAATGTAACTAGAAAAATTGCAGGTAGTTTGTTTTAGTTGGTTATGAAGCTACAATCTATATATCTGTATAATTCTGAAGCCCACCATCTCTATTGATCGTCATTTGGATTCTATATAGGATTCCATGTAGAACTCTAGCAGGATATTGCTCGCCATGTAGGATCTTTAAGCATACCTTGGTTGAGTGACACATAAGATGTTGGTTTAATGAGATATTAATGCACTGCATTGATATTCTAAAGGTTGTGGTTTAATGAAATATTAATGCAATGCATTGTTATTCCAAAAGTTCATACCAACCTTACACGGTCCTCAGTCTCATCTCTAAAATTTGCCTTTCCGAAAAACGTTAACATCGCGCCTTTACTTGACAGCAGATTTGATTCAGAGAAGTGCGAGGCTCTTAAGCGATTTCTCGCTCATTGCTCAGGGCTTCGATGTCTCCAACTTCTTCCCTCAGGTTCCTACTTTTACTATCACTTTTAATTTTGTTTGATTTCTGTTACTGATGACGTGTAAAGAATAATACATACACAAAGATACTAAGAATTTGAATTCGTAACTGTATAGGAGCTGCTGGAGTAAAATACAAACAATTTCAATTAGTTTCATGTAGATTCGTTTTGTTTATTTAGATTTTCAATAAGTTTTGAGTTTGAATTGTGGTTTATGTCAATTCCTATATTTAAAACGATACTGAATTTTACTTGCAACCAATTTGAGTTTGTATCTGGATTAATTAGTTGATTGCTATTGTCTTCAAAATTGAATGATAGTTAATTCAGTATGATCGAAATTTAATTTATAATATATATTTGGTACTGTTTTATCTAACTTTTGGTCAATGGAATTACAGGTTGTTAAAAATGTGGCATCTCAGTCATTGGAAGTAAGGATGTACTGCTTAAGTTGTATTATTGAAATCTCTATTTGTCAATTAATTCTTAAATATCCAACTCTTCTTTTTCTCTTGGCTATCTACAGAAAATGGATTATTTGTGGTCTTGCAGAATGCTTAATTTCACTTTAATTGGTTTTTGGGTAGGAAGCTTTGAAAGGAAGCTAAATGCTATAATAGAATATGCCAAGTTTCTTCATGACACAGTCAAAGAAATAAAACTGGTGCATATGCAGGGGCCAGGAAGACTCTGCAACATGGGCACCTAACTTTGGAAACAGTTGGAGAACAACTGGAGATATCAAAGATACTTGGGATAGGTAGTTTTCCTTTATTCTTCCAAAATCAAAGAGAGTGGTTAAAACATGAAAATTGATGATTCTGCTTCTGCAGTGTGACATCGCATGCTGATCAGAATGACCAATGGGCATCTTATGCTGGACCAGGTGATGGAATGGTTAGAGCTAACTATATCTACATGTCAATCTACTATATATTACCAACTCATGATTTTTTACTTTGTTGTTGAATCTTTAGACCTTGACATGCTTGAGGTGGGCAACAGAGGAATGTCAACAGAAGAATGCCGCTCCCACTTCAGCATTTATGCTTTAGCAAAGGTGCTTGATTGATCATATTTAAGGACAATTCACATACACTTAGATTTTTCCCTGCTCTAAATGGCCATATACTTTTTGCCAATGATTCCGTAGGCTCCCCTTATCCTTGGGTGTGATACTCGTTCCATGGATAAGGACACATTGGAGGTGATTACCAACAAGGAGGTTATTTCTGTTAACCAAGGTTAGTCTTTTGATCACCATATATCATACATTTAAATGTATTCTATTTATTATGATCACGTAACATTGTAACAAATAAACTTGGAGTTCAAGGAAAGAAGGTGAAGAAGACTGGTGATTTGGAGGTAATTAAGTGTGTGTATCTGATAACAATGTTTGCAACTGATTTATAGCTCGTTATATTAATAAATGCTTCTAAGTTTCCAGGTCAGGGCTGGTCCTCTAAGTGGCAATAGGATAGCAGTAATATTGTGGAACAGAGGATAATTTAAAGCCACCATAAGAGCTGACTGAGTGACATTGGCCTCAAATCATCAGCAGTGGTTGATGCTCGAGATTTATAGGCGGTCTGACTCAATAAACTTCATTATTTATTTATTTTTTTTATCAATTTTGTCACCAACACATCCATGCATGCATTAGACCCTAATTAATTGTGTGTGTTTTATTTGATTTTGCAGCATTTAACTACTCACTCTGTTAAGAATAAACTTGAGGCAAGCCATAATCTAATGCAACACAAAATAACAACCCGCATATTTTCGCTAGAAGCTAATAAGTGTGTCTCTGTTTTGTTTGTGCACTTTGATTTGTTTTTGTTTATATGTATATTGCTATTGATTCAAGTTGTGTTATGTGGTTAATGATGGTGCAGGTGCAGCACAGCTTTGTGGGTTTCTTGATCCAAAGAAAATAAGGTCTAGTTTGATTTTAATATTTAGTTTATTTTGTGTATTCAATAACTTCATGGTGTATCTGCTCAAATTTATTTTTGTTTTTTAATATATTTGAGTTCACTTCTCTTTCAAAGGTTCTATATACTATTTATACTTATTTCTCTTTAAAATGGTTTTACTCCAAGTTATATATGGTGCTAATGTTTGACTAGGGAAGAGTTCAATAGATTGACGAGTATTATTAAGTCGAGAGTTGTAGATAGCACCATCTTTGGAGATGCAGAGGATGCAAGATTAAGTGATCTGTCCAATAAAACATCTGTCAATGGTATTGCTTTCTTACAAACACAAGAAAATATTAAAAATTGAGCTGTCAAATATGGAAATTGATTGCTGCTGTAATTATATTGCAGATGTTGACATGCCAGATCTCTGCAGTGCAGCTGTTTCAGAGGCAAAAAAGTGGTTTGAGGTGAAGAAATTGGGTTCAAATTCAAAGTCAGATTTCTAATTTGATGATGACAAACACCAATAGCATGTGGAGCAGTAGTTTATCATGCCAAGTAGTGTGTTTGTGGGAATCTGAAAAAAATTTCTTCAATGCATAATGACATTTGCTACCATGAACTCAAATTGTATGATCTGATTACTGTAGATGTTCTTAATGACACCTATATATCTATCATCTCTGGATACTTCATTGAACTTCATTCTGATGCTGGATTTGGTATTTTACGTTGTCCATAGGCAATAGTCACAATTGCGGATGAAGATGGAAATTATTTACAGGAGGCATGGGAGCATATTTTGATATGTGTGTCCAGGTTTGAGCACAATGTTCAGGTAATTACTCATCATCATTAATTAATTATAACATAAAATATCTTTCGTTAGGTGTGCTGGGAGAAATTTGGAAGGTACTTTGAGGTGGAGCTGAAGGAGGTGAAGCTAAGAGGTGGATGCTATGTAATGGACCCTCAAAAAGCAGTTGAAATGGTAGATGAGAACACTATTTGTTTTGCTGCTATTCTTGGTTCCACTCTCAATGGAGAATTTGAAGATGTTCAGTTTTTGAATGATCTCTTGACTGAGAAGAACAAATAAACTGGGTAATTATTTATTATTAATATGCCAATTTACAATCATTCATTACCTAATTTTACAAACTGTTTTTGTAGACGGGACACTCCAATCCATGTTGATGCTGCAAGCGGTGGGTTTATTGCTCCATTCCTTTACCCGGAGCTTGAGTGGGAATTTCCCGTTGCCTTTGGTGAAGAGCATTAATGCGTGTGGGCATAAATATGGATTTGACCAATTCATTTTCAAAGAAACCATTAACCACTACTAACCATTTGATGCAGGCAAATGCAATACCTAATTTTACCTTAGTAAATTCTAATAAAAAGTCGTGTAATAGCAAATAAGGGTCTTTCTCGTAAATTATTTGTGAACTTAACTAATTATCTACTTTTAACAAGGGTTTGTCACGAATTAAAATAAATCAAAACAAAAACCAAGAAACTAAATTCAACAACTTAAATCAAACAAATACTCACAAAAGAGAAATATATGAGGGAAAGGTTTATTCGCCACCACTAGACATGAATTGCATAAAATAAAAGCACTTTTTAGCTTTCTACCATCTTGATCACATCAATTCAGAAAATACTAAACGTTGATAAGTTCCATCTCTCCTTACTGAGTCGTTGGGTTAGACACGATCGTAGTCTAATTCCCTATTTATTAAATAAATTAGGATACGATCTCTAGATTCAAAGTAATAAAAGCATTAAGAAGCGAGAGACCTACTGAATCAAGGTTAAACTTATATGATTGGTTTAGTTATCTTGAGTGATTACCCCCAATGCATGCAAACATACACTTTACCGCTAGTTATTTAGGTTAATAAAACGATTTAGTACTAAACAACCTAAATTGGCAATAATAGATTAACCCTAACTATTTAATCAGCCATTTAAACAATTAAGAAAATCTATTTAAACCCTATTCTTAGAGAATAAATCACATAATCAAGAAGGATAAAAAATAAAAAGATGTAGAATTTTTTAATCACAAGACATATCTAGGGTTTTGAAATCACCCTCAATCACAAAAGAATTAGTTACCCATGAATAAAAATAAAAGCATCACTGCATTCATGATAACAAATAATACAAAGTGAAAAGAAAAACTTAGGAAAGCTTGAGTAGATTAATGGAGTCCATGATGATCTTCTCCAATTCCTCTTCAAGCCTTTTTCAATCTCTCTTAATCTCTATATTATTGAGTATTTTTTTGTTCTTTATCCTCTCTCTTCCCTCAAAAAATACCTAAAGACATCATTTTATAGTGCTAGGGTTGTGGGAAAAGTAATGGGAAAGTCCTATAAAAAATAAGAGAACAAAATTCGGATTAAGTTTTACAAGACTCCTTGTTTGTCTTAAATTCCTGTTCTATGCCACTGTGCCAATTTTTTATGCCTCGGTGCCAAACTCGTTCATCATGCCTGCCTCGGCATGAAATTTTCATGCCTTGGCACACTTTTTGCAGAAATCTTCCCTTCAAACCCAAGAGCATATGCCATGGTGCCAGAAATTTTCTGCCATGGTGCCGAAATATCTTCATTTTTTAGTATAAAAACTTCAGAATCTGAAGAAGTAATGAACATAAAAGTTGTAGCCCTGTGAGTTAGCTTTCCAATGGATCAATAATCATCCCAATCTGATATCTAAAGCTCAAGTTATCATCAAAATACCCAAGCATACTCAAAACTGGAGCATTTTCCAGATTTTGTATGTGACGGTAAATCCACCTTAAGTTTCTCGACTCAACTCCGATTTTCGAACCGTTTGTTTTCAATCATCAAAAATTCTCTCGCCAACATCATCTTCCATCCGAATATATTTTTAAACAATTATTCCCTCTAAACACAACAAAAACACCCGTGATCCCAAAAAGTATATTTATGAAACAATTAAGTTATTGTATGCAAATTAACCCTACTTCCCCACAAACAATACCTATAAACCATTAAGTATAAGTGCATTTTCAAGCACTTATCACCATTAGATGCTAATGGATGTTTATATTATGCTCAAAAGTATACCATTAATTATTATACGCTAATGGATATTCAGAATATGTAAGATATTAATTGGGAATGTTAAACGTCAAATGAGCTTGATCTAAGGATGATTGTAATGATCGATGGTGTTAGAATCCTTTAATCTTTAAGCTATTGCTTTTCCAAGTTAACTTTTATGTTTGGTGGATTCTCAATGGTTGCGGTTATCTGATGCTTTATATAACATCATTTAAGTTACTTTTGATGTTTGTTGTCTTAGACTACGATTTCTCATTGTACATTACTGTAATTTGATTCACATAGTGCTATGTAATTATGGACTCTGATTTGGATAATCTTTTTCCTGGAATATAAGTATTTGTTACTTACAAATTAAAACATATCGATATTTGCGATGATGGAACTGTTTTTCTAAATTTTTGAACTTGGAGCCTCCAAAAATGGTTCCATGGAAATTAGTTACTGAACTTCGAAAATGTTGTAACATTAAGTACAATTGTAGGATGGGGAACAAATTAGGGGCTGATCATATCCATCCTTAAAATTCATTGAGTATGTTCCTGCCTCTTCTAAGAATGTACATATTCGCTTACTTCACCTATGCAAAAGAATGTTTCACACAGTCACACCTTGGCTAATCCATTCTAATCTGAACTTAAATCCTATTTTTGGAACATAATATATTATCATAATATTATGTTCCATAAATAGGATTTGATAATAGTTGAGACAGTTTGGATGGCATTATTAGCTTCTGATATATATTCTTTTGCATCCGAAATAGAAAAATTAGGTAATTAAAATATTGTGAGCTATTAAGCTCTGGAACAGAGAGAAAACGTAAAAGAGGAAGTAAGAATTCTTATTTGATTTGCTTAAAACAAAATGGTACAGTAAATGGCACTTTTATAGTGCTGAGATAACAGTAACTAATTGTTAAAACAAACTGAAAGTAAACGGCAGATTGACTAACTCAACTCACTCTAATGTTTTACTAACATCCTCGCTTGAGCTGGACAGCTCTGACTCTTACTCTTAACTCTTTTCCTAACATCCTCTCGTCAGTTAAGCTGAGGATTGAGAAATATTAAGTGTCACTTTGGTGACTTCTGATACTCCAAACTGAAGCAAACTAAACTAATGCCTGATACTAAAGCTGATGCTTTCAACAAGTCAATCTGATACTAATGTTATTTCAGCCAACTGAAGCAAACTTTAACTGTTGCTAATTGAACCTGATGCTTTCAACAAGTCAATCTAATACTGATGCTATTTCAGCCACACTGAAGCAAACTTCAACTGATGCTAATTGAAACTGATGCTTTCAATAAGTCAATCTGATATTGATGCTATTTCAGCCAAACTAAAGCAAACTTCAATTGATGCTAATTGAAACTGATGCTTTCAACAAGTCAATCTGATACTGATGCTATTTCAACCAAACTGAAGCAAACTGAAACTGACGCTTTCAACTGAAACAAATTGAAACTGACTGGACTACTGTAAAATCAACTTGATGCTCCAGCACTTTGCACTTAAGAAACCGATACTTATTTCAACAAGGTCAACTGTGATATTCCAGCAAGATTAATGTTGATAAGCTCATCCTGATACAACTGTAAACTCATCCTGATGCTCCTACACTTTACAGACTTAAGAAACTGATAATCATTTCATCAAGATTAACTGATACAACTGTAAAATCATCCTGATGCTCCAGCACTTTACAAACTCAAGAAACTTTAGAAGAGGAAGATGCATTTTGTTAAGGAGAAGAAGCTTTTACAGGAGATGAAACTACTGTAAGTTTTGCTCAAACACTCAACTCTGGAAGTGGATAGAGACTTGGTAAAGATGTCAGCAGTCTGATGTTCTGTAGGGACATATTGAACCTTTAAGTTGTTGACAACGACTTGTTCTCGAATATAGTGGGCATCCAATTCAATGTGCTTGGTTCGAGCATGGTAGACAGGGTTGGATGCAAGAGAACCTGCACTCTGGTTATCACACCAGATGACAGGTATTTCAGGAAGGTTCAGACCAATTTCAAAGAAGAACTGCAAAACCAAGCAATTTATGTTGCTCCCTAAGCAAGGGCTCTATATTCGGCCTCAGTAGATGACAAAGACACTACTTCCTGCTTTTTAGAGCTCCATTGCAAGAGGTTGGGACTAAGGAATAAACAAAACCCACTTGTCGATCGTTCGACATTAGTGAAACATTCAAGATGAAATCACCAAATCTTAGTGAATTGAATTCCAAAATCAGTGGTGCCTTTAAGATAACGAAGAAGTCTCTTATAAGCTTGCCAATGGAGTTGAGTAGGGGTTTTGAGCAATTGACTTAACTTGTTAACGGAGTAGGCAATATTAGATCTTGATAGAGTGAGACACTATAGGGCACCAATTGTGCTTCTATAAAGAGAAGGTTTGTCAAACAACTCACTATCTTTAAATTTCAATTTGTTCCCTAGAGCCATAGGGGTTGAGCATGGTTTGGAGTCACTCATACCAGTTTTTATCAGGAGATCCCTAGCATATTTATCTTGACTCATGTGAATACTTGAATCTGTCCTATGTACCTCAAAGCCTAAGATGTACTTGAGAGAGTCAAGAGTTTTCAATGCAAACTCAATATTCAGCTTATGAACAATATCATGAACCAATTTAGCATCACTCCTAGTCAATAGAATGTCATCAACATAAACCACTACATACATAACTTGACCATTGTATTTATAAATGAAAAGACTTGAATCAGCCACTGAAGAAGTAAATCCCTACTAGAGAAAAGCATTTTTGAGCTTCTCAAACCAAGCTCAAAGAGCTTGTTTGAGACCATAGAGGGCCTTTATCAGTTTGCATACATGAAGGGGTTTTTTGCTATCAATAAAACCTTGAGGCTATGCCATGTAGACTGTCTTGATAAGCTCTCCATTTAGAAATGCATTATTAACATCGACTTGCTGAATATCCCAACCATAGGTGACAGCCAAGCTAAGTATAACTCGAATTGTGGATGATTTAATGACAGGGCTGAATGTTTCTAGATAATCCACCCCAGGTGTTTATTGAAAACCTTTAGCAGCAAGTCTTGCTTTGAACCTTTGAATAGATCCATCAGAATTTTGTTTAATTCTAAACACCCACTTGCATCCTACAATGTTCATATGAGACTCAACTGGTACAAGTTTCCACGTATGATTAGATATCAGCGCTTGAAACTCACTGTCCATGGCAGCCTTCCAAGAGGGGTGAGAGAGCTTCACTACGGCACAGGCTCATGGGTATCTAATGAAGAGGAAGGGCTGATAGTGGTGGTCAAATGGGAGCTATGATGTTTGGACTTTGACCAAGTGATCATAAGGTGAGTGTTTAGGGAGTGTGAAGATGTTGGCTTAGACGACTCTGTTAAGGTAGTAGGAATGGAAAAGTGTTTATCAAAAGGTAGCTCTACTGCTAGATGAATAGACTCAAAAGAAGTTGGACATGAGGATTTAGGTGAGTGAGTAGGTTGTGATTTTGAATCTGATGGTGGAGTATTCTGGTGAGAAATGTGTAGAGTGGATGTGTTTTGAGGGTTGGTAGGAGATAAGGTGGAAAAATCTGCTAGTGGGGAAACAACAGTATAAGGTAAATGTGAGTGAATTAAAGTATCAGGTGCAGAAGGTGAATAAGACAAAGTTGTATCTGTTGAAGTTTGCTAACCATTGGTAGGCAGAATAGGTGAAGAAAGAGATATAGAAGAAGGACTGGAAATGGGTGCTGATAATGAAACGCTGGTGAGTAAAGGAGTAGGCATTTTGAAAAAAGTTTCATCAGTAAATGAGGAATAATAAGCATTGTTTCTGGAATTGAAATTTGTGTCAGTGGCACAAGGGAACCTGGTTTCATCAAATTTTACACTCTGACATATGTAAATTTTTCCTTTAGGATCCATGCATTTATACCATTTGTGATGCATATTGTACCCAACAAAAACACATGTTGTAGTATGGAAATCAAATTTGTGAGAGTTGTAAGGTCTTAGGAAAGAATAGGCAGCACATTCAAAGACTTTAGTGTGGTTATATGCTGGAATTTGTTTGAAGAGAACTTGAAATGGAGAAAAACCAAACAAGACAGGTGTGGGTAGCCTATTTGTGAGGTAGGAGGTAGTTTGAAAGGAAAACCACCAGTATTTCAAAGGCATACTAACTTGAGCAAGAAGGGTTAGGCCTTGTTCGACTATTTGTCTATGTTTCCTTTCAACTCGTCCATTTTGTTGACGAGTGTAGGGACATGAATGCCTAAAAATAATGCCATGATCAAGAAAATATGAGCCCAACTTCTATATTCAAACACCCCCCTCCCCCCCTAAAATCTGTTTGAACATATTTTAGAATAGTATTGAACTATTTTTCTACCATAACATGAAACAGTTTGAATATGAGTTGTGTTTCAGATTTGTTTTTCAAAGGTAAAACCCAAATGAATCCGTTGTAGTTAGATGTAGGAACTGAATGTAGTATTTGAAGCCTTTAGGGGATGGGATAGGAGATGGACCTCAGAGGTCTGAGTGAATTAATTCTAAAGGTTGAGAGGCTCTTGAATATGTCCTAGGAAAGGTGGATTGATGTAGCTTGCCGAATTGGCATGCTGAGCAGAAGTCAAAAGTGTGTGATGTATTTGTAAAAGATGTAAGATTTTGGCAAGAACTGATGCATTGGGATGACCAAATGTGTGTGCCATAACATTCCACTAGTTTTAGTAGCAGAGAAGGATTGAACACTTTTATTATTATCAACATCAGCAGTGTTACAAGGAGAAACAAGTGTAGGAAAATTTGAAAACACATCATTATTCTTAGGCACACAACCAATATTGACATTATTTTTAGTACTGAAGAAAACAAAGGCTTTATGGATTGTGGTGGACTAGGAAGTTGAGCTGAAGAATGAAAAACAAAGACATTGGATTGAGGAAAATCAGCAGGCAAGTTGGAGTGTGGAGTGATTGGAGTTGGAAGTTGATAAAGACCATCTTTAAGCCTTCCTTGAAGAATAACCACTTTGGATTGTTTGTCCTTAACAACACAATGGTCAGCCAAAAATTCAACAATTAGATTGTTGTCTCTAGTAAATTCAGATATACTGAGCAGATTTTTGGTAATATGAGGAACACATAAGACATTTTTAAGATAAAGAGACCTAGAATGACATGGTAAAGAGGTATAGCCAGTGTGAGATATAGTAAGAAGCTCACCATTCCTAACCTGAAGCTACTCGCTGCCTGAATCCATATACCAGGAGGCATCCTAGACAATGAAGGGTACCGCAACATAATTGGCAGTAGGATTAGCATAATGTGATGGCTGATTTTGTGACAAAATCACCTGATTATGAGCATTTGATGATGTGTTAAGATCATGAATCATTTGAGGCTATCCCGAGACTGCTGAATTAGATCCTGCTAGAGGACTGACTTGATTAACTTGAGCAGAGTTCTGACCTCCAGAGTTATTGTAAAATGATGCTCTAGAATGACTAATTGAGGTAGACATTGGACTTGAGTTGAATCCAGCTAGTGAAGTCATTAATCAGGATTGTAAGGAGGCTGGTGGGAATTTGGAGAGGAGTACAACAATCTTTAAAAACCAACTGGTGGTCTGGTGGAGTAACCAAGAGCAAAATTAGATCGCATCATGGAGTTGTTTCCTCCGGTAAAGCTTATATCGAATCTATGATAATAATTTAGAGCTAAATGCCCTGTTTTACCGCAGACTTGGCAGATAAGCCTGCCTCTTCCAACTCCTCGTCCTCTTCCTCTATTTCCAGCAAATTGAGGAGAGTAAAAGGTAGGTTGTGGTGCTGGATTTGCAAACTGACTTGGTACATCATTCACAACCTGATTTTGTGCTGAATTCACAAACTGGCTAGAAGCTGGATGTACAAGTTGGCTGTGGCTAAGTCTAGAAATGGGGTTATGTTGTGAAAAACCAGAAGATTGCATGGTTGAAGACGGAGGTTGTTCACTGTGATATTTCTTGTTATTATCACCAGTTGTCAAGTTTACAAAATGAACAGAACCTCCTTGAAATTTAGTATTTACGAGTGAGTTCAATCTAAAATTGGCTCTTTCTAATCTCAGTTCATATTTCTATAAAATAACTTGTGCTTCTTGGACAGACAAAGATCAATTCTGGATTCTAACCTTGTGGTGATATTTACTATGGTAGCGTCATACTCAGAACCGAGGTCATCATGTAGTTCAATAGCTCTTCATCAGTAACTAATGTTCCACTAGAATTCAGTATTTCAGCAAAGTTTTTCATTTTCATGAAGTAATCATGAATGCTTAAATTGTCCTTTCTACTGTTTTGCAACAAATTCTTAATATGGAGCGTTTTAGTTCTTGACTCAGTAAAGAACTCCTTTTCTAATGTAATCCACATATCGGAAGAAAATTGACATTTCGATTCAATTGTAAACATAGACTCAGATATTGAACTAAGAAGCTAACTGACTAGAAGTTTATCTGTCTTTTTCCATTGATTATACTCTGGATTAGGTTTCTTTTCTGCAATTTCTGTTGATCCTTCACTTTGAACTTTGATGAAGGGAGCTAGGCAAGATATCAGACCAGTGAGATGCTCTTCTAGGTCATGTGAACCCATGACAAACAGAATCTGTGATTTCCAAAATCTGTAATTATCCCTAGTTAGTTTAAGAGATATTACAAGTAGAGTAGAAGACACCATTGTTTGGGAAATTGCAGAATTGATGGTTTTAGAGGTTATTTTGTGATCTGAATTGTGTTGATTGGGAGAAAATTGAGAGAAATCAACCATTTGTGATGTTTGTCAAGCAGCTCTGATACCATGTGAGTTGTTCAGCTCTGGAACAGAGAGAAAACATACAAGAAGAAGCAAGAATTCCTTATTGATTTGCTTAAAACAAAATGTTATAGTAAATGCATGGCACTTTTATAGTCTTTGAGATAACTTGATAATCATTAAAACAAATTGAAAGTAAACGGCAGATTGACTAACTCAACTCTCTCTAATTCTTTACTAACAACCAATGACACAATATGCTTAGCAATTGTTATGTCTAAATATAATTGATTTATGTGATTACAATAAAGCTATTTACAAACTATTTAAACAATCACTAAACATACCCGCGCAACGCGTGGGCCTTCCATCTTGTTAGAGATAAGTTAAAGATTTTAAGTGAATGTAGAGATAGCTTTTATTGTAGATTGAAACAAGCAAATTAATATAGGTTTTCAGCTTAATATAGGTTTTCAGCCTATCATATTGGTGAGTATTTACAGTTCAACCTATTATATTAGTGAAAGCTTAGTGATAGAAGATGAAATTTTAGGAAATATTATCGTACCACGATGTTATCACATTAATGGTACCACTAGAGGTGGGCAAGGCCCGGGCCCTCAAGGACTGGTCCTTGAAAGACCGGGCCCAAATTGGTCGAGACCGGGCCTATGACTTTTGTTAGGTCCGAACTAGTCCCAAGACTAGTCCTATGGGCAATATCCTGTGAGACTATTGCAATTTCGAGTGGCCAAGTCTGAATGGGGTCTCAATCTTTCTGAGATGATAGAATCCCTTTCTTTTCTAGCAATATGTGGTCCTTTCCATTAAGAAAAATGATACAGTTACCAAAAAATTGATACCAAATTCATGCACCGACAGACATGACATTATTTTATTGCATTTTCATATTCCATTATTAAATTTTCATTAAATCACGCACACACCTGTTTCGATTCCACAAATGTCAATCGGATCTCTTTAGTTAGTGCAAATTTTCATATCAACAGAAACTATATTATCATAATTAAAATTCATTTGAAGAGATGGAAGATGGAATCAAACAAAAGAAATATAACGGAACGTTCTTGCTTAGGGCTTGCTTTAAGAAATTAATTTTTGTAAGGAATCAAGAAAGAGGCAAAGAGAAGCAGTTCAAGGCAAAGAGACTTCCAGACTATGCCAAAGAGAAAAGAAAAGAAGAGAGAAGAATTTATGTTTATTTTTCAATATATTGTAAGCTTGTACAATGGCTTTTAGTAGGGATCAATAGAAATCGCTCATGCAAAAAGACGATATATACCTTGTTATCCATATTTATATCATCCATATGTTTCATGCATATAAATATAATAGTTGCAGCCTCGTTTAGTTTAATTTGTGGAGTGTAGACGTAAAAATCTACCTGTACGGAAGGGGGGTCTGATCCCGTGAGGTTAAGGCCACTAGCGATCCGCTGCACCTGCACACATAGAGAAACACACGCGTGAAGCGAACGGGAAACACCGGGGTGGTGTTTGTTGTAGGCACTCCGACGCTCAAGTCAGCAAGGCTGAGAGAGGCTAATATAGTGAAGGCTAGGGAGTAGAAGTTACCGAAAATTTAGTCAGGGACTGTGACTACGGTGGTGATGGGGAGCTCTCAAGGCAGAGCTTTCAGTGTGAAGGTGTAATGTCATCTGTCCCTTATGAGAGGGCTGGCCTCTGTTCATATAGTGGTCGTCTGGTCTCCCAATCCTGGTAGAAGTAGGAGTCCTAGTATGACTCTGATGCAAACCCTCAGAAGCCAACCTTAGGGTCATGGTGTAGCTTACCAGGTCCTGGACAGGAAGGTGATTCTCGACCAGGAGCAGTAACGTGTGCGGTAAGGTGATCGGGGAATAGGAAGGAAGGTGACCTTGAATAGGAGATTGATCGGGGAGTAGGAAAGTATTCTGAGGGGGTTGTGGGCTCTGGATTCGCCCATGGACCTAGGAAATGGACTGGGATTAGGAGGCTCGTGCCCACGTGGTTTGGGCTGGCTATATCTTGTACCGAATGGGCCTAATCTGGTTGGGTCATATCAGGATTGGGCCTGGCTTCTTCTTCAGAGTTGAGCCCGTTTTCCTATTCGGGCCAAGGACAATTTTTGGCGCCCTAACGATTTGCCCCCACTCTCGAGTTAAGAGTTTCTTAAGTCGAGTAGGAAGCGATCGATGGGCATTCGGTCTCCTTTCTTGGACGGCCGATTGTCGGCATAGCTGACCCGTTTGATGTAGGTGATTCGTAGTTAAGGGTCGCTCAGTATCAAAGCTGATCCGAAATGTGCAATCACCCCAAGAGGGTGTGCTCGATCGGTGTGAAGGGTCAAAGAGACTGAGATAACGAGACATCTGGGGCTCACGTGCTCGTTCGGTGTGTCCTGCCGACTAGAGAAGTGAACTAACATCCCATGACAGGGGTATTCGCTCGGTATGTCGGGTCAAATGAGTTGGAGACGATGTTAAATTAAAGGTTCATTAGGTTGGGGTACTCGGGTGATCGAGTGGGATGGAATCGGCTCGGCCGACTTGTTGGACCGTAAGACTTGCGCTTGTGACTCCACAGCGCTTTTTACAAGATGCCAAAGGGCCAAACAAAATGCGCAAACATTTGACCCATGGCTGACCACTCGTCCGCTATGGAAGACTGAATGGACGAGGCCCCTTGGCTTGATCACCTCGAGGGTGAACAAGTGCGACTGCTCCAAGCCAATCGCCCAGATTTGGAGAATCTCCTGGACGTGAAGCATGGGAGTGTAAGCTTCGTTGCAGGAGCCGACCTGTTGCAGTGTGCTGGCTCGGTTGGGTAGGAAAGGCGATTGAATCTTTTAGACAGGTTAAGTCTATGTGTTGATCGGTGGCGAAGGGCGGGGTGAGTGGTGATAGTCAAAGTTTGAAAAGACCGGGTCGGTCAGTCGGTCGGTGGCATAGGGAGAGTGGTGATCCAATACTTAGTTCCAGGGGATGATGGAGTTCAGTCGGTTGGGTGAAGTGGTGATCCAATACTTCGTTCCTAGGGAGTCAGGATGGTGGAGTTGAGTCAGTCGGTCGGTCGGTCGGGTGGAGTGGAGATCCAATACTTAGTTCTTGGGGAGGATGGAGTTGAGTCGGTCGGTCGGGTAGAGTGAACATCTAATACTTGGTTCTTGGGGAGTGATGGTGGAGTTGAGTCGGTCGGTCGGTCGGTCAGTCGGGTAGAGTGGACATCTAATACATGGTTCTTAGGGAGGATGGAGTTGAGTCGGTCGATCGGTCCGGTAGAGTGGACGTCCAATACATGGTTCTTAGGGAGTGAGGATGGTGGAGTTGAGTCGGTCGGTCGGGTAGAGTGAACATCCAATACTTGGTTCTTGAGGAGTGATGGTGGAGTTGAGTCGGTCGGTCGGTCGGGTAGAGTGGACATCTAATACATGGTTCTTGGGGAGGATGGAGTTGAGTCGGTCGGTCGGTCCGGTAGAGTGGACATCCAATACATGGTTCTTGGGGAGGATGGAGAGGAGTCAGTTCGTCGGGTAAAGTGGAGTCAGTCCGTCGGGTAGAGTGGAGTCAGTCTGTCGGGTAGAGTGGAGGTCCGTGGATTTAGCAGGGTCAATCCGAAAGTGTAAATCCGTGGATCGAGCAGGGTCGATCCAAAGGTGTAAATTCGTGGATCGGTCAGGGCCGATCCGAAGGTGTAGATCCATGGATTGAGCAGGTTAAATCCAAAGTGTAAATCCATGGATCGAGTAAGGTCGATCCGAAGGTATAAATCTATGGATCGAGTAGGGTCTATCTAGAGGTGTACATACGTTGATCGGGCAGGGCCGATCTGAAAGTGTCGTCGTGAATCGAGCAGGATCGATTCGAAGGTGTACGTACGTTGATCGGGCTAGGCCGATTTAAAGGTGTCCATACATTCATCGGGCAAGGCCAATTTGAAGGTGTCCGTATGTTCATCGGGCAGGACCGATTTGAAGGTATCTGTACGTTTATCGGGCAAGACCGATTTGAAGGTGTCCGTACGTTTATCGGGCAAGACCGATTTGAAGGTGTCAGTACGTTCATCGGGCCGAGTTGATTTGAAGGTGTCCGTATGTTCATCGGGCAGGGCCGATTTGAAGGTGTCCGTTCGTTCGCAGGGCGGGGGCCGATTTGAAGGTGTCCGTACGTTCATCGGGCAAGGTCGATTTGAAGGTGTCCGTACGTTCATCGGGCAGGGCCGATTTGAAGGTGTCCGTACGTTTATCGGGCAATGCCGATTTGAAGGTGTCCGTACATTTATCGGGCAGGGCCGATTTGAAGGTGTAAGTAATTCATCGACCGGGGTAGATTTGGAGACGAAAACTTCTGAATAGCACTTCATTAAATATTTGGCCATGAGGCCGACTGTCTAAGAGGAGGTGGATAGGCCCACTCATCCTTTTTAAAATGGAAAAATGAAAAACGAAAAAAAGACAAGGTTCACCTAGAAGTAGTAGTGTTTGAGGTGAACGACATTTCAACTGTTGTTGATGTCTTTGTCATCGGGGGTCTGGAGTTTGTAGGCGCCCTTCCCTCCTGCTTTGGTGACCTTGTAGGGCCTACAATCGATCTGAGCTCTGGCTTCCTGTCATTCTGCATTCAGTCATACCTGGCGTGAATTGTCTGATTCATCTCATCTTCCTCCCACCTTATTTGAATCGTTGCTCTAGCCAAGGCGTCTTCCATCGTGGTG
Organism: Pistacia integerrima; assembly: GCA_026225825.1. Lineage (NCBI taxonomy): Eukaryota > Viridiplantae > Streptophyta > Magnoliopsida > Sapindales > Anacardiaceae > Pistacia > Pistacia integerrima. The sequence goes on from CM047747.1 coordinate 22,571,314, forward strand.
CAACCTAGCTTCGTTAGTTCTTTGTATAGTTCACCATCCGGGAGGAGACCTTTTTTGAAGGCGTCTACGGCTGTCTCAGGGTTACAGGAAGGGATGGAAATCTTCTCTTTGTTGAATTTACTGATATATTCTCTCAATGGCTCGCCCCTTCTCTCGTATACCTTGTACAAGTCTGCTGACAGCTTCTCGAGTTTCTTGCTGCTGGCGAACTGCTCCACAAACGTGTCGGTGAGTTGAGCGAACGAATCGATGGATCCATTCGGGAGGTTCGTGTACCATTGTAGTGCTGGGCCGGATAAGCTTGAACCAAAACTTTTGCACATGCAGGCTTCCCTAAGCGGTCGCGGTATCGAGACAGTGAACATCCGTTGTTTGTACGAGGCTATGTGATCGTCCGGATCGGTTGTGCCATCGTACATTTTCATGTTGGGGATAGTGAACTTCTATGGCAGGTCGGCCAGGGCGATCTCGTCCACGAAGGGTGAATCCGCGTAACAATGGGGCCTGCTCTTCTTGGTTAGGACCGGCATTCCTAGAATGCGTCGCATCACTGCTTCCACATCGGCCAATCTCTTGGCTAACACCTATTCCATAGGAGAGGGGGATGCCACTAGGTTATCCCGTGTGACCGGGTCGGCCTTTGCACTTATCTTTGGTATATTCCGTTGGGTCATCCCTCTTGGGGTAGGCTGACGAGTCCCTTTATGCGTTCCTTGGTAGCATAAGTCTTCGATCATTCCTTCAGGTTGGATGACTCCCAGTGTCACTATTCTGGTGTTTTGCCTTACATGGATGGTCAAGGGAGTCCTCTGATAGTCATTCGGTTGGTCAGGATGGATGGGCTCAGGTGCTGTTGGTTTTGTTTGGCCGTTCATCCCGCGGGGATGAGCCGGGCCGAATGGAGTATGTGTTGGGATGGTTAGATTGAGCTGGTCTTGTGGATGAGGGCTCTCGGCCACCGGATCGTCTTGGTCTTGATGTTGGGATGAATCGGCTGATTGGTGCTCTTCAAGCATAACTTTATCTCCATGGATTAGGACAGAATTGTCGCCGCGACGAGTCAGTTTAGGGACGCGGCCTTTTGCCGAGGCCTAGGAGGGTCGGGGCGGTTCGGCGTAGAGAGGTTGCATGGGCAGAATGAACAGGGGTGCGGAACCGATTGAGGGGTGTTTGGCCGGGAAGGAACTCTAGGTCATAGAATTGACTTACCTTCTCTTTGAGGGATTGGTTTTCTGACCTGACGGACGCATTTTCTGTCCGGATCGCATTGTTCTCAGCTTCCAATGCCGTCACCTTGTCCAAGTTTTGTTGCATGAGAGCAGTTAGAGCTTCCAGTTTGGCCTCGAGGCCGGGGTTAGCGTTATTGGAGTTGTCAGCCATGGAATGTTCCTCCACGTAGCAAGGTTCGTCGAGCCGAATGATTGCTAGAGGCCCCACGGTGGGCGCCAAACTGTAGACGTAAAAATCTACCTGTACGGAAGGGGGGTCTGATCCCGTGAGGTTAAGGCCACTAGCGATCCGCTGCACCTGCACACATAGAGAAACACACGCGTGAAGCGAACGGGAAACACCGGGGTGGTGTTTGTTGTAGGCACTCCGACGCTCAAGTCAGCAAGGCTGAGAGAGGCTAATATAGTGAAGGCTAGGGGAGTAGAAGTTACCGAAAATTTAGTCGGGACTCGTGACTACGGTGGTGATGGGGAGCTCTCAAGTCAGAGCTTTCAGTGTGAAGGTGTAATGTCATTTGTCCCTTGTGAGAGGGCTGGCCTCTGTTCATATAGTGGTCGTCTGGTCTCCCAATCCTGGTAGAAGTAGGAGTCCTAGTATGACTCTAATGCAAACCCTAGAAGAATTAGGGCTGTGGTAAGCTGTCTTACCAGTGTCCGGATAGGAAGGTGATTCTGATTAGGAGAGTAACTCCGAGTAGGAAGGTGATCAGGAATAGGAAGGTGACCTTGAATGGGAGATTGATCAGGAGTAGGAAAGTATTCTGAGGGGGTTGTGGGCTCTGGATTCGCCCATGGACCTAGGAAATGGACTGGGATTAGGAGGCTCGTGCCCACGTGGTTTGGGCTGGCTATATCTTGTACCGAATGGGCCTAATCTGGTTGGGTCATATCAGGATTGGGCCTGGCTTCTTCTTCAGTGTTGAGCCCGTTTTCCTATTCGGGCCAAGGACAATTTTTGGCCCTAACATGGAGTTATGTTTTCGACACATATCCGCTGTCAAACTCAGATTTTCTTTTATTATAAATGATGGAGTTAAGGTTAAGTGGTTAACAAAGAAGTTTAGAAGGAAAATTCTTAAAGAAGATTAATTTCAGAATAAAATAGAAAATGTTTATAAAATAATTTTTTTAAATGATTTTAATTATTGGGCATGAAAAACAAAAATTAGCGTGGCTTAAATAGCACCACTCTTGGGTTAAATAAAATGAGTTCAAACCCCCCGCTTGCAGCGTCAACATGGATTGGAGTGTCCCGTCTACAAAAACAGTTTCTAAAATTAGGTAATGAATAATTGTAAATTGGCATATTAATAATAAATAATTACCCAGTTTGTTTGCTCTTCTCAGTCAAGAGATCATTCAAAAACTTAACATCTTCAAATTCTCCATTGACAGTGGAACCAAGAATAGCAGCAACACAAATAGTGTTCTCATCTACCATTTCAACTGCTTTTTGAGGGTCCATTACATAGTATCCACCTCTTAGCTTCACCTCCTTCAGCTCCACCTCAAAGTACCTTCCAAATTTCTCCCAGCACACCTAACGAAAGATATTTTATGTTATAACTAATTAATGATAATTCATAAATGGGGTGATGAATAATTACCTGAACATTGTGCTCAAACCTGGACACACATGTCGAAATATGCTCCCATGCCTCCTGTAAATAATTTCCATCTTCATCTGCAATTGTGACTATTGCCTGTGGACAATGTAAAATATCAAATGCAGCATCAGAATGAAGTTCAATGAATTATCCAGAGATGACAGATATACAGGTGTCATTGAAAGAGAAGTGAACTCAGATATATTAAAAAACAACAATAATGATATCATTTCAAAGAGTCAGATATACCAGTAAGTTATTGAATTTGAATACACAAAATAAACTAAATATTAAAAATCAAACTTGACCTTATTTTCTTTGCATCAAGAAACCCACAAACCTGCGCTACACCTGCACCATCATTAACCACATAACACAACTTGAATCAATAACCATAGCCATATAAACAAAAACAAATCAAAGTGCACAAACAAAACAGAGACACACTTATTGGCTTCTAGCGAAAATATGCAGGTTGTTATTTTGTGTTGCATAAGATTATGGCTTGCCTCAAGTTTATTCTTAACAGAGTGAGTAGTTGAATGCTGCAAAATCAAATCAAAACACACAATTAATTAGGGTCTAATGCATGGATGTGTTGCTGACAAAATTGAAAAAACAAAAAAAAATTAATGAAGTTTATTGAGTCAGACCGCCCATAAATCTCGAGCATCAACCACTGCTGATGATTTGACGCCAATGTCACTCAGTCAGCTCTTATGGTGGCTTTGGAAGATCCTCTGTTCCACAATATTACTGCTATCCTATTGCCACTTAGAGGACCAGCCCAGACCTGGAAACTTAGAAACATTTATTAATATAACGAACGATAAATCAGTTGCAAACATTGTTATAAGATACACACACTTATGATAAATGGTGATCAAAAGACTAACCTTGGTTAACAGAAATAACCTCCTTGTTGGTAATCACCTCCAATGTGTCCTTGTCCATGGAACGAATATCACACCCAAGGATAAGGGGAGCCTACAGAATCATTGACAAAAAGTATATAGCCATTTAGAGCAGGGTCAACTCCAAGTGTATGTGAATTGTCCTTAAATATGATCAATCAAGCACCTTTGCTAAAGCCCAAATGCTGAAGTGGGAGCGGTATTCTTCTGTTGACATTCCTCTGTTGCCCACTTCAAGCATTTCAAGGTCTAAAGATTCAACAACAAAGTAAAAAATCATGAGTTGGTAATATATGGTAGATTGACATGTATATATAGTTGGCTCTAACCATTCCATCCACCCGGTCCAGCAAAAGAAGCCCATTGGTCATTCTGATCAGCATTTGATGTCACACTGCAGAAGCAGAATCATCAATTTTCATGGTTTAACCACTCTCTTTGATTTTGGAAGAATAAAAGAAAACTACCTATCCCAAGTATCTTTGATATCTCCAGTTGTTCTCCAACTGTTTCCAAAGTTAGGTGCCCATGTTGCAGAGTCTTCCTGGCCCCTGCATATGCACCAATTTTATTTCTTTGACTGTGTCCTGAAGAAACTTGGCATATTCTGTTATAGCATTTAGCTTCCTTTTCAAAGCTTCCTACCCAAAAACAAATTAAAGTGACATTAAGCATTCTGCAAGACCACAAATAATCCATTTTCTGTAGATAGCCAAGAGAAAAAGAAGAGTTAGAGATTTAAGAATTAATTGACAAATAGAGATTTCAATAATACAACTTAAGCAGTACATCCTTACTTCCAATGACTGTGATGCCACATTTTGAACAACCTGTAATGCCATTGACCAAAAGTTAGATAAAACAGTACCAAATATATATTATAAATTAAATTTCGATCATACTGAATTAACTATCATTCAATTTTGAAGACAATAGCAATCAACTAATTAATCCAGATACAAACTCAAATTGGTTGCAAGTAACATTCAAACTCGAACTTATTGAAAATCTAAATAAAGAAAATGAATCTACATGAAACTAATTGAAATTGTTTGTATTTTACTCCAGCAGTTCCTATACAATTATGAATTCAAATTCTTTGTATCTTTGTTTATGTATTATTCTTTACACGTCATCAGTAACAGAAATCAAACGAAATTAATAGTAAAAGTAGGAACCTGAGGAAAGAAGTTGGAGACATCGAAGCCTTGAGCAATGAGCGAGAAATCACTTAAGAGCCTAGCACTTCTCTAAATCAAATCTGTTGTCAAGTAAAGGCGCGATGTTAACGCTTTCCAGAAAGGCAAATTCAGAAAATACACGGATGAAATTGAGAGGATCCATACTCATGTTAGGCACAATCTCCATTAATTCATCTTCCGCCGTAAAATAAACCTGGTCATCAACAATTCAAACACCGATTGCAAGTAAAAAACATAGAATTTTTTTTTTTTTTTTTTTTTAGAAATCAAAACCTCTTCTGGAGAAAACGGAGAAATGGGAGAATCAGATTGACCAGCCATCCTTGCAAGTATAATCGGTTCGGATTTGAAGCTGGAGGAGACGTAAACGGGCCTTAGAAAGTCATGGAGCCATCTGTGAAAGGTGGAGTCAGAGATTGATATTTCAACGGCAGATAAACACACATAAACAAATAGTCGGGAGATGGCTCCTGGTCTAATTGCATGTCATCGACTACATTCTAAGACCAAATTTTGTAACATTACAATAATTCAAAACCTACCCAAGTCTCAGCTTTACTTTTTCTGGCAGAAAATCATAATCAAATCAACAAACTCACTCAGGGAGGAAGAAGAAGTGTTAAGAAATATGAATTTTAGAGATGAGACTAAGAACCGTGCAAGGTTGATATGAACGTTTGGAATACCAATGCCTTCATTAACATCTTTTTAAATCATAGCCTTTAGAATACCAATACAATGCATCAATATCTCATTAAACCTACATATTATGTGTCACTCAACCAAGGTATGCTTAAGGATCCTACGTGAAATTCTACATAGAGTCCAAATGGCAATCAATAGAGATTGTGAACTTCAGGATTATATAGATATATAGATATAGATAGATTGTAGTTTCATAACCAACTAAAACAAACTATCTGTATTTTTTCTATTTACATTTTTTCCTCACTTGTATTTAATCTCGGTTCCTCTTCACTTTCTACTCACAACATGTTGATGCAAAAATACATCAACTAGAGTGATATGATCTACCTTGAGATGTTAACATTGATGGTTAGTTTTTTGTTATATGGGCAGTACATAGAGCCGGTGTAGGTCATGCCATGCCTAAAAATTCAAGGCCCGTCATGCTGTGGCCTGTGGGTCATACCATGTCAAGGCCCACAATAATTTGTGCCCTATCATGCCATGTCGACCCACCAAATTTGAAGGCCCACGACATGGCCCGTTATATATTGTGTTGTGCCTTGGGCCGTGCTATGGGTCGGCCCGCATGGTTTGTAAAAATATTTAATTTTAATATTTATAAATTATGGTAATTTTGATTTATTATTAATAATTATTATAAAAATATTTTATATGTTATATTTAGTGACATTTTGTGTTTATATTAATTAAAAAAAATATAATCACTATAAAATATAATAAAATAATGAGACATTGAAATATTAATTGAATTTCAACACTTTTTATTTCTTATAAGTTATAATTATAAATTACAAATACAAACTTAGAAATTAGGATTAAGAATTATTATACATTTTCATTTGTATTAATTTCTAAATTCTTAAAATCTTCAAATATATCTTCAACAACACGATTTTGAAGCTTGAAATCTGCCACCACCCAATCTTTCATACACATCAATAGCACTTGGATGTAAATTTGATCTTCTCTAATCCAATACACATCCACCTGCACTAACAACTAATCTGATGCTACTGTAGAAACTAGAGGCATTAGTAAATCACATGCGATGGCGGAAAGTACAGGATAAGTATTTTGATGTGCTTTCCACCATCGAAGTATATCAAATTGATCATTTTGAATCATAGTTTCAGCCGAATGATCTATGGTTAAATAATTTGTTATTTCACTATATGAAAAGCTTGCACGTACTGGTTGTTTACCTTTAATGATGATAGACCAAATAAGCTCTTTACCTCTAAAGGAACTTGATCTTGATGGTGGTTGTATATTTGTCGTGTTTTCACATTTGAAGTAATAAAGTTCTAATATTTTCTAATGAAATTTTTAAAGGAGTCTCTAGATTTGTTGAAATTTCTTCTATCATAGTATTTACTCCTAATAATTTTACTTGAGGATCCATTACGGTAGCTAAAGCAAACAATATAGGCATTTTTTTCCAATTTTTTCTAAACTTTATTTCCACCTTTTTTTTTTTTTTTTTTTTTTGCAATATCCCCAAAAACTGCATGATTTCTCTATTCTTGAAAAATAAAACTAAACAAGTTGTAGGATAATAAATACCAGAACATTGTTCAGTAGATTTAGTTAAAGGTTCCAAAATATTCATTAAGGAAAAACCAAGTTCCCAATGATTTCTAGTCAATTGATGATCATATTGTTTTGTATTAAAAAATTGTGTAATAGTGTTTTCATATGATTCACAAGATTTTAACATTAAACTATTTTATTTTTTTAATTTTTGATTTTTTAAAACTTTTTTAATTTTTATTTCTTTAGTGCCATGCCGTGCCAGCACAAGTGCCTTTTTTAAGGCCCACGACACAGCTCGCATAATCGTGAGTCGTGCCATGCTTTTTTCTATGCCGTGTCTTGTCGTGTCATGCTGTATCGTGTCATGGGCTGACACAGCCCATCGCCGGCTCTAGCAATACATATTTTGATATGGGGGTAGGACAATCTTTTTGGACTTTTTAGGATTGTTTGTACATATCCTTAGATGGTGTACATGGGATGGGCATTTTGTTTTTTTGGAGTTATGCACAAATAGATAGGTATTGATGAAAATGTGGGGTGCATACTATCATTTTTGGTTATGCACACATGATAGTGCATTTTGGACTTTTATTGCTCATCATGTATAAAAATCCATGTATGAACTATTAATTTTATATGCAATGAAGGTATTTGATGTTATTGATCTAGATTTTTATATTGTGTTACTTTTATTTTGTTGATGTTGAATGTATAAACCATGTCAATTATAAAGAGCATAAATAATGCTCTTAAATGTTAACCAATTATCTATTAAAGTATTAGTTGCAGAAATAATAGAGCACCTAGACTAATCAATAATACCTTACTAAAATAATTAGTTTCCAAAACTCATATACAATTAGTTACTATATTATTTAGATGCAAAAAATTAATTTTAATAACTAAATAATTAGTTACAAAATGTGAGAAACCAAATTAGGCATACACATTCCCTAACTAAAAACGTAATGCTTTTGCCACTAATTTTTCTCTCATAAAATCAAACATTCTGCAACTAATTTTACCGTAGCAGAAACTAATTTACTAGATTTGGGTTCAACATTCAATGTCTAAAATTATTGAAATTTACCACTAATTTTTTGTCATTAAAAGATACATTCTTCAACTAATAAAATAGTCACGAAACACTTTTACCAAATTACCCTTGCACATTTAGCGTCTAATTTTTTTGGAATTCACCACTAATTTTTTTCTCACTAAAAAATACATTTTCAACTAATTGAATAGTCACGATACACTTTTATCAAATTATCCTTACACATTTAGCATCTAAGTCGGAGGACTATTTCAAATAGCAATTAGTAACTAAATTGTTAGTCACTAAAACAAAACTTTCCGCATCTAACATAATATTTAGTTGCCCATTCTTTCTAGGACAGCGATTCTGCAACTAAATGGCGACTACATAAATTTAGATCCGCAAGATAGTTAGCATCAAAATTGGATGATCTATGTCTAAATTTCCTAGACGATCATTGCCATTTTTCTTGAAGTGTCTTTGTATATTGCAAAAAAATATATGCTATGTTATATTAAAGTTTAAGATGAAATAAAATATTTATCTAAAGTTGTTTGGGACAATGATTTATGCTTTAGAGTTCTTACCACATCTTTTAACTTGCGAGTACGTAATAACTTGCTAGCATGGACACCTTCTTGTTGAAGTCAAAATATTTTCAAGCACGTTTAGAGCTTATTGGTATAAAACTTTTTGTATTTTCGTACTATCGTTCTTAGAATTATTTCATTTCTCTTCTTGTTTAATTACAGCAACAACTACTAAAATAATGAATTAAAATCTTAATACATACTACTAAAACATGAATTATAAAATAAGAAATCAAAATAGTAAGTTTTGTAATTACACCTCTATTAAGTTATAACATCTTTATAGTAATAACTTAGTTTGATTCCATCATTATGATTATAGTGAGGTTTTACAACATTTTCTTTTTCTGTTTTTTATCGTTATTAATCCTTTTTTTTTTTTAACACTCTTAGACGGCTGGGGTATTACATCCATCCTAACAAAAGGCTTTTGCATACTCTCTCACAAGCCTCCTCCATCCCACGGATATGTTATTTCATCACAAGTCCACAATTTCTTAAGGCTTTGATACTCTTTATCACAAGTCCATCCTTCTTAAGGTTGTCGCACTCCTTATTATGAGACCACCCTTTCTTAAAGCTCCAGGATATTACCAAATATCAATCACAAGTAATGGCATGTGACAATGCAACTACCGTATGCAAAAAGTAAGTGTTTCTTTATTTTTTCCAAAGGTTAGCAGACCCAAACCACTTCAATGGGGAAATACTTGTGGGTTATGAAATGGAGGTGTAAGAACATCTAGTGAAGCTTATTAAACTGAAGCATTGTTGTGAAATAGACCACTTGGGGTTACCTAACTGGTATTTTGGTTTAACAAGTGTGAAAGTCTTTCTTTACAAACTTAAGTTGAAAAAGTATTTAAATAATTTTTGAAAACTCTGTTATACACATTAAAACATGAATTATAATTCACTCAGTTGACAATGTGAATAGAATTAAATTAAAAAACAACATCCCAAAAAGATCAACACTTTAATTATAGAATACTGAATTAATATTAAAGGGTTATAGACAAACCTGTTTGTGCAATGATTCTTGAATCTTGAATTTCTTAGAAGAGGAGTGACAATTTTTTTTTCCAAAAGGCAGAGAGCGTAAGTCTTCATTTCCAATAATGCAAACTAAATAATTACTTCCAAAATGGGTTTCAGTTATCTTATCGCATTTGGAAAGGGGACTTAGTCAATTTAATAATAGTTTATTGGGCCCTCCCATTAAAGGCCCAATAAACCCTAAGGCCCACGCTTTGTTGTTAGTCCAGATTAATCAAATGAAGTGTAATTGGTTAAACTTTAATATGATCATATTAAACCCATTAGTATATCAGTGGACTATTAATTTATCCGATTTTAATCAAAACTAACATATAATTAATGCTAGCCCACAATTAGGAAAATTTTCTAACATTCCTCCATTTGGGCAACATTAATTATTTTATTTTAATTTTAAGAAAAGAAAAAAAATTTGACTCCTAGATAAATATAACTTTTTAACTTTAAAGTGGCCATTATTTTAAGAAAACAACATAGTCTAGAGATAACATTTCAACCAACAATCCAGTCAATATGATTATCAATAATGAACCAAGGCAATCTTTACATCTTAAAACGACATAAGATCAGTACATGATTACAATTACTAATAATCAAATCACATGGATCAGTAGTCTGGCAGTGTGGCAAGGATAGCACCCCAACAAGATATACAACATTGTGTCTCAAGAATAAGGTTTCTCTTGAGAATAACAGTTGTAAGGATATGTTTCATATATTGAAATTGAAATATCATTGACTAAAACATATTGGTTTCGTTGGAAGCCATGTAGCTTCTTTGGAAGCTATGAGACGTCTCTTGCTTTTCTTGAAAGCATAAAGATTAAAGAAAGGTCTTAATCAAGACTGACAGGATAATAACACGTGTTTTGATCACTTGTTGGGGTGCTATCCTTGCCACACTGCCAGATTACCGATCCATGTGATTTGATTATTAGTAATTGTAATCATGTACTGATCTTATGTCGTTTTAAGACGTAAAGATTGCCTTGGTTCATTATTGATAATCATATTGACTGGATTGTTGGTTGAAGTGTTATCTCTAGACTATGCTGTTTTCTTAAAATAATGGCCACTTTAAAGTTAAAAAGTTATATTTATCCGGGAGTCAAAAATTTTTCTTTTCTTAAAATTAAAATAAAATAATTAATATTGCCCACTAGTTTTACATCAATCTTTTATTTATTTTCACAAATTAGTGGTGTGACAGATGTCACATCACTTTGTACAAAGACTCTTTGTAAAAGTCTTTGTACATATAACATTTCTCTTAATTAAAATGTCTGTATCGGTAACTTGTGTGGCTTTGTATAATTTTCTGGAGAGTTTTATTTTAAAGTAAAATAAAAATAGTTGTGGTTATAGGTCTTTAAACCCTTTGACCACAAGCTTTGGTATGTTCCATAACTACCACTAGAACATAAGATTTGAACCATGGCGGAAAACACTTCATTTGACCTTGGGTCTAGAATGCCTATGAAAGTGCACGAAAACCTAGGGAATATATATATATATATATATATATCAAAACAACGATCATGACAAAAAAAAAAAAAAATATGCTAACTCATCATAAATAGTATAGCATAAAATCAACAGTCATTCATCAATAACTCCCACTAACCTATAGTATCAAAAGACTCTAAAATATCGATATTTTCTACATGACCTTTAAAAGAAATGGATCTAAGTCCTTTGGTTAGTGGGTCAGCTAACGTACTATCAGTACTAATGTACTGTACAACAATGTCTCCCTTTTTAACTAGGTCCTTGACAGTAAGATACGTTATCTCTCTATGCTTTGACTTGATACTAATTTTATTGTTCTTGGAGAAGAACACAGCTGCATTATTGTCACAATAGATTGTCAGTGGCCTAGAGATGGAATCAACCACACCTAGATCAGTAATGTAATTCTTCAACCATATAGCCTGAGTAGTTGCCCCATAACATGTAATGAATTATGCATACATGGTTGAAGAGGCTATCAAAGTTTGCTTAACACTTTTCCATGATATGGCTGCACCTGCGAGCAAGAAAACGTATCCTGAAGTAGACTTTAAGTCATCCAGACAACCACCAAAATCTAAATCAGAATATCCAACTACTTCAAGATTTTCAACCCTTTTGTATAGAAGCATGAAGTCTTTTGTCTTTTGCAAGTATCTCATAACTTTCTTGGCTGCAACCTAATGATTAAAACCCCGATTCGAAAGATAACGACCAAGGACATTTACAGAAAAAGCTATGTCTGGTCTCGTGCATACATGTGCATATATCAAGCTCCCAATGGAACTAGCATAATGTAATGCCCTACTCGAAATACATAGCCATTGTTTATGGTATGGCCTCAAGGGTTACTGAATTGTCCCTAAATGAGTTTGTATATTGTTCATGTTGTTTGGTTGGCCCTTGGTTGAGTTTATGTTTTCGGTTTGGTTGAGTGTTTACCCTGGAATTGATCAAGACTTAGCGGATTTTGGAGTTGCAGTCTTCGCCGGGGCGAAGAATAGTCTTAAATCGCGGCGCGTTGGCTTTGTGTATGGCGGTGTCGGTTCTGTAATTCTTCGCTAGGGCGACAGAGAATCCTTCGCCGCGGCAAAGGGCCGGCTAAGTTTTTGTATGAATTTCTAGAGAATTCTTTCCTAAGGGCAAAATGACCATTCTACCCCTAATTAGCAGGAAAAGTGGGGAGTAAAATGCAAGGAAATTTCATGGAGAATAGTGTAGAATGGGATTGAGTTTGTACAGAATTAAAGGATAAAGGTGAAATTTTCAAGAAAGAGTAGGGGCAAAATGGGAAAGAGTGTATATTATAATAGCTAATAAGGGTTTAGTTCTCTAAACCCCTTCATTTTCACCCATTTCCACCGCCTCTTCATCTCTCATTTTCTCTCAAATCCTCACTTAGTCTTCCAAGGGATTTTTGGGAGTTTTGAGTTAGGATTTGACAAAGATTTGATCCTAAGCAAGAAGAGGTAAGAATCTCTACTCTAGATATGAGTTTTATTTATGTAAGGGTTAAGTTCTTACTAAGTTTATGCTTAGGAAATAAGGGAAAGCTAAGGTCCAACAAGAGTAGAGAGTTTTAGTGAAGACTACTCAAGTATGAGGTAAGTAAATCCAACATAAGCTAAAGTTTAAGAAATTCTTGAGTAGAGATTTATTTATGCATGTATATATGATGCTTGTTGAGAAATTGAGTAGGGATATATGTCTACTTGTTGAGAAATTGAGTTGAGAAGAGTATTTATGTTATGTTTGTTGGATATTTCCTTTATGGGAAGTGTTGATATGTGATGAGTTTGAGATGAAGATGGAGGAGATTGAGTAGATATTTTGGGAGTGTTCTTCTATGATAGGAATTATGTCCATAGAAGGGAGTTTCTTCCCATTTTGGATGGTTAAAAAGAGAAGGAGAATTGTAGTTAGAGAAGAGTTTTTGTATGCACATGAGTTGCTTGATAAAATGCCTAAGTGAAATCTGCCCTGTCACAGGCGTGACTTTCTAAGTGAATTTTAGGCATCTTACGGATTGAACTGGGCTGAGACCAAAAAACAAAAGTTGTAGCCCTGTCTCTACGCTTTAAAACGAGACCAAAACCGTAGCAATCCAATGTATATAACTCAAGTTATGCCCTTTTTAATGTAACCTGCGCAGAACAACTGTCTTTGATGCAACATTGCATTTTGGCATTTTCTAAGTGCATTATTGAGCATGAGCCATCCATGTGCATTAATTGTGCATTGAGAAGTAACTTAAGAAAGAGTAGAGAACTTTGTGAATGGACTACTCTAAGAGTTAAGCTATACTATGAGTACTAGCTTGAGGAAGAGATGAATATTAGCTTAAGCAAGAGTAGAGAATTTTGAGTATAAGCTATACTATGAGTAATAGTTTGAGTGAGAAAGAGTAGAGAATGTTGAGAATAGCAACTCTAAGAGTAAAGAGAATGAGAACACTCTAATAGTAAAGAGAAAGAGAGATTGAGCACTAGTGAATAAAAGAGAGAAAAGTGCAGTGAATAAAAGAGAGAAAAGTGCTACAGAAGAAAATAGAGTAGGTTGTGCGATGGGGAACCCGTGAGTGATGAATAAAGTCACGAGAGTGGGTGCTTTGTGATCCCCAGCCGTGCCTCCGGTTAGATGGGGTCGTGACCGTCATGAAGAGTGGAACATGAGGTTCCAGCCGTGCCTCCGGTAAGATGGGACCGTGACATTCAGAGAGAGAGAGAGAATACACTCACGTGGCCAAGGGTTCCGAATCCATGCATGACCGAGTCCGATCGGTAGAGAATGAGTAGAAGTCATGAAGAGTGGGTTGGTGCTTTGTGATCTCCACCCAGTCATGCCTCCGGTAAGATGAGGTCGTAACATGCAAGTGAGGAAGAATGAGCAAACATGAGAAAGAATAAAGAAAGACAATGAGTAGGGTTACGAAGAGTGGGATGAGTACCCAGCCATGCCTCCGGTAAGATGAGGTCATGACCTACAACAGAAAGTTAACAGAAAAGAGTTATGAGAAAGAGAGATATAAAGAGAATCAGTAGAAGTCACGTAGAGTGGGGGAAGCCCCGGCCGTGCCTTCGGTAAGATGGAGCCGTGACATTCAAAGAGCGAGTTAGTAGAAATGAATTATGAGAAATGAGAATGAGATAATAGAGAGAATTAAAGAATGAGAAAGCTTGAGAAAGAATGAGATAGAATGAGATAGAAAGAGAGAGAGTATGAGAAAGAATGAGAGAGTTTGAGCTAGTAAGAATAGAGAGTAGAAGAAAGAAACATGCAGTTCTTTTGCATTAATTGCATATACATCTCATACATGCATGCACCATGATTTCTTCCATGGTTAATGAGAGTATGATGAGCATAAGAGAGAACCATGATTTTCCTTTATGGTGAGTATGATGAGCATAAGAGAGAACCATGATTTTCCTTCATGGTGAGTATGATGAAAATAAGAGAGAACCATGATTTTCCTTCATGGTGAGTATGATGAAAATAAGAGAGAACCATGATTTTCCTTCATGGTGAGTGAGCATAAGAGAAGAAGAAAAGAGAATGAGAACAGAGAGAAAGAAAGAATAAAAAGAGCAGAACCGAGTTAAAGGAGAATAAAAATATTAGAAAGAGAAAAACAGTGAGAATTAGAAATAGAAGAACGATAGAGTAAGGAAAGAACCAAAGAGTGAGTTACGGGGACAGCTAGTAGAGGATTTACTTACTGAGCATTGTTGTGCTCACCCCACTGTTCTTCCTTGTTTTGCAGGAATTAGGAGCAGCGGTCGGATAGACGTCGAGGAGCGGAGAGTATTGGCACTACTGTCCACCAGTTATGATATTTTGTATTAATTAGAAAGTTTTTAATACTTAGTATTTTGTATTTGTAAAGAATTATATTTTTTTTTAGTTAAGAAAATTTGAGCCCACTATCTTTCATACGCTATGTATATCTATAATTTACATAGTATGTATTATAAGAATAGTAGTAGAGAACAGGTGTTACATTTTTTGTATCAGAGCAAGGATTTTGTGATTTGACAGTGTGCCACTGTCGCCGCCATGACGTTCCGTAGCCGACCGTTGTCAGTTAAGTCTTTCCTTGTTTAAGTGTTATTTGAGTTGTTTAGTGTGGTTGCCTTGTAAATAAGATACAAGACCCAAGTATGTGGTAAGAAAGCAGTGAGTACAAGGAAACTTACTTCCCCGAGTTGAATTAGAAAGAATTGAAACCCCGTCCAAGTGCGACCTACTAGAAGAGAAAGAGAAAGGTCGATACCTTAAACGGTATAGAATCGGTTTGAGTCGATTCATGGGTTCCTAAATTTTTATCAGTTGTTAGAGTTTAAAAGTACAACGGACCCGTTGGTAGTAAGAGAATGGTTTAGCCCGTTTAGTGTATAATAGACCGGAAAAAGATCTGGTATACCAGTCTCTTGTCTTAGAGGGATGCTCGAGTTTTGTAGGCATTAATGAAGGATACCCATGATAGTGTTGTCATGATTTGAAAAGAGTTTAGAAGATGGTTGAAGTTGAGAATAGTTGGCAAGGTTCATAAGAAGGTACAAGAGTTTATCAGTTTTAGTAAGGATTGAGTATAGTGAAGAGTAGACAGAGAGAGTTAACTCCCTTGTAAGGTTTGTACCTGGAATAGTGAGTACTCCGGAGTTGAGAAAAGACAAGTGGTCCATAGGCTAAAATTAGAGAGAACAGAACCCCCTTGAGCTTAGAGTAAAGTTTAAGAGAAGGGAAGACTTATTCAGGAAAGTTCGTAGTGATTCATGAAAGAGAGTCAACAATTGATTAGATAGTATTCTTTGCCCTACGTGGATATTTTTGGGCATGAGTTCCCTAAAGGAGATATGGAGTAGAGGTTGATTGCCGAGGGAAGAGTGAGATTCAATCATAATATCATTTCCAGAATTACAGCGGGCCATTAGTTCAGTATGTTGAGCAGTAGGGTGAAAGTTAGAGAGATGTTAAGAAAAAGGGTGTTCTGAACAGATAGTCCATGTGGTGCTAAGTAGTGATGTCCCATAACTAGAGATTCAAAGTGTGCCAATAGTCCGAGAATTTATAGAGGTATTTCTGAAAGAGTTATCAAGCTTACCTTCGAAAAGAGCAGTTGAGTTTAGAGTTGAACTGGCACCGGGGACAGCATCGATTGCTAAAATCCTTTATCTAGTGGCCCCAGCCGAGCTTCGAGAATTGAAGAAGCATCTCCAAGAGTTCTTAGATAAAGGTCTTATCCAATTGAGTCATTCTCCATAGGGAGCTCTGATTTTGTTTGTAGAGAAGAAAGAAGGGTCATTATGGATGTGTATTGATTGCAGAGAAATGAATAACTGATAGTGAAAAATAAATGCCCGTTATCATGGATGGATGATCTTTAGACCAGTTAAGGAGTACAATAGTATTTTCCAAGAGTGTTTGGAGGTCGGGTTATCATCAGGGTGTTTCTTAATTATCTTGCTCAGTTTATAGTAGTTTTTACCCTAAAGTTTCGGAGGCATTTCCTTTATGGTGCCCAGAGTAAGATTTACACCGACCATAGAGTTTAAAGTATTTCCTTACTTAGAAGGAGGTATTGAGTATGAGGCAGAAAAGATGGTTAGAGCTAGATCAAAAGTATGAAGATTGAGATCATTTCAGCAAGGATTGCCACGTTAGGAGTTCAGTCTACAAATAAGAGGGTTCTTTACGAGACTTGGTATGGTAGACTATGTTGAACTCCATTGTACTGAGATGTGTGGGCAAGAAAGATGAATTAAATACAGTTCTTGGGCTAGAAATGACTCAGGAATTGATCAAAGAGATAAAGTTAATCAGAAATAGAATAAATCAAGCCTAAGCGAAATAGAAGAGTTTGACTGATTTGAAGAACAAAAGTTGTTGAAGTCGGAGTGGGTGTTAGAGTGTTTTTAAGACTTTTTCCCCTTACAACCGAGTGACGTGTTTAATAGCAGAGGAAAGTTAGCATCGAGGTACAGAAGTCCATTTGAGATATTATAATGAGTGGAAAGGTGCCTCGCACTACCCCCTAGTATGGACGAGAGTATATAATGTGTTTTTATATTTCGATGCTTCGAAACTATGCAAGTGATCCCTCCCATGTTTTGAGTATTGAGTATGAAGATTGGGAATCCTAAGTTTGAGGGGCGTCCAGTTCAAATATTAGACAGAGAGATCAAGGAACTCCAAAACAAGAATTTCCCTCTTGTGAAAGTACAGGAGGTAAAGCAAGGTATGCAGAACCGTTACTCGGAGTTGTTTATTTGAATTTCGAGGACGAAATTCTTTTAAGGGGGAAAGAATTGTAACGTCTCACTCGAGATACATAGCCATTGTTTATGGTATGGCCTCAAGGGTTACTGAATTGTCCCTAAATGAGTTTGTATATTGTTCATGTTGTTTGGTTGGCCCTTGGTTGAGTTTATGTTTTGGGTTTGGTTGAGTATTTACCCTGGAATTTATCAAGACTTAGCGGATTTTGGAGTTGCAGTCTTCGCCGGGGCGAAGAATAGTCTTCACCGCGACGACGTTGACTTTGTGTATAGCGGTGTCGGTTCTGTAATTCTTCGCCGGGGCGACAGAGAATCCTTCGCCGTGGCGAAGGGCCGGCTAAGTTTTTGTATGAATTTCTAGAGAATTCTTTCCTAAGGGCAAAATGACCATTCTACCCCTAATTAGTAGGAAAAGTGAGGAGTAAAATGCAAGGAAATTTCATGGAGAATAGTGTAGAATGGGGTTGAGTTTGTAAAGAATTAAAGGGTAAAGGTGGAATTTTCAAGAAAGAGTAGGGGCAAAATGGGAAAGAGTGTATATTATAATAGCTAATAAGGGTTTAGTTCTCTAAACCCCTTCATTTTCACCCATTTCCACCTCCTTTTCATCTTCATTTTCTCTCAATTCCTCACTCAATCTTCCAAGGGATTTTTGAGAGTTTTGAGTTGGGATTTGACAAAGATTTGATCCTAAGCAAGAAGAGGTAAGAATCTCTACTCTAGATATGAGTTTTATTTATGTAAGGGTTAAGTTCTTACTAAGTTTATGCTTAGGAAATAAGGGAAAGCTAAGGTCCAACAAGAGTAGAGAGTTTTAGTGAAGACTACTCAAGTATGAGGTAAGTAAATCCAACATAAGCTAAAGTTTAAGAAATTCTTGAGTAGAGATTTATTTATGCATGTATATATGATGCTTGTTGAGAAATTGAGTAGGGATATATGTCTACTTGTTGAGAAATTGAGTTGAGAAGAGTATTTATGTTATGTTTGTTGGATGTTTCCTTTATGGGAAGTGTTGATATGTGATGAGTTTGAGATGAAGTTGGAGGAGATTGAGTAGATATTTTGGGAGTGTTCTTCTATGATAGGAATTATGTCCATAGAAGGGAGTTTCTTCCCATTTTGGATGGTTAAAAAGAGAAGGAGAATTGTAGTTAGAGAAGAGTTTTTGTATGCATATGAGTTGCTTGATAAAATGCCTAAGTGAAATCTGTCCTGTCACAAGCGTGACTTTCTAAGTGCATTTTGGGCATCTTACGGATTGAACTGGGCTGAGACCAAAAAGCCAAAGTTGTAGCCCTGTCTCTACGCTTTAAAACGAGACCAAAACCGTAGCAATCCAATGTATATAACTCAAGTTATGCCCTTTTTAATGTAACCTGCACCGAACGACTGTCTTTGATGCAACATTGCATTTTGGCATTTCCTAAGTGCATTATTGAGCATGAGCCATCCATGTGCATTAATTGTGCATTGAGAAGTAACTTAAGAAAGAGTAGAGAACTTTGTGAATGGACTGCTCTAAGAGTTAAGCTATACTATGAGTACTAGCTTGAGGAAGAGATGAATATTAGCTTGAGCAAGAGTAGAGAATTTTGAGTATAAGCTATACTATGAGTAATAGTTTGAGTGAGAAAGAGTAGAGAATATTGAGAATAGCAACTCTAAGAGTAAAGAGAATGAGAACACTCTAATAGTAAAGAGAAAGAGAGATTGAGCACTAGTGAATAAAAGAAAGAAAAGTGCAGTGAATAAAAGAGAGAAAAGTGCAGAGAATAAAAGAGAGAAAAGTGCTACAGAAGAAAATAGAGTAGGTTATGCGATGGGGAACCCGTGAGTGATGAATAAAGTCACGAGAGTGGGTGCTTTGTGATCCCCAGCCGTGCCTCCGGTTAGATGGGGTCGTGACCGTCACGAAGAGTGGAACATGAGGTTCCAGCCGTGCCTCCGGTAAGATGGGACCGTGACATTCAGAGAGAGAGAGAGAGAATACACTCACGTGGCCAAGGGTTCCGAATCCATGCATGACCGAGTCTGATCGGCAGATAATGAGTAGAAGTCATGAAGAGTGGGTTGGTGCTTTGTGATCTCCACCCAGTCGTGCCTCCGGTAAGATGAGATCGTAACATGCAAGTGAGGAAGAATGAGCAAACATGAGAAAGAATAAAGAAAGACAATGAGTAGGGTTACGAAGAGTGGGATGAGTACCCAGCCATGCCTCCGGTAAGATGAGGTCATGACCTACAACAGAAAGTTAACAGAAAAGAGTTATGAGAAAGAGAGATATAAAGAGAATCAGTAGAAGTCACGTAGAGTGGGGGAAGCCCCGGCCGTGCCTTCGGTAAGATGGGGCCGTGACATTCAAAGAGCGAGTTAGTAGAAATGAATTATGAGAAATGAGAATGAGATAATAGAGAGAATTAAAGAATGAGAAAGCTTGAGAAAGCTTGAGAAAGAATGAGATAGAAAAAGAGAGAGTATGAGAAAGAATGAGAGAGTTTGAGCTAGTAAGAATAGAGAGTAGAAGAAAGAAACATGCAGTTCTTTTGCATTAATTGCATATACATCTCATACATGCATGCACCATGATTTCTTCCATGGTTAATGAGAGTATGATGAGCATAAGAGAGAACCATGATTTTCCTTCATGGTGAGTATGATGAAAATAAGAGGGAACCATGATTTTCCTTCATGGTGAGTATGATGAAAATAAGAAAGAACCATGATTTTCCTTCATGGTCAGTGAGCATAAGAAAAGAAGAAAAGAGAATGAGAACAGAGAGAAAGAAAGAATAAAAAGAGCAGACCCGAGTTAAAGGAGAATAAAAATATTAGAAAGAGAAAAACAGAGAAAATTAGAAATAGAAGAACGATAGAGTAAGGAAAGAATCAAAGAGTGAGTTACGGGGACAGCTAGTAGAGGATTTACTTACTGAGCATTGTTGTGCTCACCCCACTGTTCTTCCTTGTTTTGCAGGAATTAGGAGCAGCGGTCGGATGGACGTCGAGGAGCGGAGAGTATTGGCACTACTGTCCACCAGTTATGATATTTTGTATTAATTAGAAAGTTTTTAATACATAGTATTTTGTATTTGTAAAGAATTATATTTTTTTTTAGTAAAGAAAATTTGAGCCCGCTATCTTTCATACGCTATGTATATCTATAATTTACATAGTATGTATTATAAGAATAGTAGAAGAGAACAGGTGTTACACATAAGGGATATTCTGCATAGATGCCCTTTCCAAATCACTCTGAGGATATTGCTTGATGCTGAACTTGTCTCCTTTCACCACAAGTACATCTCCAGGCTTGCAATTTTGCATGTTGAATCTCTTTAACACACGTTCAATGTAAACCTTGTAAGATAACTCAAGCAACCCACAACTTCTGTCACAAAAAATCTCAATACCAAGAACAAAAGAAGCATCTCCAAGATCTTTCATGTCAGAAGCTTTAGACAAGATCTATTTTGTCTCATGCAGTAGATTAACATCATTACTAGCTAGTAAAATGTCATCGACATAAAGAACCAAAAATACAAACTTACTCCTATTGATCTTCATATAGACACATTGATCAAACTTATTCTCAGTGAAGCCATATGAAGTCACAACTTCATCAAACTTGAGATACCATTGCCTAGAAGCCTGCTTTGAACCATAGATTGACTTCTTCAACTTACATACCATGTGTTGCTTATCTTCAGCTACGAAACCATTTGGCTGCATCATGTAAACTTTCTCATAAAGTTTTTCATTCAGAAATGCAATTTTGACATCCATTTGATGTAGCTCCAAATCAAAATGAGCTATCAAGGCCATTATAATTCTAAATGAATCTTTAGTAAACACAAGAGAGAATGTCTTATTGAAATCGATACCCTCTCTCCCAGTGAAACCCTTAGCAACCAATCTTGCCTTGAACCTATCAATTCTTCCCTTGGAGTGCCTCTTTCAATTCCTCCCTTGGAGTGCCTCTTTGTCTTGCAAACTCATTTACAACCTATGGGCTTAAAACCATCTGGCAACTCCACAAGATTCCATATTTTATTATCTGCCATTGACTTCATTTCTTCTCTCATAGCTTCATTATAGCTTGCTGGATCGACAACTTGACTAATGTCATATTCTACCTCACCAAGATAGATATAATAATCATCAGAAATAGCACAACATCTTTCTCTTGTTGATCTAAATGGAATCTCAATAACTGGTTCATCAACTTCCTAACTAAGAAAGCTTTGGGATATTCTGATTTCTTTTCATTTTAAGGTTTCGAGGCAGAGGAAATTGACTAAATTACCCTTCTATTAACTTTAACGTCTAACTTTGATTTTCAGATGGGACGTTTATAGATTCGTTAAAGATAAGGTGGAAATGTAAATCGGTCAGGCATTAATTTGCTGCTAGGCGAACTGAACATTTTCGTGCTGCCAAGTCTCGGTGTCGGTGGGACAATAATATCGCAATTTTTCTACGTGAACTGGTCCTTGCCATACAAAGTAAGATGGTATATTATAACCGATATTCTAATGCCAATATCTGCCCTTCAGCGCCAATACCGCTGTATATTTTTAATATCGCGTGACAGCTGGCACAATTTTAGCGAAACTGAATAAATCATGTGCAAATTTGTTTAATTTTATTATTCATTAATAATTCTGACCGCCTCCTATATATTCATACTCTCATTTGCATGAAACGTGCACCTCCTCTATCATCTTTGATCCTCAACCAACCCCTCCTTCAAAAATCACTTCAACAAAAATTTTCCACCTTCACAAATCACTTCAAAACTTTTTCCCACAACAAAATAACGTGTAGCCTTCAAAAAGACCATGAACTTTGTTGGAAATAACATAGAATAACATATATCCTAAAGTAATCCCAAGATCATAGTCACTGTTAGGGCCAAAAATCGTCCTTGGCCCAAATAGAAAAACAGGACCACTGGTGAAAAAAAAGACGAGGCCCAGTCCTAAAGAGGCCCTGGCCAGATCAGCCCCATTTGATACGAGATGCAGCCGACCCAAACCATCTGGACACGGGCCTCCCAGTTCGGGATCACTTCGTGGGCCTATAGGCAAATTCCGAGCCCATGGCCCACTGATCACATTCCAGCCTTCCCGACGGCCTCTATTCGAAGTCACTCGATCGCCTCCTATTCAAGTCACTTTCCCGATCGACGCCTTCCTATCTCGGACACCGATAAGACAAAGATACCATGGCCCCTAATTCTTCGAGGGTTTGCATCAGAGTCACATTAGGACTACTCCCTCTCTCTATACACACCTCTCTCTCTAGCCCTCACTATATTAGCCTCTTTCCGCCTTGCTAACTTGAGCGTCAGAGTGCCTACGACAAACACTACCCCGGTATTTTTCGTCGCTTCACGCGTGTTTCTTTACGTGTGTAGGTACAACTGATTGCTAGTGGCCTCAACCTCACAAGATCAATCCTTCTTTCCGTACCAGTAGATTTTTACGTCTATAGTCACCATTGCAATCACATTTGTATATAAATGAACTACAATGAATTTACACAGCATAAATACCTCTTTTCCTTATCTCTGAAGCAATAAAGTTAATTTGGAAGAAAACCACGAAGTGAATTTCTCTTTTCCAAATTCTAGAGAGAGCGTATTTTTCCTTTGCGTTTTTGTGTGTGTTATAGTGAGAGTAACCTTTTCTAAAAGAAAAAACCTTCCTTTTATATGGGAACAGTTCGTGAGAAACTGCCTTTGGCAGTTTCCACTTCTCACACCCCTTCATCATGGGTGTATTTATCCAATATCTCCCACTCACACATGATGGAACTTTCTCTCTCTGTGCTTCTTTAAGGTTCATACTTTAGTAAATATGCCGTATGACCATGCATACTTCGAGAGCACGTTAGTCATATATCTGTTAGGAGTATATAAATTCTCGAATTGTGAAACTCAGGTTGTATGTTGTATGCAATACCCTAGATTACTTATCACATTTTTCTAACAATCTCATTTATAATAAATATCCGTTGTATTCATAATTATGTTTTGTCTTTACATAAAAGTAAAACATAATTGGTCGACCAATGAATACACGTGATTATAGTGTGATAATTCAAAACGTAATCTTCCTCTTTTCTCAATTCTTGCAACTTTCATTTAACTTGCTTTTCTAGAAATGTCCCAGCTGATTGAATTTATCTTAATCCTTTGGTAACACTCTAAGATAGCAATCATTAAATGAAGTTTTCAAGAAACAGAATAGAGTAATAAGGGTATTCTATGAGATTTTATTCTTAAAAACTCAGGGTCTCACACAATGTTAAAGTTGAGATTTTGACTTTCATTACCCCTTTGGTCAATGTTTTGCACATGTGGTATGAATCACATGCTACAGCATTTCCTCCTTTCCCATGGAGTGCATGTCTCTTTTCTTGTAAATGCTGTATAGATTTTAGTTCAGACATACCTAATGTCTAACTTAAGTTCACTTTACATACTTTTAATTCATCAGAACTCTAATCTGGCAATTAGACAGATAAAGTGATCATTTATCACTTATGGTCACATTTCATTATGACATTATTTTAATTCTCGTTTTAGGAGACGTTAAACTTTTTAAGCTTGGCTCTCTATTATCACCTAGATAATAAGCTTAAAATCGTCTCATCTCCATCCCTACGAAGTAATGGAGGCGATTGCCTATGTGAGAAGGCCAATCTTTTAACTATCCGACATGCTTTTCAAAATAGACATATATAATATTTACATAACTAATATGTATATATATGCTTCTTCATGTATATTCCATAATAATCGAAATTGAGCATTGACAATATTGTTATTTAATATTGATAAGACAAATGTGAACAATTTTGGGAAATCTCAAAGTATGAGTACATTCAACACCTACGTAAGCCTAGAGATCTAACATGTCTATTGAAAGTATCTCTCAGTATAGGCTTTGTGAA
Source organism: Pistacia integerrima (assembly GCA_026225825.1). Taxonomy (NCBI): domain Eukaryota; kingdom Viridiplantae; phylum Streptophyta; class Magnoliopsida; order Sapindales; family Anacardiaceae; genus Pistacia; species Pistacia integerrima. The sequence goes on from CM047747.1 coordinate 22,595,942, forward strand.
TGGATCCGCAACCATGTCATGCGTAGATATGTACTTCATGTTCACCTCCTTTTGTGCCACCAAGTCTCGCACAAAATTATATTTGATATCTATGTGTTTCGTTTTACCATGATATTTGGGATCCTTAGTGTATGTTATTGCTTTGTTTGACTATCACAATTTATTCTTACTGGTTCAATAGCAACATTAATTATTCCCAGATGATTCATGAACCGTCTCAACCAAACGGATTCTTGCACTGCAACTGAAAATGCTACAAACTCAGCCTCCATTGTAGATAAGGCTATGCATGATTGTTTCTTACTGCTCCAAGATATGGCCCCGCCATTTAGTAAGAAAACATATCCGGAAGTAGATTTCCTCTCATCTAAATCTCCTCCCCAATCAGCATCGGTGTAGCCTCTCAAGTGTAAATCATTTCCTTGATAACATAATGAGAAATCAGCTGTCCCTTTTAGATATCTTAAGATTCTCTTCACTGCTTTCCAATGTGCTTGTCCTAGGTCGGACTGGTATCTACTTACCAACCCAACGACATAACAGATGTCGGCTCTAGTGCACATCATGGTGTACATGAGACTTCCAACAACACTTATATAAGGAACATTCTTCATTTGTTCCTTTTATTGTGGAGTCTTCGGACACATTTTACTACTTAAAGTCTCGCCTTTCGTGATAGGGTTGTCTATGGGTTTACAATCTTGCATATGAAATAGTGTACTTGCATATGAAATCAAGAATTTTCTTAATGTATGGTTCTTGTGAAAGAGATACTAATTTTCTTGAGCGATCTCTTGAAATCTTGACTCCAAGAATATATGCAGCTTCACCCATATCTTTCATCTCAAAATTAGATGATAACCATCCTTTGATTTCATTGACAAATCCCTTATCATTTCCAGCTATAATATAACAAATTTGTTATTGGATCTCTTTGTATATACACAATGATCTTCATTTATCATTTTGAAATCATACGACATTATCGCATTATGAAATCGAATATACCACTGTCTTGAGGACTGCTTGAGGCCATAAATTGACTTTAAAAGTTTACACACTTTGTGTTCTTGACCTTCTCTAATAAAACCTATTGGTTGATCCATATAGATTTCTTCTTGTAATTCTCAATTGAGAAAAGCAGTCTTTACATTCATTTGATGCAATTCAAGATCCATGCTAGCAACTATAGCTAGAATAAGTCGGATTGAGGTAAATCGCACATCAGGTGAAAAAGTTTCTTCATAATCTATTCCTTCTTGTTGTTATACCCCTTCGCGACTAAGCGAGCTTTGTATCTTTCAATACTGCCATCAACTTTACGCTTGATTTTGAGAACCCATTTGTTCCCATTGGCTTTGCGTCCTTTAGGTAAATCAACCAATTCTCATACTTGGTTTGATTTCATAGACTCCAATTCTTCTTCCATTGCTTTCATCCATTTTTCCTTAAAAGGGCAATTGAGAGCCTCATTTACATTCCTTGGCTCTTCGTCATCTTGTGGAGTAACTAGAAAATTTGCCCCTCAATCTCAAATCTCTAACGTGGAACTTGTTTCCTGTTTGATCGACGTATTAGAGATTGATTGGTGTTACTCCCACTTGGACCAGCTATCATAGTTGGATCGCCAGTAGGGAATGATGGAGGATCTGAAACTGATTTATTAACTTCCATATTGCTCCCATTGGGATGTAGTATAACCAACTAATTGTCTGCAACTGAATTGCCTTGGTCTTGTGTTTCATATAGAAACAAGTCTTTACCTATCTCGCCCTTCGAAGGAAAATCAGTTTATAAGAATGTGACATCTCGTGATTCAAACTCAGTGATGCTACCACTTTCTTGTTCTCCTATGAAGACGTATCCCTTTGAATGTTCTGAATATATTATGAAGATACATTTCTTCCCCCTTGGACCTAATTTTCCATATTTATGGGAAGGATCATGAACATAGGCAGCACATCCCCATGGCTTTAGGAGACTCAAATCGGGTTTTCGATTTGTCCATAACTCATATGGTGTAGTAGTAATAGATTTAGATAGTACTCGATTGAGGATATATGTGGCAGTCAATAAGGCATCACCCCAAAAGGTGATGGGCAAGTTTGCTTATGCCATCATAGACCTCACCATCTCAAGTAGGGTTATGTTTCTTCGTTCTGCAACACCATTATGTTGCGGAGTTCTGGGAATAGTTAATTGATGTTCTATTCCCATTTCATCACAAAAATTTCTGAACTGATCAGATAAATATTCACGTCCTCGATCGGTTCATAGAACTTTTATCTTTTTATCTAATTGATTCTCAACTAAGTTTTTAAACTTCTGAAAGCATTCTAAAGCTTCTAATTTTTGAGAAATCAAGAAAACATAACTAGATCGAGTGAAATCATCTATAAATGTGATGAAATAAACAGCCCCATGTCTAGCCCTCACATTCATTAGACCACATATGTCAGAATGAATTAGTTGCAATAGAACTTCAGCTTTTATCGCTTTTCCAAATGGTTTTCTTGCTGGTTTTCCAGCTAGGCAATGTTCACAAGTAGTCAAGTCTACTTTTGTTAAGGATCCTAACAAGCCTTCTCTTGCTAGGATATTCATTCATTGTTGGCCAATATGGCCAAGCCTTGCATGCCATATATTCACATCATCATTATTTGAAGATGTAATAAAGGAAAAACAAACATTACTATAATTATAAGCAACGTCAAGTACTATAAAACCATCCGAAATATAACCACAACCATAGTATGTTGTGTCCAAAAATAAATGGACACCAGTACTGGAAAAGTTTAAATTAAAACCAAGATTAATCAGTTCTAACACGGAAATCAAATTTCGACGAATTTCGGGTGCATATAACACGTCATGTAGGTATAGGATTCGACCTCCATGTATGATCAATTTGCATGTGCCGATCCCTTTGACTTCCACTTTTGAATTGTTACCTCCATATATCCATTTTGTTTCCCGTGGTATTCGTCAAAAATCTACGAAAGCACTCCTGTCTTTTGCTATGTGGTCTGTTGCGGTTGAATCTACAGTCCACAAAGGATGAGATTCGGTTAGAAAAACAGAACTCGAAACATTTATATAACTTACTTGTGCAAACAAGTAATTTACCTTCTTCGGCTTGCTACAATTGCGAGCAAAATGTCCCTTGTTACCACAATTATAGCATTTCACCTTTGTCATATTTCTCTTCCTGGCAGGATGCTTTCCTTTTTCGTGTTTAAAAAACTTTCTCTTCTTCCCTCGAGCCTTATCAGAATTGCCTTTTCTTTGGGATCCACCTTGGAATTTACGTTTAAATCCATTCCCATCATGTGAACTGGAACTAGCCATATACACATTAGTATTTGCCTTACTCGCATTAAGGCGATCTTCTTCCAGTTCCAAATGGCGTATTGCATCTTCTAAATTTCTGATGCCCTCATTGTGGGTAAGGTGTATTTTCATATGTTCCTAATTTTGAGGCAATGATCTTATGACAGCTTGAACCTGTTGTTCATCTGTTAGGACATGACCTGCATCTCTTAACTCACTTATCATGTTTGACAAATGCCGTAAATGTACTCTCATAGTATGTTCAAGCTTTTTCTTATATGTGTCAAACTTGATAGTGAGTGACCGGAGTTTGGTAATGGACGTACCACCAAACTTTATAGCAAGTGCGGACCACATGTCCTTTGCTAATTCATAATCCCGATACTTCTTCATGAGATCATTGTCCATGCTGCTCAACAAAGTGATGCGAGCAGTGAAATTCTTCTTCTTCCATATGTCATAAGCGGCACGGTCTCGTCTATGTTAAGCCGTGACTCCCTCTTCAGGCTCTTCCATGGTTGTAGTAAGAGCTTCAAGAACCTCTTGTTCTTCCAAAATATATTGGATTTTCATGCTCCATATCTCATAATTGTCGCCGTTAAATTTTTCTCCTTTGTTAAGTTCGACGACAATGTTCTTAGATGCAGATGCCATTTCTAAACAAAATTACACGTTGGATAATGCATGTTATTCAATGCTCAGAACATACATATTTATTTAATTAATTATACCAATAATAATTGTACATTAGATTTGGAATCAAAAGTTAACTATGTCAACAATCATCATCCAGAATTCCAATTTCCAATTATCATAGATATAATTAATTGCAATTCTAAAAATATATTTAGACACAATTATATAAATATAAATCAACATAAATTCACAGAAAATTTTAATAAAATAGAAAAATAAATAAATATATAAAACTAATTTCATTATTTAAATAGAATTCAACATGTAATGAAATTAAAACAAACAAATTCCAAAAAAAAATTAAGTGTACAGCCACATTCCTAAAACTGTGAAGGATCTGATAATCCTTATCCTAAGATCTTTATCTAACTTGTAATTAACCCTAGGCAGGGGAACTCCCAGTTTCTTGTGATGTCTTTTACGAGTGAAGACTCCTATAGATGCACCAGTTGTCTTTTTTGCACCCCAATTTATGTACTCTTTGATATAGTTGTTGACTAAACGTCTATGATTTTTATTGTCATCTTTAAAGTTGTGAACTTTCAACTTGGTCCAAACCATGTCAAGGAGACTAACGAGATTAGGGTAACCAAGAGTCTCTCTTAGAACTTGGTATTTCGACTCATCTTCCTTTAATCCCCCTATCCAGACAATTTCCTGAATCTTTTCATTCACATGAATGAAATGATTTACGAGTTGCACCAACTCATCCTCTGTGTCTCTTAAAATCAATGTGTGAGTTTGTAGAGTTCTAATCATGTTCATAACCCTTTCCCTTTGAGCGGGTGTTCTAGCAACCATTGCACGTCTATAATGTAACATTTTTCTGTAACAAATACAAAAAAAAAAACTATTTATTTATCAAATAAATGTTGACTATATTTGATAAATAATATATATACGTGTTTATGGTTTAATAACAAAAATTAGACTCATAACAACATATCAAGTATTCATTTTTATTCCTTACAGCAAAAGAAAAAAAAATTAGAATACTTCACGCGCCACCATGGGCCGCCCAGAAGAGTCCACGCGCCACCACGCGCCGGTAAGAGCTTCTACGCGTCCCCACGCACCGGTAGGGTACTCCATGCGCGTGACATGAGCTCACACAAATTCGGGTTGGGTCGACCCGTTTCACATTCAACCGGGTCAATCCTGACCCGAGTTTGGCCCGTTGACCTTGTTGACTTTACAGGTCGGGTGTTGACCGGGTTTGACTGACCCGTTTGGTCTTGCGTTGACTGGGTTCGACCGACCCGTTTGACTTTACGAGTCGGTTTTGACTCATTACCGGGTTTGAATAACCCGTTTGGTCATACGGGTCGGGTCCATGGGTCAACTTGACCCAATTTTTTATTTTGGTTATGGGTTGGGCCGGATAGGAATATATTGGGTTTGTGAATATAGTTAACATAAAAACAAAATTAGCCTAGTGGTTAGGGTATTGGGCTTCAACCATTGAGACTTAGCTTCAAGTCTCACCACCCACACCTATTTGAATTTTTTTTTAAAAGGAAGTCAAACAGGAACAACGACATGTCATTCATCAGTTTGGATCGAAAACGACATGTCGGTTCTTGTCGTCTTCAACCTCTATCTAGGTCTGCAACTGGGTACCCGACCCGGAAATAAACCCATACGAAACCCGAAACTTCAAAGAGGCATATCTAAGTTATTTTAATTCTATTTTTTATGATTCAAAAACCATTTTCTTCATAATTTCATAAGGAATTTAATGGTCTAATTATCATTACCAAAATGACAACTTTTTACGTACAAAATTTGAAAAATTCATAACTGCATTTGACAAACCAATAACATGCTTCAACATTAACAATATGAATTTAAAACAATATGAACCACAACTCTGATACCAATGTTGGAAATAACATAGAATAACATATATCCTAAAGTAATCCCAAGATCATAGTTACCATTGCAATCACATTTGTATATAAATGAACTGCAATGAATTTACACAGCATAAATACCTCTTTTCCTTATCTCTGAAGCAATAAAGTTAATCTGGAAGAAAACCACAAAGTGAATTTCTCTTTTCCAAATTCTAGAGAGAGAGCGTATTTTTCCTTTGCGTTTTTGTGTGTGTTATAGTGAGAGTAACCTTTTCTAAAAGAAAAAACCTTCCTTTTATATGGGAATGGTTCGTGAGAAACTGCCTTTGGCAGTTTCCACTTCTCACACCCCTTCATCATGGGTGTATTTATCCAATAAACTTGAAAATAAGATAGTCTCAGCCACTAACCCCTTGGACTCCGAGGAACTCAGGAGGCAAGGCCACATGATAATAGACTTCATTGCTGATCATTACAAGAACGTTGATAAATACCCGGTGCGAAGCCAAGTTGAACCGGGTTATCTTAGCAAACGCTTGCCAGAATCTGCACCAAATAATCCTGAACCTATAGAAAAAATCCTCCAGGATGTCCAGGAACATATTGTCCCTGGTATAACGCATTGGCAAAGTCCTAATTACTTTGCATATTTCCCTTCAAGTGGCAGCATTGCGGGGATTCTTGGCGAAATGCTTAGCACGTGCTTTAATGTTGTAGGGTTCAACTGGATGTCATCACCCGCTGCAACTGAGCTGGAGAGTATAGTTATGGATTGGCTTGGAGAAATGCTGACGCTTCCAAAGCCTTTCCTTTTCTCTGGCAATGGAGGCGGTGTATTACAAGGAACTACTTGTGAGGCAATTCTGTGCACTTTAGTTGCTGCAAGAGATCAAATTCTAAGGAATATTGGAAGAGAAAATATAACGAAGCTTGTTGTGTATGGGTCTGATCAAACTCATAGTGCAATCCAAAAAGCTGCTCAAATTGCTGGAATCAATCCCAACAATTTCCGGGCGATTAAGACGACCAAATCGTCATTGTTTGGCCTAACCCCAGACTCGCTGCTGTCAACTATTATGTCAGATGTAGAAGCTGGGCTAATTCCATTTTTCCTTTGTGCCACAATCGGGACGACGTCAACAACTGCAGTTGATCCATTAGGACCCCTGTGCAAGATCGCAAAAAAACATAGCATATGGGTGCATGTTGATGCTGCATATGCGGGAAGTGCCTGTATTTGCCCGGAGTTTCGCCATTTCCTCGATGGTGTTGAGGATGCAGACTCATTTAGTCTGAATGCACATAAATGGTTCTTCACCACTCTAGACTCTTGCTGTCTATGGGTGAAGGATCCCAGTGCTCTTATAAAGTCGCTTTCAAAATATCCTGAGTACTTGAGGAACAAGGCTAGTGAGTCGAAGCTAGTGGTTGACTGTAAAGATTGGCAATAACCCTCAGCCGAAGATTTCGTTCCATGAAACTATGGCTGGTGCTAAGAAGCTATGGAGTGACCAACCTGAGAATGTTCCTACGCAGCCATGTGAAGATGGCCAAAACATTTGAAGAGCTTGTCCCTAGTGATAAGAGGTTCGAGATTGTTGTTCCAAGAAATTTCGCTCTGGTTTGTTTTAGAGCAGTGCCATCGGTATTAAGCTTAGGTAAAAACAAGTATAAAAATCTCTCAGCCTCAGAGGCGGAGCAAGCGAATGAACTGAACAGAGAATTGTTGGAGTCGATAAATGCATCCGGGAAAGTGTACATGACGCATGCCATGGTGGCCGGAATTTATATGATAAGATTTGCAGCTGGTGGGACTCTAACAGAGGAAAGACATGTCAGGGAAGCTTGGAAGCTGGTGCAACAACATTTGGAAGCCATACTATGCGTATCATTTTGAATGCTATCAATCATTATTTATCTGGTGCATATTCTACTCATCTTTAACCTTTATCTGTGCATAAATCATATCATATTACGAGATAATTTATTACACTATATATAATGGCACTAACTTACAGTCATTTCTTCAAGGGTCGGGAACCACGCCCCTTCGAAATTCTTAGGGTCAGTGGAAACACACCCCTTAAAATTCTAAAATAGACACCTGGAATTTATGAAGTAATAAATTATTACCTTGACTTCGTATTGTTAATATATTCGTTAAAAGTATATAAGAGTTGAGTGAATTTTATTAATACAATTACAAATTTATCGACTATTTTTAGTTATATTTCACACTTGAATTTTACACCTATCCCTTAAAATTTGAAATTCCCATATTTTTTAAGATTTTACGGATTTTTAAAAATTTTATTTCGTAGGATTTCTTTTTTTAACATTTTTCCGTCTGTATTTTTGCATTGCATCAAAAAATTAATTTAACCTTGTACATTTTGAAATTAACACAAACAATTAACAATATGAAGTGCCGTTGATAAATTATAAATATATACCATTAAATTTAAGTTATAAAATATCATATCAATCCAATGCGATGAATCTAATAATGATTAAGCATGGTTTTGATGAAATTAAAATAAGAACGTCTTGACTAAAGATTTAATATATATATATATATATATTCTTTGTATATTTTTTTTAATTTAGAGTACTGACTCATTATCGACTCATTATCATTGTTTTGCAGATGAAATAAGGTTTTCCGACTTCTTCGATGTTAAAGATGTTTGGATTCATAAATAAGTGCTGTAGCACATGAAATAAGCTTCTTGAATTATTTGATGTAAAAGATGTTTGGATTGATAGATTGTTGTAGCTGATTACATGTTGTGGGCGTGGAATTGTTTTTATTTGAATTTGGAATTGAGCTCCTAAAACTTTTATGTTATAATAAATAACGGTATTATTGATACTTTGGTACCATTGATCTTTTAGTATTATTGAATTATATATATATATATATGTGTGTGTGTGTGTGTTCCCTCTGGTATATATATGTGTGTGTGTGTGTGTGTTTGTTCCCTCTGATATTAGAGCCAGGGAGGAGGTAGGGATTTAGGATTGTTAAAATTTTGTTTATTAATTATTTTGAGTACCGAGTCATTTTGGTTGTGTAGGGCTGTAGGATTTTACCGTTGTAAGTCCCTTAGATCAACCATTGTAGGGCAAGAAATAGGTAACATACAAAATGGAAAATATTTCTAAATCAATGTCTACTTCCAGTTCAAATACTAGAGATGAACAGATTGTTCATCAAGAAAAGATTTGTATAAATCAAAATGACAACATAATTGAAACAAGTTATGCTTGTACAAAAAAAGATAAACATGTCATTAGACCTCAAGATTTATAAAAACATTTTGATAAATGGAATATTCCAACAATTTATGTAACTGATGTTTACAAAGAAGGAAAATTATCAAGTCTCAATAGAGTTAACCCTTTAAACAAATCAAAATATATAATTAAAACAGAAGAAAAAACTCTTAAGATAAACAATTCTTCTCAAATAACTCAATTATTATCTAAGGAAATGGTTAAAAAATACAAAAAGAGTTATAATTATCTTCATATAGTACTTGTCCAAATAGGAATCAAACCTCTAAGCATTGAAGGCTTGGACATTGCAATCTTTGCCTATTTAAGAGAATGTAGATGGCTGAGATTTAGAGATTCTCTACTAGGAACAATAGAATCCAGCTTGTTCAACATACCAATTTATTTCAATTGTTATCCTAATTTCACAGTCTGCTTAGATGACCAAAATATACTAGACGTTTTAACTTTAAATATTAAAACGTTTAATTATGACTTAAAACCGAGAACCATCCCTATAGCAGACATTTATAGGATCCAATATAAAGTAATGCAATTATCTTTTGAAACTAGAGCCATTAATCATGACCAAAAAGGCCACATTGTGTTATTTCAAACTGATTTAACAAGATCAAACATAACAGTTCCTAAAACAATCAATTGGGACCAAATAACTTTACCAGAGGATTGGGGATTAACTAACGCAATCATTCCTTTAAAAATGAGAATTCCTAAACCTTTAACCCAACCAATCCAAAATACATAAATAAAAAACATAACTGAAAATTCTGATGGAAGTGTTCGGATTAGGTTTAGTAGGCCTCCAATAATAAGTTTTGATGACTCACACTTATCCTCATCCAGATTAAATCCCAAAAAGCCTCATGAACAAAGAAGATTTTCTTGTTCAGTAAGATACCCCCTTGGACCTAGCCAGGTTAAAACAAATATTCAAGGAATTAATAATTCCTCAACTATACCACAACCTTATTATTCAGTTCAAACACCCTCCCAACAAGATGGGGAAGAGACATCACAAAGAATGTCTCCAACCTATTCCCAAATGACAGATTTGCCAGAGTTAAACATTATTGAAAAATTTGATATTGATAAAACCTTCTTAAGAAATGATTTTTATTCAAAAGATAATCAATAATTAAGAGAAACATTCTTCAAAAACTTTAATAAAAAAGAAAGAGATCTAATTCAACAAAATTATTACAACTTTATACAAACACACCAAATTCTTATACCTTTCTTCCAATGGTTTGATAGTGAAAAAACAATCAATGTCCAAACAAAAACAAAACAATGGAAAATCACAAGAGGAAAAGATGATGAAGAGATAGAGTCAATTCATCCATCTTTAACAGAAGTAACGATTCCCTATAAAGGAGTAGAAATTAAGGCTTCACCTTTTAAAGTCAAAGAAAATTTATGTGAAATATCAGGAAATGATATAAAAAATATTTATCAACAAAATAATTATGCAAACTGTGGATTTATTTCCTAAATTAGGAATTTGACCACAGCTGTAGATAGGGAATCAGTTTGGTATTAATACCAAATATCATGTATAGTTATTCTTTCTAGAAATAGGAGATCCTAATTTTGTTTTTCTAGAATTAGCTGATTGTATATTTATAGGAGTAGATTTCTCTCTTCCTTCTAGGCTGTATAAATATTCTCTCAATTGTAATAATAAAGAATACACTAAATATTCAAACTTTCACATGGTATCAGAGCAGGGTTCCTCCTAGGTCTTCCTTATTTTTTTCTTCTCCATGTGTCCATCCTTGTCTGCCATGGCTGCCGAAAAAGACAGCTTCATTTCAGAGGTAACCTCCAAGACGTCCTCATCAGATCAGTCCCTTTCTGGTCCAGCTCTCTCTTACGGCAATGAAGTTGTCTCCCTGGTTACCAGCCACAAATTCAATGGACACAACTATCTCCAATGGTCCCAATCTGTGGTGATGTATATTGGTGGAAAAGGCAAGGAGGAATATCTTACTGGTGAAATTTCTGCTCCAAAACAAGATGACCCTACGTACAAAACTTGGAAAGTCGATAATCATATGATTAAATCATGGCTGATAAGTTCTATGAATAATGATATAGGAGAAAATTTTCTTTTATATGCCACTGCAAAGGAATTGTGGGATGTTGTCAAAGACTCCTATTCAAGTTCTAAAAATACCTCAGAACTGTTTGCTATTGAAGCTGCCTTGTATGATCTCTGCCAAGATGATACCTCTGTCACTCAATACTTCAACACTTTCACACGCTATTGGCAGCAGCTGGATCTGTTCGAAGAATATGCTTGGAAGTGCACCGATGATACTACTCTATACCGTACTATTGTGGTGAAAAAGAGAACCTTTAAATTTCTTCATGGCCTCAACAAAAATCTTGATGCAGTCCGGAGCCGAATCATGAGCACCAAGCCCCTTCCTAAGGTCAAAGAAGCATTCTCTGAAGTTCGTCTTGAAGAAAGCAGAAAAAAGGTTATGATGGGCTCTCCAACTCTATCATCAGATCAGGGATCATCTGCCCTTGCTGCCCGAGGACAGTCTCATGGCACCAATCCTGATAATCGTCAGAACAAGGGACGCCCTTGGTGTGACCATTGCTGAAAACCTGGAAACTACAAAGAGACATGCTGGAAAATCCATGGAAAGCCTCCAAATTGGAAACCAAAGTCATGGGGTGATCGGGAGAGTCATGGGAATGTTGCTGCGACTGCTAGTCCTACTGCTGAAGGAAAAAATGATACATCTGAGTCAACTCCTTTCACTAAAGCTCAGCTTGAGGCTCTTGAAAAACTTCTAAGTCAGTCATCGAACTCTACTTAGCCAACTACTCAGGGTACTGGGATGTTGGCCATGAGAGGTAATAAATCAGTAGCCTTGTTTGTCAATAAAAGAACTACTAAATATTGGATTCTTGACTCTGGCGCTTCAGATCATATGACCGAAGATGTGTCTATTCTTTCTGAGTATAACACGAGTACAGGGAATCATACAGTTAAAATTGCAGATGGAACACTTTCTAAGGTGGAGGGTTCGGGCTCAGTCACAATAAATAAGGACTTAACTCTCACATCTGTACTCTATGTGCCTAAGCTGGACTGTAATTTACTTTATATTAGTAAATTTACTTGTGACCTCCATTGTGTGACTAAATTTTTCCCAAATCTTTGTGTATTTTAGGACTTGGATTCGGGGAAAAGGATTGGCAGTGTTGAGATGTGTTCTGGTCTTTATATTCTACAAGATGAAACTCTATCCGCTAGCACAGCTCAAAAGTTTAGTTTGTTTCCTTTGAATAATCAGTCCATGTCCCATTCTAATAAGAATAGTGATATTATGTTATGGCACTATCGTCTTGGTCATCCGAATTTTTTGTATTTGTCAAAAATGTTTCCTTCTTTATTTATTAATAAAAATCCAAACTCTTTTTGTTATGAAGTCTGTCAGTTTGCAAAATACGCTCGCAATAGTTACTCTAGATTAACATATAAACCATCCAAACCATTCTCATTGATTCATAGTGATGTATGGGGACCCTCAAGTGTTAACACTTTAACAGGAAAAAGATGGTTTATATCGTTTATTGATGATCATACTAGATTAACTTGGGTGTTTCTTATGAAAAATAAATCTGAAGTGAGTGAGATTTTTCAGAATTTTCATTCTATGATTAAAACTCAGTTTCAAACTCGGATTCAAATTCTCAAAACTGATAATGCCAAAGACTTTTTTAATTCTGTTCTTAGTCCTTATCTCATCCAACAGGGCATCATTCACTTAAGTTCTTGTGTTGACACTCCTCAACAAAATGGAGTTGCTGAACGCAAAAATCGACATCTTCTTGAAGTTGCTCGATCTCTCATGTTTGCCACTCACGTTCCCAAATTTTTCTGGGGTGATGCTCTTCTTACTGCTGCCTATCTAATCAATAGGATGCCATCTAAAGTCCTCAAATTTCAAACTCCTTGTCAAACTCTCTTGCAATTATTCCCTCATACCAGGTTCATTAGCTTTATTGATCCTAAGGTTTTTGGCTGCACCGCTTTTGTCCATCTCTATTCCCAACATCGTAGTAAGTTAGACCCTAAATCTATCAAATGCATCTTTATTGGTTATTCATCTCATCAAAAGGGTTATAAGTGCTATTCTCCTACTACTCGAAAAACCTATAACTCTATGGATGTCACCTTTTTTGAAAATCATGCTTACTACAAACCTGAGATTCAGGGGGAGAATGTGAGTGAATCTCATCTTTGGGATATTATTCTGAGTACCCATACTCCACCTCCACCTATTGTTCAAACTGCCAGCCCACAACCGATCGGTCCATCTACTTCCCAAGTCATAGAAAATCAAAGTCCATCTAGTCCATCTATTTCCCATGTCATAGAAAATCAATTTGAAACAACTTCTGGGCCGTCTATAACTGATGATCCTTAACAAGAACCTAAAGAGCTTCATGTCTACCAAAGAAGGAAAAATTCTGACAAAGAAATAAAGGACAGTACACATCTCGAGGACCACCATGAATTGGAATTGGATCCACATCCTCCAGAAATACATTCAGGTTTGAGTAATCCTAGTCATGATAATATTACTCATATAAATGATGATTCAAATCTGCCTATTGCTTTGAGAAAGGGAGTTCGTGCTTGTACTAAACATCCCATTGGCAACTTTGTGTCCTATAAAATCTTATCTCCATCATATCAGGCATTTGTTTCTGTGATTGATAATATACAGATTCCTCATACAATCCAAGAGGCGCTAATTGATCCTGATTGGAAAAAGGCTGTACAAGATGAGATCAACGCTCTGGTAAAGAATGGTACTTGGACAATTACAAAATTACCAATTGGGAAGAGACCTGTGGGATGCAAGTGGGTATTTACCATTAAACATAAAGTAGATGGTAGCGTTGAGAGGTTTAAAGCTCGTCTGGTTGCTAAGGGTTTCACTCAGTCTTATGGGATAGATTATCAAGAGACCTTTTGCGCCAGTTGCTAAACTCAACACCATCCGTGTTCTATTCTCTCTTGCTGCAAATAAGGACTGGCCACTGCACCAACTGGATGTTAAGAATGCTTTCCTGAATGGTGATCTTGAAAAAGAAGTCTATATGGATATTCCACCAGGCTTCGAGAATTCATCCAACCAAGACAAAATATGCAGACTCAAAAATCTCTATATGGCCTTAAACAATCTCCTCGGGCATGGTTTGGTAAATTCACTAAATCAATCATTCAGAATGGCTATACTCAGTGTCAGGCCGATCACACATTGTTTGTCAAACTCTCATCAGATAAAAGGATAGCTATCCTAATCGTTTATGTTGATGATATAATACTGACAGGAGATTACAAGGAGGAACTGGCAAGATTGAAGAGTTTCTTATCAAAGGAATTTGAGATTAAAGACCTTGGGTATCTCAGATATTTTCTTGGCATGGAAATTGCACGATCAAGACGTGGCATATTTGTTTCTCAACGTAAGTATGTTCTAGACTTACTCAAAGAAACAGGTATGCTTGGGTGCAAACCGGCCTCAACTCCAATGGATTCTAACAAGAAAATTGGCTCAGGGATAGATAAGACACCTGTGGACAAGGGGAGATATCAAAGGCTAGTTGGACGCCTTATTTATCTATCTCACACTAGACCTGATATTGGTTTTCCTGTTAGTGTGGTCAGTCAATACATGAATAATCCAACTGAAGAACACACGGAAGCTGTTACTAGAATCCTTAGATACCTCAAGATGACTCCTGGAAAAGGTCTTCTATTCAAGAAAAGTGATAATAGAGAAATAAAAGTCTACACAGATGCAGACTAGGCAGGAGATGTAACAGATAGAAGGAGTACTTCAGGTTATTGTTCTTATGTTTGGGGTAATTTGGTAACATGGAGGAGTAAGAAACAGTCAGTTGTTTCTAGAAGTTCAGCTGAAGCAGAATTTAGAGCTCTGGCTCTTGGCATTTGTGAAGGAATTTGGCTGAAAAAGTTACTTGGTGAACTTGGAGTATTTACGAAAGAGTCTATACATATGTTTTGTGACAACCAGGCTGCCATTAGTATTGCAAAAAATCCTGTTTATCACGACAGGACTAAGCATATTGAGATAGATAGACACTTATCACTGAGAAAATTGAGAATGCCATTTTTCAAATCATTTATACTCCATCAAGGTTTCAAACAGCTGACATCCTCACCAAAGCTCTCCCAAGAACCGGTTTTGAAGAATTAATGTGCAAGCTTGGGATGTTTGATATACACAACCCAGCTTGGGGGGGAGTGTGGATTTATTTCCTAAATTAGGAATTTGACCATAGCTGTAGATAGGGAATCAGTTTGGTATTAATACCAAATATCATGTATATTTATTCTTTCTAGAAATAGGAGATCCTAATTTTGTTTTTTCTAGAATTAGCTTACTGTATATTTATAAGAGTAGATTTCTCTCTTCCTTCTAGGCTGTATAAATATTCTCTCAATTGTAATAATAAAGAATACACTAAATATTCAAACTTTCACACAAACCAATGTTTGAATACTATTAGCGAACAACTAAATAGAATTGAAGACATTATAGCAAAACCCATCCTAAAACCTATTGACAAAACGTCAAAACCACTAAAAATTGTTGATAACAAACCTTTATTCATGCCACATGAAATCCCTCCAAAACACGCTAAACTTTAGCCAACAAAGAAGAATTTATGCAAGAAATAAATAGAAAACTCAACCAGATAAAAGAAGAATTCTCTAGTGTTGTCGCACCAGACACCCCCCAAACTTCTAAACATATAAATTTTATTGGTAAAACAGATTCATCAGAATCATCAGAAACTGATGATCAAAATACTTCCTCAAGTGATAATTCTATTCAAATCAACAACATGAATTGGAAAAAAACCTCCGAAAATGTATCATCCAAGAGCTTCAGCCTCAGATTTAGTTTTGGAAGAATCTTCTCAAATACAACAAAGAAAATACAATGCCAATTCTATCTATGAATGGAACATAGATGGCATGTCTGATTATAATATTATTATGGTCTTACAACAAATGACTATGGTCAGTAATGCCTATAGGACTAAACATAGTTCAACAGACCAAGCCATAGCCCACTTGTTGGTAGCTGGCTTCATTGGCTCCCTCAAATCTTGGTGGGATAGCCACCTACAAGAGCAAAACCAAAGTGAAATTCTTAACGCAATCAAAATTGATGATAATGGAATACCAATTTTGGATGAAGATGGTAATGAAATTCAGGATGCTGTCAATACCTTAATTTTTGCAATAACTCTCCACTTTGTAGGGGATCCTGCAAACGTAAAAGACAAAAGTCCAGCTACACTAATGAACTTAAAATGCAAAACCCTTCATGATTATAGATGGTATAAAGAAACATTTTTTGTTAGGGTTATGCAAATGCTTAATAGTAACAATGCCGATTGGAAAGTTAAATTTTTGGCAGGATCACCCAACATCTTAGCTGAAAAGGTTAGAGAAAAAATTAGGAAACAATATGATGGTACTATACCATATGACAATTTAACTTATGGATAATTACATAGTTTTGTCTAGAAAGTTGGAATGAAAATTTGCAAAGATGAAAAACTCGCCTACCAAAGGCAAAAAGAGAGAAAACAGTTAGGAAAAGAATTGGGAAATTTTTGTCAACAATTTGACAATAATCACATAAATTCTTTTAAAGGAAAGAAAACCAATAAAACAATAACCTACAAAGGTCAACATGATAAAACCATGAATAATCGTAAGAACCATACATACAAACCCACATTTAGGAAAAAAACCTTTTCAACAAAGCAAATTTTCTAAAACAAACAAACCCACAAAACAATTCACGTGCTTTAGATGCTATAAACAGGGTCATATCGCTAGATATTGTAAATTTAGTAAAGGAATTAGAGAATTAAGCCTTGATGATGAGCTTATACGTAAAATTGAAATGATCATGATACAGTCCTCTGATTCTGATTCAAGTGAAAAAGGAATGTTCGACGACAACCAAATTGACGAAATCAAAACCTCCAGTGAAAATGAAATAAATGTCTTAACCAAAGACCAAGAATTCCTCCTAGAAGCCGTTAATAAAATTGATGATCCTCTTTTGAGAAAAGAGTATCTAGAGAGACTAAAAAATACCTTCGAAAAAACTGATAGGAAAATAGAAACTCATAAGGCTTATAGTTTTCAAAACATTATTGACAAATTTGAAAAGCAAGAAAAAGGGAAATTAACACTTGAAGATTTAACAAAAGAGATCCAACAACTAAAAATTGAAGTTAAAGATTTAAAAGAACAACAAAAACAACATTCGAAATTACTTGTTGCCAAAGAAAAAGATAAATATGAAGACGATGAAGATCATAATGAAGATTTCATAAATATGCTAACCCAAATAACTTATCAAAAATGGCATATTAAGATAAAACTCTTAATCAATGATGAATTTATCCTAGAAACAATTGCTCTATTTGATATTGGAGCAGACTTCAATTGTATCCAAGAAGGATTAGTTCCTACAAAATACTATGAAAAAACACTAGAATCTATTAAATCAACCAATGGCTCAATACTTTTTATCAATTACAAATTATCAGATGTTAAAGTTTGTAATAAAATATTTGTTTAAACACCTCATTCTTATTAATAAAAAATTTGAGAAGAAGTATGATACTAGGAACACCCTTCATTAGTTTAATACAACCATTTAGTGGAGATGATTCAGGGATATCCACAAAAATAATAGGGGAAGTTCTTATCTTCAAATTTATACACAAACCTATCCAAAGAAACCTTAGTATCCTCCAAGAATACTCAACGTCACAGAACAAAATTAATCACCTTATCCTAGATAAACAAAAACATATATACTTCCTCCAAGAAGTTAAAACTAAAAGAATCGAATCCCAACTTCAACAGAATGATATTCGCACAAAGATAAAACAAATACAAAAAACTATTGAAACTCAAATTTGCTCTGACCTACCTAATGTCTTTTGGGATAGAAAAAACATATGGTCAGTCTGCCTTATGAAAAAAAAATTCATGAAAAAGAAATACCAAAAAAAAGCCAGACCAATACAAATGCATAAAGAATTAGAAGAACATTGTAAAAAGGAAATCGATGATCTTCTACAGAAAAAACTAATTAGGAAAAGCAAGTCTCCTTGGAGTTGCTTGGCCTTCTATGTTCAGAAAAATGTTGAACTTGAAAGAGGAGTTCCAAGACTTGTCATAAATTATAAACCTCTTAATACAACCTTAAGATGGACAAGATATCCAATCCCAAACAAAAAAGATTTATTACAAAAACTATCCAATTCAAGAATCTTTTCCAAATTCGACATGAAATCTGGATTTTGGCAAATCTAAATTAAACCAAAAGATAGGTATAAAACCGCATTTACTGTACCATTTGGTCAATATGAATGGAATGTAATGTCCTTTGAGTTAAAAAATGCCCCATCAGAATTCCAAAGAATAATGAATGAAATAGTCAATCCATACTCTCAATTCCTTATTGTCTATATCGATGATGTTTTTATATTTTCATCTAGTATAGATCAACACTTTAAACATTTAAAAACATTTATTCATATTGTCAAAACAAATGGTTTAGTTGTTTCAAAAACAAAAATAAACCTTTTCCAGACAAGGATCTGATTTTTAGGACAAATAATCTACAATAGTACAATCATACCTATTCAAACATCCATTGAATTTGGTAAAAAATTCCATGATGTCATCACTGATAAAACTCAGTTACAAAGATTCTTAGGAAGTCTTAATTATGTAATGGACTTTTATCCTAAACTTAGTCAAATTTGCAAACCTTTATATGAAAGGTTGAAGAAGAATCCAGCACCGTGGACAAACCAACACACTAATACCATCCGACTGATTAAAGCCCAAATCACCCATTTACCATGTTTGCATTTAGTAGACCCATTAGCCTTCAAAATAGTTGAAACAGATGCCTCAGATTTAGGGTATGGAGGTATTCTCAAACAAGTACAAGATAATAAAGAACAAGTTATCCAATTTACTTCCAAATTTTGGAATGAAACTCAACAAAAATACTCCACTATCAAAAAAGAGATTTTATCCATTGTCCTATGCATTTCCAAATTTCAAAGTGATTTAATCAATCAAAAATTTTTACTTCGTATTGATTGTCAAACTGCTAAATATATTTTACAAAAGGATGTTCAAAATATTGCATCAAAACAAATTTTTGCAAGATGGCAAGCAATTTTATGTATGTTTGATTTTGACATTGAATACATTAAAGGAGAAGCTAATTCCCTGCCTGACTTCCTCACCAGGGAATTCCTTCAGGGGAGATAACCATCATGCCTCCTAAAAAGACCAACCCTCCAATCACTCAAAAACAATCAAAGGCTTCTTATGCCCAAAAGCCCACAAACACCAAATCATGGTATGAACTCGTATGTGAAGAAGAAGTCCAAGAAAGGGGCCAACAATCAAAAGGAAAAGGCATAGCCTTAACAAACTCTTCTCAGAGCCCAACAAATATAGAGCAAATCCATAATTGGATCAGCTCTTTTCAGCAAAGTCCAGAAGCAGCCTTAGCTATGATTGGGTTAATACCAAATTTACCAAAAAATGAGATTTTGAAATTTAAAGAACCTCAAACTCTTCCAAAAAATTCCCAAGAATTTTCCCAATGTGAAAAATTTTCACTAAGCACATTGCAAAAGGCAGCTCAAATTGCTCTTTCAAAAAACAAAGAACTTGTTTCTGTAGCTCCACCATTAAAAGCCTTTAAACCAGGACAAAAATATATTCAAAAAGAAATTGTAGCTAATCTTTTGGTTTTCGAAGAAGGATGTGATTTTGAAAACCCTAAACAATTAGTTCAACAAATTTTTCCAAAAAATTTTCATTTTATCCCTAAAGATTTAAGGAAAACTCAAAAATTTTATGAATTTCTTCTTGTTGATTCTGACTCTTATTAGTTCACTATGAGGATAAAAACCAACCAGGATTTATCACTCATTCAACCTTTCATATTATGAAAATCCTTAGTCCTTCTAGATATAATTACTGGGACTATCAAAGAGCTTGGAACATATCACTCTTTCTCCAAAATAGTCATCACAGGCACTTCTGGATGATTTACTTCAAAAGGAACACTTTTTTCAAATTTCCCAATTGGTTTTCCCAATGGTGGGATCATTTTGGATTAATTCCCGAAATCCTACCCCTAACTGTCCATGAAGGATTCAATGAGTTCAAGCTCAAGTTCAAAGTTTCCAAAGCAGATTCAAACTTCCCTCCATCACTTCATTTCTCAACAAAGTTCCACCTCTCATGGATTTTACAATGGGAATATGAAATTGTCCAAAATATTAGCAATCTCCCTAATTTGATCCGGAAATTTAAAGTCAAGTGGTGGGATGAATTTGATGCATCCCACATGTCCAAAGAAAAAATTCAACTTTGTCTCTAAAGTTCACCTCATTAAACTCAGGCAATTACCCCTGAAATTGCCAATTTTTTACAGAAAAAGACTGTGGCATCAATATCCTTAGCGGGAGCTAAGACAAAACAAGAACTTAAAGACCACCTCAAGACTATTATTTCACAACTCCAAGATGAAAAAGAGGAAGCAGAAGAAGAAGATGGAGAAGAATCTTACCGAAGCTCTAGTGCCTCGGTCAATCTTGCCCAAAGCAATGAAGATGACTGTTATGGAATCATCTAACTTATTCCAAACAGTTCGAAATTACCGCTTCTCTCAAAAAGAAGACTGGCCAAAAAACCAACATTAGCTCCAGAGAATATCTGGCATAATATTGAAGAGTCAGAGATTCCCTGCAAAAGAAACATTTAATGCTCTTTTTAAAAAAAAAAAAGTCAAAATATTCACTCAATAGTATTCATGTGATGCTATAGTGAGATAAAGTTTTCTATAAATTAGGAGGATTCGTGCAATGTGATCCAAGCTTTACCAAGCCAATTCTAAAACTTTCTCTTTCACTCTCTTTTGATGTAAACTTTCCAAAAGCTCTCCAAAAAGAAATCTTTCATTGTAAGTTCAATTTCTTTCAATAATCATTCAATGTTTAATCTTTCAAGTTCTTTGATTATTCTCTTTTAATCTTTCAAGTTCTAGTTCTTTTATTAATCATTCATCATGTTTGGTTTTAATGTTTATTTAAGTTTTTATTTGTAATGTTTATTTAAGTTTTTATTTGTATTCTTCGTTTCTTTAAATTTTTGTTCATCACTTAATCTGGTTCCAATGTGGCACTACCGCCGTTACCTATTTAAGTGTTAATCTCACTTCTTAATATGATTTCAGTACGGCTCTGGCGCCGTTGTCTTATTAAGTTGTAAGATTATTTAAATTAATGTTTATTTAAATTTTAAGTTTATATATATATATATATATATATATATATATATATATATAGTCATTAGATTTTGGGGGTGATCGTTAAAAGTAAGGATCAGTAGAATCGGAATATGCTCTATGAAAGACGGCTTATTTTTTCCCCAGATAATTTGGTCCTTAAATCCTTTAGCTGTTAAGGATGTACCAACCTAATATTGTTATAAGCCAATTAGCCAAACAGTTTTCACCTCAAAGGTGCTAATTTATCGGGTTCTTTTATAGCTTCAGTTTCAAACATGCCTCTTGATTTGTATATGTTTTTAATTTATTTGTTTCCGAATTTTTATCCCTTAGATCTTATATCTGAAGGCTAGACTACAACCATACAGACAGGATATTTATTAGTTCCATAAATATTTATAATTAGGGGTGAGCGGTTCCGAGTACCTTGAGGAACCAGAACCGTAACTGCACAGTGCAGAGTCCCAAAAAAAGGAACCGAAACTGGAACCGCATAGTACATGTTCTTAAATTCAAGGAACCGGAACCTAAAATGCAGGTTCCGGTTCCTTTCCCGGGTACCTTGTAAAAAATCAATCACCCCCTATTAGTTTAAAAAATGACAAAAATACCTTAAAAGTTAACAAATACACCCCTAACAAATTTTGATTACTCATTCATTTGTATCCAATGTAACTCATAACCTGTAATCTCTAGGCAATACTTGAATTCAATCAATTCATCACAATTCACATAAATTAATTATGTTTAATGTAATATTATAATTAATTAAATTTTTAATCATTTAATTAAGTATTGTAATATTATTTATAATAGAATGATATAATTAATTAAGTAATCATACTATAAATTTATAATGTAATATTACAATTAATAAAATTCTAATCATTTAATTAAGTATTGTGTAAATTAGTAAATTACTAATGTTTATAATATAATGTCATAATCAATTAAGTAATCATTTAATTATGTAATATAATGTTATAATTAATTATGTGATCATACTATAATGTAATGTTATAATAAATTAAGTAATCATACTATAAATCTACAATGTAATGTTATAATTAATTAAATTTTTAATCATTTAATTAAGTAATGTAATAATGTAGTAAATTACTAATGTTTATAATGTAATGTTATAAATTTATAACTAATTAAGTAATCATTTAACTATGTAATACTATAATTAATTAAGTGATCATAATATAATGTAATGTAATAATGTTATAATTTACTTAAGTAATTATTTAACTATAATGTAATATTTAATTAATTAAATTTCCAATCATTTGTTTATAATGTAATGTTATAATTAATGTTTATAATATAATGTCTTAATCAATTAAATAATCATTTGATTATGTAATGTTATAATTAATTATGTAATCATACTATAATGAAATGTTATAATGAATTAAGTAATCATACTATAAATCTTTAATATAATATTATAATTAATTTGTTTATAATAGAATGTTATAATTAATTAATTAAGTGATCATAATATAATGTAATGTTATAATGAATTAAGTAATCATACTATAAATTTATAATGTAATGTTATAATTAATTAAATTTCTAATCATTTAATTAAGTAAATTAGGAAGTAATTATTTAATTATGTAATGTTATAATTAATTATGTGATCATAATATAATATAATGTTGTAGTGAATTAAGTAATCAGAGTATAGATCTTTAATGTAATATTATAATTAATTAAATTTTTAATCATTTAATTAAGTAATATAATGATGTAGTAA
Organism: Pistacia integerrima; assembly: GCA_026225825.1. Taxonomy (NCBI): domain Eukaryota; kingdom Viridiplantae; phylum Streptophyta; class Magnoliopsida; order Sapindales; family Anacardiaceae; genus Pistacia; species Pistacia integerrima. Next base: position 22,619,305 of record CM047747.1, read on the forward strand.
ATTTCTAATGTTTATAATATAATGTTATAAATTTATAACTAATTAAGTAATCATTTAATTATGTAATACTATAATTAATTAAGTGATAATAATATAATGTAATGTAATAATTTTATAATTTAATTAAGTAATTATTTAACTATAATGTAATGTTTAATTAATTAAATTTCTAATCATTTGTTTATAATGTAATTTTATAATTAATGTTTATAATATAATGTCATAATCAATTAAGTAATCATCTAATTATGTAATGTTATAATTAATTATGTAATCATACTATAATGAAATGTTACAATAAATTAAGTAATTATATTATAAATCTTTAATATAATATTATAATTAATTTGTTTATAATAGAATGTTATAATTAATTAAGTAATCATTTAATTATAATGTAATATTATAATTAATTACGTAATCGTACTATAAATTATAATGTAATGTTATAATTAATTAAATTTCTAATCATTTAATTAAGTATTGTGCTAAACTGCTAATGTAGTAATGTTTATGTAGTAAATTACTAATTACTAATTACTAATATTTATAATATAATGTCATAATCAATTAAGTAATCATTTATTTATGTAATGTTATAATTAATTATGTAATCATACTATGATGTAATGTTATAGTGAATTAAGTAATCATACTATAAATTTTTAATGTAATATTATAATTAATTAAATTTTTAATCATTCAATTAAATTTGTACTAATGTTTATAATAAAATGTTATAATTGATTAAGTAATTATACTATAAATCTATAATGTAATGCTATAATTAATTAAATTTCTAATTATTTAATTAAGTAATATACTAAATGTTATAACTTATAAGTCAATTAATTAAATAGTAATCAATTAATGTAATGCTATAATTAATTATACTATAAATCAATTAAGTAATGTTATACAATTATAATTAATTAAGTAATTATTTAACTATAATGTAATGTTATAATTGATTAAGTATGATATTTAACTAGTAATTAAATTTTAATGTTTATCAATTTATCATATATAATTAATTAATAGCTAATTTACTATAGATATACTTAGAGCTTGATAATTGAAGTAAATAACTAAATATATTATTATTCAATCAAATATACTATTTTATTCAAAAATAATTCTTTTAATAACATAAAAACATTTTTAATTGGATCATAATTCAAATTATTCACTTAATTAATCAAAACTTTAATATTAATATATTATAATATATTAAAGTTTTTAAAATGGTGTAATTTAGATGTAATAAGTATAATTGTATATTTATTTAATTAGGTTATTCTGAAAATTTAATATTTTCTATTTTAAATATTTTATTTTTTCTATTTTAAATATTTTTATATGTAAAATAATAGAAACCCCCATTATTCTTTATTCACATTTCACAAATATTTCATATTTACATTACAGTCCAGGTTCCAAAACATGTTCCAAAAATTGGTTCTTTTTCCAAGTTTCGGTTCTGGTTCCGGTTCCTCCACACATAAGAACCAAAACCGGAACCGCATAGTATCGGTTCCAATAAAATGAAACCGGAATCTACCCGCACAGTGTCGGTTCCGGATAGGTTCCGGTTCTGATTCTACCCGCTACCTATGCTCACCCCTATTTATAATCTATGTGTTTCATGCAGCACAATAACTACGCCAACGGCCAACCCCAAATAGTTATTTGCCACTAAATAGGTGCTATTCAGAATATGGAATGATTTATGTATTTAATGTTCACCAACTCCATTAGCAACTTTCTCATTCATATGCACTTTACACATGCGAATTACCATACCGGGTCTTAACTCTTGAGATCCTGAAAGGCTATATCAATTATATGGTCCCAGTATTGTTTCTGGCCGTATGTGGTCTACTTTGTTGCTATTGATCTTTTAGTACGGATCAATAGAAATCGGATATGCAGAAAGACAAGATATATAATCTTATTTTCCATATTTATATCATCCATATGTTTCATATCAATATAATATTTGCAGCCCCGTTCAGTTTAATTTGTGGACTTATGTTTTTGACACATAGTCTGCTGGCAGAGCTATTAGCTTTATTAGCTGAAACCTAGGCATATTAAAGAGTGATTAAGAAAGCTTTAAAATTGTTTGTTTTCATTTCTAAATGAAAATATAGGAATAAGAGCTGGTTGCAGCCATGAAGTACAGCAGAGATTAATAGATTTTGCATCTTTAAAATCCGTGGATTTGTTGTTTTGAAGGAATATACGGTAAACACGTGAAACCAATGCTTTATCTTGCGTGTGTCAACATTTTTTATTTGGTCTCGTCTAATAATTTGCGTTGACCATAAGTTATAACTAAAGAGAATTATAATACAAGTCTAATAAAATAATTGGTGGATTACTTTAAAATTATTTTGACGGCGGAGGCTGCAAATATTATTATATTCATATGCATGAAACATATGGATGATATAAATATGGATAACAAGATATATATCTTCTTGTTGTAATAATCACTCTCAAGAAACCAAAACAGAAACGATAAAACAAACATCCACAAAATCAAGAGACCATAATTTACCGTGGTTCACCTTTCCAAGAATGGGAAGGCTACGTCCACGTTGAGCTCCGAAAACGGATGAAGCTCATTGCACTAATTGATGAACTAGTTTACAGATTACAGACACAAGATCAAAAGGTCCAAGAGAACCCGAAACCACCCTATCTAGTAACAAGCAATCCTAGGAAACTAACGCTCAGATTCCCAATCCTAAGAGAGACAAAACCCCACTATCAGAATGATAAACCCAATCACTCAACAAGTTACACAGAATCAAGATTTCAGAAAAGCAAATATGAACCCTAGCAGAGCAAACCTAATATACAGTATCAATCGAAAGAAAGACCTAATGAAAACTGAAGAAAGGTTGCTTATATATCGTTGACCAAGATGGACTAATCTCTACTGTTGGATCTCTTGAAGACCGATGGTCCAGATTCATTCTTGAAACGACAGCGTATTGGCTCTAAGTAACACGGCATCGTTTCAGTCTTCACACTTACAATCTCCACCTTGAAGACTTGAAACCAACTCTCTCTCACCTGACTCCCTTTTAGTGCAGTGTGCCTCAATTTGAATCCCTCATAGCTCTGCTGATATTCTGATTACTTCACGTACAGCAAGTTCATGCAATGCTTGAACTTGGCTGGACTGACAATCTTTGTTCCCATGTCTGCTAGATTTTCTTCTGTGGGAATCTTCCTTAGTTCAATCAGCTCTTTGTTGATCATGTCTCTGATGAAGTGGAACCTTACGTCCACATGTTTTGTTCTCTCATGGTAGATGGGATTTTTGCTTAATAATATAACACTTTGACTATCTGAGAAGATAGTTACTTTGCTACCAGTCAGCTCAGTTTCTGTCAATAAACCTTGCATCCATAGTGCTTCCTTGAAACCATCTGTCAGGGCTACATATTCTGCTTCAGTCATTGATAGGGCAACTAGAGGCTGGAGTTGTGATTTCCAACTGATGCAGTTCCCTCCAAGGGTGAAGCAGTATGCAGTGGTTGACTTCCTACTATCCTTGTCACTTGCAAAATCTGAATCCACATACCCCACAAGATCAAGTGTAGATGTTCTTTTGCAATACTCTAAACCTATATATGCAGTACTGTTTATATATCTGAGTACCCATTTCAAAGCAATCCAATGATCACTTCCTAGATTTGACATGAACCTACTCAACAAGGATATTGCAAAAGCTAAATCTGGTCTGGTGCTAATCATTGCATACATTACTGATCCTATCACATTTGAGTAACGGACAGTCTCCGTTTTTATGGTTTCAGCAGAATTTTTAGGACATTGTGACTTAGACAGTATAAAATGGTTAGCTAGTGGCATTGTCACATGTTTGTAATCAGCCATTCCAAATTTAGAGACTAATTTCTGCAGGTATGGTGTTTGGTGGACTTTTAAGGTACTCCTACTTCTGTCCCTGACTATAATCATTCCCAGTATTTTCTTTGCCACTCCTAGGTCTTTCATATCAAATTCAGAACTGAGTCTAGCCTTTAATTCATTTATTTTTTATTTTGATTTACTGATTAGGAGCATATCATCTACATAAAGTAGCAAGTAAATAGGCATGACATCTTTCAAAGCAAAGTAAAAACAGTTATCATATTTGCTCTTAGTGAATCCTAGGTTAAGTATAAAGGTATCAAACCTTTTATACCACTATCTGGGTGACTGTTTAAGTCCATACAAGGACTTATGCAGTCTGCCTACATGGTCTGGTCTTAGACTATCTACAAAGCCTACTGGTTGGGCCATGAAGATTTGCTCTTCTAAATCCCCATGAAGGAAGATTGTTTTAACATCAAGTTGCTCTAACTCTAGGTCTAGGTGAGCTACAACAGGCAGTATCATCCTGGTGGTTTTATATTTTACTACGGGAGAGAAGACTTCATTGAAGTATATACCCTCCCTTTGGGTGAACCCTTTGGCCACCAATCTAGCTTTGTATCTAGGTGGTTCATTATTTACTACACCTTCCTTAATCTTATACAGCCATTTACACTGAATAACTTTTTGATTTTTAGGTTTAGGAACAAGGGACCAAGTCCCATTTACCTTTAGGGAATTCATTTCCTCTTTCATTGCATGCCACCATTTGTGCTTGTCCTTTGAAGTAATTGCTTCTGAGAATGAATCTGGTTATGTCCTCATTACTTCAATTCCTGCGAGTAGGGCAGTGTAAATCAACTCTGCATATGAGTACCTTACTGGAGGCCTAATCTCTCTTCTGGTCTTGTCCCTTACTAGTTGGTATTCCTGCAACTTATCCAGCAAGGGATCTTGGGCCTCTTCTGTTTCACCCTCATGTTGATCAGGTGCATTAGGTGTTGTTGCTTCTTCTGGTACAAGATCATCCTTAGTTTGGGTGTCCTCTGGTTGCCTGATGGTTGTCTCCACCTCAATTGGTGTAGTGTCTGGTTGTCCTGGTTGGGTTACAGTTTTGCTTGGAGAACCTGCATCAATGTTAGCAAACTTGCAAGGGAAATCCCCTTCATTACAGATTACATCTCTGCTAATAATGATCTTTAATCTTGGTGCAGTTCTATCCTATAATCTGTAACCTTTAATGCCCTCTTGATATCCTAAAAGTATACACTTTATGGACCTAGGCTCTAGTTTCCCATTACTTGCGTATGCATATGCAGTACATCCAAACACCCTTAGGGACTTAAGTTTAGATCTCTTCCTGACCATTTAGATTCCGAACAATTGAATCCTATGGAGCTATTAGGGCTTCTGTTTATTAAGTAGGCTGCAGTGGTCAATGCTTCTCCCCAAAAGGTTTTTGGAAGGCCTGAAGTGAACAGTGGACACCTAACTTTCTCTAACAAGGTTCTGTTCATTCTCTCAGCAACTCCATTTTGTTGAGGGGTTTTCCTAACTATCCTATGCCTTAAGATACCTTGATCCCCACAGTAGTTGTCAAATTCCATATTGCAAAACTCCAGGTCCATTGTCTGTTCTTAAGGCTTTCACTCTTCTGTCTATTTGATTTTCCACTAGTGTTTTCCAGGTTTTAAACTTAGGCAGTGCCTCATCTTTGGACTTCAGTAGGTATACCCAAACCTTTCTACCGAAGTGATTAACAATGGAAAGGAAGTAGGAATTCCCTCCATGAGATCTAATTCTTTCAGGTCCCCAAAGGTCAGCATGAAGATAGTTTAAACAGTTTTTTGATAAGTGTATGCCTTTAGTGAAACTACCTCTATGTTGTTTTCCTAAAACACAGGTTTCACAGAAGTCTAGGGTTGTTATTTTATCCTTTCCAAATAAATCTTGTTGGCTGAGAATACTCATACCCTTTTCACTCTTATGCCCTAGCCTAAGATGCCACTTATCAGTAGTATTAAGATTGGTGGAGACCAGGGCATTATTCCCTTTCTCAGGATGATAACTGCCACACAGAAGTTACAACCCATTCTTCTTCAGCCCCTTCAACACAATATGGTTATTCTTAAACACATTTATGCAACCCATTTCAGCCTTATAACTACAGACTGATTCATCTAGAGTGCCTAAGGATATTAGGTTCCTCTTCAATTCAGGAATGTATCTAACATTTGATAACATAATATGTTTTCCATCATCCAACCTTAGGGTTATACTACCTAATCCTAACACTCTGTAAGTGTTGTTATTCCCCATATAGACAATTTCATATTCACCACCCCTAAAGTCCTGGAACCAATCTCTGTTAAGACTCATATGGAAAGAGCATCCTGAGTCTAACACCCAGTCATGTGTTTGATCTGTCCTAGACACAGTGAGGACTTCTGGGTTAGTAATATTATTATCAGCACAAACTACATTGCTCTCAGTATTTATAGACTTTTGTTTTCTAATCCAATCATAACAATTCTTTTTTAAATGCCCTAGCCTATTACAGAGAAAACACTTCCTACTCTCCCCTTTCTTATTCGTCCCTTTCCCTTTCTTTTTAGTCTTAGACCAAGTGTATCTTTACATGCCATTAGAGGAACTTCCTAGGTCAATTTTACCCTTAACAAATAGATTGTTCTCACTTCTTTTCTGAACCTTCAACTCTAACTCCCTGGCCTTTAGTCCTGATACTATAAGATCTACACTAGGGACAGTACCAGAGACTGTAAAGCATTTTTGACTACTTGGTAGTCTTCTGTCTGAGAGTTTAGCAGGATCATTGCCCCTCTTGAGTAATATATTTACGAGTCCTTATCCAATCATTCAACCACCCAAGCCAACACATTTTTTTTTGGTACACCCTCTCGTTGCCTCTGTTCCTCTTCTTGCATACGTATTCAAGAATAATCCCCTTAACCCTAAAGTTAAGGGTCTGACATAACCTCTAGTAATCGTGTCTCTTAATTCTTGGTCAATGCCCTTTAGGATTATGGTCATTTTCAAGAATTCATCAATATTATCTTTTATTGACTTACTACTGTCCATTCTATACGAAAATAGTGCACCTTTTAAGAAAGCAAGATTTGGTGCAGTTTGTAAGGCATATAGAGTTTCGAGTTTACCCCAGAGTTTGAGTGGAGCCTCCAATCCGTCCACTTTTCTCAGCACGTTGTCTGCCAAATTCATCACGATCAAGTTGTAAGCCTCCTCATCTATTTCTGCCTTTCTCTTTAACTTGTCTGCCCGCCACTTTTCTTCATCCTTTTCGAGTGCAATCCCTACTTTATTATGTGAAAATAGGGCCTTCATCTTCCTCTTCCAAGAGTTGAAGTCAATTTTGCCATCGTACTGTGAGATCTCCAAGCGGGTTGAACTCATGGTGCTCATAATCAGAAATCGGTTTCAATTCTTGATGATTATTGGTTTGATGATAACCTATTGTCTCCTAAGAACCTTAGAACTCGCAATTTTAGAAAACCCCCAATTTCGATGAAACCCTAAAATTTAATTTCCTTAGATTTGGATCACGAATTCACTCTAGACTCTAAGGTAACAGGCTCTAATACCATTGTTGTAATAATCACTCTCAAGAAACCAAAACAGAAACGATAAAACAAACATCCACAAAATTAAGACACCACAATTTTTACCATGGTTTACCTTTCCAAGAATGGGAAGGCTACGTCCACATTGAGCTCCGAAAACGGATGAAGCTCACTGCACTAATTGATGAACCAGTTTATAGATTACAGACACAAGATCAAAAGATCCAAGAGAACCCGAAACCACCCTATTTGGTAACAAGCAATCCTAGGAAACTAACACTCAGATTCCCAGCCTTAAGAGAGACAAAACCCCTCTATCAAAATGATAAACCCAATCACTCAACAAGTTACACATAATCAAGATTCCAGAACAGCAAATATGAACCCTAGCAGAGCAAACCTAATACAATCGAAAGAAAGACCTAATGAAAACTGAAGAAAGGTTGCTTATATATTGTTGACCATGATGGAGTGATCTTTGCCGTTGGATCTCTTGAAGACTGATGGTCCAGATTCATTTTTGAAATGGCAACGTATTGGTTTTAAGTAACACGACATCATTTCAGTCTTCACACTTACACTTGTCCTTTTGCATATGCGATTTCTATTGATCCCTACTGGAAGCCATTGTACAGGCTTAGATATATTAAAAAATAAACATAACTTTTTCTCTCTTCTTGTCTTTTCTCTTTGGCATACTCTACTAGTCTCTTTGCCTTGAACTGCTTCTCTTTGCCTCTTTCTTTCTTGATTCCTTAAAAAAATTAATCTCTTAAAGCAAGCCCTAAGCAAGAATGTTCTGTTATATTTCTTTTGTTTGATTCCATCTTCCATCTCTTCAAATGAATTTTAATTATGATAACATAGTTTCTGTTGATACGAAAATTTATACCAATTAAAGAGATCCGATTGACCTTAGTGGCATCAAAACAGGTGTGTGCGTGATTTAATGAAAAACTAACAATGGAATATGAAAATGCAATAAAATAATACCACGTTTGTCGGTGCATGAATTCGGTATCCATTTTTCGATAACTGTATTATTTTTCTTAATTGAAAGGACCACATATTGCCAGAAAAGGAAGGGATTCTATCATCTCATAAAGATTGCGACCCCATTCAGACTTGGCCACTCGAAATTGAAATAGCCTCACGGGATATTGCACATAGGACCGGTCCTAGGACCAATTCGAACCTAACAAAAGTCGTATGCCTGGTCCCGACCTAATTTGGGCCCTCCTGGCCTTCAAGGACCGCCTTGAGGGCCCGAGCCTGGGACCGCTTGGGTCGGGCCTTGCCCTCCTCTAGAGTTATTAGCTTTAATAGCTGAAGCCTAGGCCTATTAAAGTGTGATTAAGAAAGCTTTAAAATTGTTTGTTTTCATTTCTAAATGAAAATATAGGAATAAGAGCTGATTGCAGCCATGAAGTACGGCAGAGATTAATAGTTTTTGCATCTTTAAAATCCGTGGATTTGTTGGTTTGAAGGAATATAAGGTAAACACGTGAAACCAATGCTTTATCTTGTGTGTGTCAACATTTTTTATTTGGTCTCGTCTAATAATTTGCGTTGACCATAAGTTATAATTAAAGAGAATTATAATACAAGTCTAATAAAATAATTGGTGGATTCCTTTAAAATTATTTTGCCAGCAGACTATGTGTCAAAAACATAAGTCCACAAATTAAACTGCACGAGGCTGCAAATATTATATTGATGTGAAACATATGGATGATATAAATATGGAAAATAAGATTATATATCTTGTCTTTTTGCATATCCGATTTCTATTGATCCGTACTAAAAGATCAATAGCAACAAAGTAGACCACATACGGCCAGAAACAATACTGGGACCATATTATCTCAGAAAGATTGGGACCTCATTGAGACTTGGCCATTCGAAATTGTTCATCTATAATTGATATAGCCCTACAGGATCTCAAGAGTCAAGACCCGGTATGGTAATTCGCATGTGTAAAATGCATATGAATGAGAAAGTTGCTAATGGAGTTGGTGAACACCAATTTGGGGTTGGCCGTTGGCGTGGTTACTGTGCTGCATGAAACACATAGATTATAAATATCCTGTCTGTATGGTTGTAGTCCAGCCTTCAGATATAAGATCTACGGGATAAAAATTCGGAAACAAATAAATTAAAAGCATATAAAAATCAAGAGGCGGGTTTGAAACTGTAGCTATAAAAGAACCCGATAAATCCTTTGAGGTGAGAAACTGTTTGGCTAATTGGCTTATAACAGTATCAGGTTGGTACATCCTTAACAGATAAAGGATTTAAGGACCAAATTTTTGGGAAGAAAATAAACCGTCTTTCATAGAGCATATTCCGATTCTACTGATCCTTACTTTTAACGATCACCCCAAAATCTAATGGCTAAAAATATATGTTTAACAAGGTATATATATATATATATATATATATAAACATCAATAATACTAAAAGATCAATGGTACCAAAGTATAGTAATACCGTTATTTATTATAACATAAAAGTTTTAGGAGCTCAATTCCAAATTCAAATAAAAACAATTCCACGCCCAAAACATGTAATCAGCTACAACAATCTATCAACCCAAACATCTTTTATATCAAATAAGTCAAGAAGCTTATTTCATGTGCTACAGAAACTTATATATGAATCCAAACATCTTTAACATGGAAGAAGTCAAAAACCTTATTTCATCTGCAAAACAATGATAATGAGTCAGTACTCTAAACTAAAAAAAATATACAAAGAATATATATATTAAATCTTTAGTCAAGACATTCTTATTTTAATTTCATCAAAATCATGCTCAATCATTATTAGATTCATCGCATTGGATTGATACGATATTTTATCAACGGCACTTCATATTGTTAATTTTTTGTGTTAATTTCAAAATGTACAAGGTTAAATTAATTTTTTGATGCAATGCAAAAATACAGACGGAAAAATGTTAAAAAAAGAAATCCTACAAAATAAAATTTTTTAAAATCCGTAAAATCTTAAAAAATATGGGAATTTCAAATTTTATGGGATAGGTGTAAAATTCGAGTGTGAAATATAACTAAAAATAGTCTATAAATTTGAATATTATTAAAGATAAATTTGTAATTGTATTAATAAAATTCACTCAACTCTTATATACTTTTAACGAATATATTAACAGTACGAAGTCAAGGTAATAATTTATTACTTCATAAATTCCAGGTGTCTATTTAGAATTTTAAGGGGTGTGTTTCCACTAACCCTAAGAATTTCGAAGGGGCGTGGTTCCCGACCCTTGAAGAAATGACTGTCAGTTAGTGCCATTATATATAGTGTAATAAATTATCTCGTAATATGATATGATTTATGCACAGATAAAGGTTAAAGATGAGTAGAATATGCACCAGATAAATAATGATTGATGGCATTCAAAATGATACGCATAGTATGGCTTCCAAATGTTGTTGCACCAGCTTCCAAGCTTCCCTGACATGTCTTTCCTCTGTTAGAGTCCCACCAGCTGCAAATCTTATCATATAAATTCCGGCCACCATGGCATGCGTCATGTACACTTTCCCGGATGCATTTATCGACTCCAACAATTCCCTGTTCAGTTCATTCGCTTGCTCCGCCTCTGAGGCTGAGAGATTTTTATACTTGTTTTTACCTAAGCTTAATACCGATGGCACTGCTCTAAAACAAACCAGAGCGAAATTTCTTGGAAAAACAATCTCGAACCTCTGATCACTAGCGACAAGCTCTTCAAATGTTTTGGCCATCTTCACATGGCTGCGTAGGAACATTCTCAGGTTGGTTACTCCATAGCTTCTTAGCACCAGCCATAGTTTCATGGAACGAAATCTTCGGCTGAGGGTTATTTGCCAATCTTTATAGTCAACCACTAGCTTCGACTCACTAGCCTTGTTCCTCAAGTACTCAGGATATGTTGAAAGCGACTTTATAAGAGCACTGGGATCCTTCACCCATAGACAGCAACAGTCTAGAGTGGTGAAGAACCATTTATGTGCATTCAGACTAAATGAGTCTGCATCCTCAACACCATCGAGGAAATGGCGAAACTCCGGGCAAATACAGGCACTTCCCGCATATGCAGCATCAACATGCACCCATATGCTATGTTTTTTTGCGATCTTGCACAGGGATCCTAATGGATCAACTGCAGTTGTTGACGTCGTCCCGATTGTGGCACAAAGAAAAAATGGAATTAGCCCAGCTTCTACATCTGACTTAATAGTTGACAGTAGCGAGTCTGGGGTTAGGCCAAACAATGACGATTTGGTCGTCCTAATCTCCCGGAAATTGTTGGGATTGATTCCAGCAATTTGAGCAGCTTTTTGGATTGCACTATGAGTTTGATCAGACCCATACACAACAAGCTTCGTTATATTTTCTCTTCCAATATTCCTTAGAACTTGATCTCTTGCAGCAACTAAAGTGCACAGAATTGCCTCACAAGTAGTTCCTTGTAATACACCGCCTCCATTGCCAGAGAAAAGGAAAGGCTTTGGAAGCGTCAGCATTTCTCCAAGCCAATCCATAACTATACTCTCCAGCTCAGTTGCAGCGGGTGATGACATCCAGTTGAACCCTACAACATTAAAGCACGTGCTAAGCATTTCGCCAAGAATCCCCGCAATGCTGCCACTTGAAGGGAAATATGCAAAGTAATTAGGACTTTGCCAATGCGTTATACCAGGGACAATATGTTCCTGGACATCCTGGAGGATTTTTTCTATAGGTTCAGGATTATTTGGTGCAGATTCTGGCAAGCGTTTGCTAAGATAACCCGGTTCAACTTGGCTTCGCACCGGGTATTTCTCAACGTTCTTGTAATAATCAGCAATGAAGTCTATTATCATGTGGCCTTGCCTCCTGAGTTCCTCGGAGTCCAAGGGGTTAGTGACTGAGACTATCTCATTTTCAAGTTCATGGTCTTTTTTGAAGGCTACCCATTATTTTGTTGTGGGAAAAAGCTTTGAAGTGATTTGTGAAGGTGGAAAATTTTTGTTGAAGTGATTTTTGAAGGAGGGGTTGGTTGAGGATCAAAGATGATAGAGGAGGTGCACGTTTCATGCAAATGAGAGTATGAATATATAGGAGGCGGTCAGAATTATTAATGAATAATAAAATTAAACAAATTTGCACATGATTTATTCAGTTTCGCTAAAATTGTGCCAGCTGTCACGCGATATTAAAAATATACAGCGGTATTGGCGTTGAAGGGCAGATATTGGCATTGGAATATCGGTTATAATATACCATCTTACTTTGTATGGCAAGGACCAGTTCACGTGGAAAAATTGCGATATTATTGTCCTACTGACACCGAGACTTGGCAGCACGAAAATGTTCAGTTTTCCTGGCAGCAAATTAATGCCTGGCCGAATTACATTTTTCCACCTTATCTTTAACGAATCTATATCGTCCCATCTAAAAAGCAAAGTTAGACGTTAAAGTTAATAGAAGGGTAATTTAGTCAATTTCCTCGGCCTCGAAACCTTAAAATGAAAAGAAATCAGAATATTCCAAAGCTTTCCTAGGAAGTTGAATGACACGTCTTGTAACCTTGTAAACGGTAACCAAAGGTCCCTCTTTACTAAAGCTTACATTCTTTGGTGCGAAAGGCAGCTTGGACACCAGCAGCTGTGATGCTGGTTGAGACCTTGACAAAGTAAGTGCATATTTTCTCTATTAAATTACATTTGTTTAAATTCTTTATTATTTTCTCATGATAATATTACTATTCTCCGCATAAATTTTGCTTTAAAAAGTTTTCGGGAAATGTTTTAGGTCTATTCCTTCAAGATAGACCATTATTATAATAGAAATCAACTTGAAGGATTGTGTACTTACAATAAAATACAGCTTAAAAGGTTATAAATAATTTATGCCAAAACAATCCAGACATCTTTTACGTAATTTGTTTTTAATTTCACGATGAAAAAGGGAAATAATGTACTGATTGGCTTGCAGCCACGAAGTATTGGCAAGAGAACTAATATTTGCGTCCATGCAATTTGAAGTTATAGTAGGTGCACACGTGAACCTCTTTGAATGGCAGACTACCGAACAAAAAAACGAAGGATGCCGAAAATTTTCTAGACAACTTTAAAATGTACATTAAAAAAAAAAAACGTGATATGTAAATATTATGTCTCTAAACTTTTACAATAATAATGTATGTTATTTTATATTCTTATAATATTATTTTATATTTTCTTGCAACAAAATAATGTCACTATAAATATCAAAATTGTGACCATTTCTTTAATGTGAGGAATTATATTGATCATATTAAGCTCGTACTCTTAAGTGTATGGTAATAAAAGAGCGTTTGGTCACCATAGCCTAATTATTTATTGTGACAATAATAATTTGTCACTTTAAACTAGTTTATTGTGATAAATTATTTGTAACAATAGAAAACAATTTTTATCATTACAAGTAATATTTTGTCACAATTGATTTACATTTAAAGACCAAATGATAAGCTTTATGGTGAAAAAATCATATATTATGACAAAATTGATTTTGTCATAATTGTTAATGGTGACTAAATTATTTGGTCATAATTTTAATAGTAACAGAAATTTATTTGTCATTGACTTTATTGTGACAATATTTATTTCGTCACATGTTTGTTTATATGACAATATTATTTGTCAAAAATGGTATAGTGACAGAAATAATTTTGTAAACAATTTAATAGCATGACAAATAATTTTTGATACAAATATTTTTACATGACAGATTTTTTATTGTCAAAATAATATAACCGTGACAAATATTTTTTGACATCTCAATAATGATAAAAATATTCATGTCTATGCTTCTAAAATGTGACGAATCTTTTTCGTGAAAAGAATATTTAAGTGAAAAAAAAGAAATTATGGGGAAATTAAAATCGTGATAAATTATATTTATCAAATTTTGTTAACAGCGACAGAAATATTTTTGTCAAAAACATGAAAAGTGTAGTGACAAAAATTTAAGTCATTAAATTTTGAGACCTTATATAATTTTTTTGTTAATATTAAAAGTGACAAAAATATCTTTTCAACAATTTAAAAGAGTGACAAAAGTTATTTTATATCAATTTGATCTGACAATTTTATATATGCATTTTACATTTAATAAATAAAATTATAAATAATTACCCGTTTTTTCCCACAATGGAACGTACAGTTGTTATCATTATCAAAACTATGAATCCATAGATCACTTTTAACTTAAGATGAAATTATACCAATGTAAAATATATTAAAATATATAAAGTCAACAACATTAAAATTTTAATACGTTTAACACATAAAAGCTAAAGATAGTCTACTACAACTATTTTATTGATATAAATATGAAAGCATCCATGTGTTGATGGTCCCTCCTTGATCATTTTTTCATTTTGCAAAATAAAAAAAAAAATGTCATAGGAATATATATAGGGAGAGAAGGGGAAAAAAAATAACAATAACCTCTATATAATATTACATTAATTTTATATATTTATGTCACACCAAATTGTATTAAAAAATAAGTAAAGTCACTCCACTATTGGATTATATACTAATACATTTAGAAAATAGTTGAGTAATTAATTAACTAACAACATTAATTAAATAATTTACTTCCAAAGGATTGATAAATGCATCCCATTAAAGCATAAAAAGTAACAAAAATGTATTATTACCTTATCACCGAAAAAATCACTCTGGAAGACACCTATTTCGGATAAGCCTCTTTCCCTTAGAAGCATGGTATACTGCAAATGGAATTTGAACAAGCGCGTAAAGGAAGCCGATAATTCCTGTTGCTATAACATATCTGCACCAATTCACATTTTAAACTCTTGAAATATAAAATTTACAGTGATGCTTTTTAAAATTCAACAATTTTTTTTTTTTTTTTTCAGTAGTTTAACTAAAAATTTAGGAGATTATTTTTACCTGTACGCAATAACATCCTTGAAAGAAATTTTGGTATCACCACTAACAGTGAATTTATCTAGATACAATAAAACAATAGAAGCAGCTAACGATCCAAGTGTTAGGAGCCTCAACACAACCACTGATATCAAGACTGACTTTGATTTAGAAGCCATGAATGAATGAAATGTTTAGACTTTAATAAATTTTTTTATTTACTTGTGCCTATATATGTTGGTTATAATATAGCTAATAAAATATAATTCATAAAGGATCTTTTCAGCAATTGACAGTCAGCACGTTTAGTATTTTCGGATTGTTGACAGAAATTATATACGCCAAATGAGAAAAATCAAATAAGAAAATGTTAAAACTTATATGCACCAAAACAATTGTTTCAAGTTCCCAAATTCAGGAGAAAAAGGGCGGCTTCATCTCAACATTTTGTTGTTTGTAGATGAAGATGAGGTAAGAAAAGACGATAAAAAAAAAAAAAAAAAAAAAAAAAAGAGCAATATTTACATTAAGAGAAATGATAAAAGTGGAGCAAAGAGGGACTTACAAGAAGTTTCACTGAAAATGATATTAGAGGTGTTCCTAGTAAAAGCAAAAATGAGTAGTTGATTCTCAAATTTATAAGTTCTATAAAGACTGGAGAGAGAGACAAAAAAGGAAAAATGTGAGTTGACAGTTGAGAGTTTTGACGGGACAATGATGAAATAAAAAGAAAAAAAAAAAAGATGAAAGGTTAGTAAAGAAGTAATTAGGAAATATATTTAAAATAGGAAATATGTTTAAAAATAGAATTCAATTTTTAATTGTATATATATAATTGACTTAAGAAAGATATTTAAAATAGGAAGGAAATGATACTTAAATATTGTTTAGAATTTTAATTGTATATATACAATTGAATTAACATAGAAAAGATGTTTAAAATAGGAAAAATATCTAAAAATAGTTTAAAGCTTTAATTTTTATATATTCAAGAGGGAATTAAAAACAAAATTGCCGCCTCCTTATAAATTGCCTCCAAAATTTTTACTTTCTAATTCTACTCACACCGTATTTGTCTTCTTCTTCTTTATACCCTTTTTATTTCTATTTTTATTTCATCCCTGTTTCTTTCTTAATACTACGATAATGTTATCCTTGTCTAAAACAAATTCATTTATTACACTGAAAAAAGATGAGTATTGATATTTTTTATATAAAGTTTCCATTGTCCACCTATAACAATTGTTACCATGTATACACTTTAATTTATTTTTTTTAATAAAAACGAGGTAAGACTTTTTGCACATACAAAAATATACTTGAAATATTCATTTTTCTTGTTATAATTTTTGGAAATAATTTAAATCTTTATGATATTACGTTTTATAACTTATAATAAAATTATCATCTTAAGTAATAATTATAATGTCTTCTGATGTAATATCAACTCATTTTAAAATATATATATATATAAAATATAATATTATACCTTCTATTTTAATAGATTGCCTTGATCGTATATCTTAAAAATATATGTTAAAATTAATGACAATTTTTTTGATAACATTAATTGATATATATGTTTAGGAGGTGAGTGGGGGACCGCCGCTCGACCCCTGAATGAGTCGTTGTATGCAAACAATCCGTCAAGGCTAAGAAAAGTATACACCATATCTAACACAAATTATATTATTTGGGTCTTCATAATTTTTATAGATTTTTACATGGTTCCCTCAAAGTAAAAGAAAATATAATTCTCTTGATTAAAATATAAAATGTTCATTGACTTAATCAAACTCATGATTAAATTATTTGAATAAGTAAATATGAATTAATAAAATTAGATGAGCTTGTTATTCATTTTTTTAATAATAACTACTTAGTGTTGGGCTAAGAACAAAATTCAATGCATATATAGCAAATAAAATAATTTTATTTTGTTACGATTGTATATTCTCTTTTCACGTTTGCATTATAGATTTTTTTTCCACTTAGTTTATATGTGCTTATTGTATTGGATTGATTTAACAACACAAACTTTTCAATTAAACTTTTTTCAGGTTTTTATATTTGTTTAATTACTCAATTACTTATGCTTATAAAAAAAAACAAAATTGTCTATATTTAATATATAAAATATATATTATTATTTGACATAACTATAAATATTATAATTGATTTTTTTTGTAATAATTTCAAGCTAATATATATTCATCATTTACATGTATGTATATTCTCACTCGCCCCATAAAATTAGACGTTTAAATCAATTATTCAATTGAAGTCTTAATTGCAATAAATTAGAAATAGCACATTAAATAAAGTAGAGTATTAACTAAACCACAACATCAAACACTCACCTCAATGGTAGCTTGAATTACATAATTTACCTCAATATTCTAATTTCTTATGATCATATACTATATATATTTTAGTACATGACAACCTAAAAGAATTAAAGTGTTTCAAAGAGGACGAGACAACCGTCTGTATGGTCAAATACTGATTGTAGGGTTTTTTCTGATATTAATTAATTTAGTCAAGTTTTATTTGTCTAGAGTTATTATTATAAGTTGGAGTAGTATTAGAATTAAGTATTGCTAGTTATGGTTAGGAATATTACTCATTATAGTATATCATTACAATCATTTTAGGATTATGAATTGGGATAAGATGTAAGTCTAATAAGAAGCCTAAACCATGGATTATCATTGTATTTTTATTGGATTATGATATATTCTAATATGCTAAAATGGGTTTTTTCTTTCTTTTTCCAAATTAAGAGTAAATAACATGTAAAGATCATTGGTGGAGCTGCTAAATATTAATGAAATGGATTAAAAAAAGACCGAAGGTTTAAAAACCATTTTTTTTTTTTAAATGAGGACAAAAAGATTCAAACTAGTGTTATCCCAAGTCTTCCCCTTAACCACCCAGGCAAACCTACTAATTTGTTCCATTTCCTTATTAATTATATATATTTAGTTTCTTTATATCTATCTAGAAAGACGAACTCAGCCAAAGTGTGAGAGAAACGATGGCGTTTTAGAGTTTGTTTGTCCCCTGTCCCTGCTTATTTTCTTTCTTGCCTTTCGCTGCGACCTTGCTCCCAATTCATTTTTTTCTTCACAATGGCGAATCTTTATTTTTCTTCTTTCATATTTGGTTTTCCCAATTCAAATTTACAAAGAAAAGAAGAGACCAAAGGCAGCTCACTTCACCCAATTCAATTTTTCCCTTTTTCGCCCAATTCAATTTTCCCCCTTCCGCCCAAATCAATTTTCCCCCTTTTCGCCCAAATCAATTTTTCCCGTTTTCCCTTTTTCGCCCAAACTCTAACTCGAACATTAGCTACAAAAAATTTAGGACAATCAAAGGAGAGTTCATAACGAAATCAAGAAAAGAAGCAAAGGAGTAAAAGAAGAGCAAGAAGCAAGAAGGTGACCTTGAAGAAAACAAAAAAAGCAGTTCCAGATCTTGAATTTCGGGTTCTTTGGGCTAGAAACCAGTAAGTTCTTTATCGTATTATTCTTGCTGATCTAGGTTGTTTGATTTTTAATTTATGCAATCTTGGATTATAATACAATTTATGATCACCGTATCTTATTATTATTATTTTTTTTTTATTGAGAATATTTGAATGGATAGAAGTTGGATGAAACTCAATCAAAGATTCAGCCCCACATACATTCGAGGGGTACAAAATTTCTTGGATGCTGCAACATATCACGCTGGCTCTACTAGTAGAATTTGATGTCCATGCAAAAACTGTAATAATTGTATCTTGAAAACTTTAGCAGAAGTCAAAAGTGATTTATTTCGATATGGAATTCTTGAGGATTATACTTGTTGGATACACCATGGCGAATCTTTTCAATTGCCTGATGATAATCAATGTGGTGATTCATATAATGGTGGAAATTTTGGAAATGAAGTTTAAGATCAAGAGAATGATGTTTCAAGAATGTTAAGTAATATATATAAAGCTTGCATGGAAACTAATGTAGAGGAGACCTCCAACAATCAGGATAGACTTGTGTGTAAAGGAGACGAAGAGAAATTTGCTAGATTGATGAATGATGCTGGACAAGAACCTTACCCCGGTTGTAAGAAGTACTCAAGATTATCTTTTATAGTTAAGATGTTGTATATTAAGGTAACAACGAAGTGCAGTAACAAGTCTTTTAATCAAAATTTAGAGTTGTTTAAGGATGCTCCAAATATTTAACATGTGATCCAAATATAAAGTCTATAATATTAAAGCCGAAAATGTAAATATTTGTATTCAGTTTGAATTTGATTTGTATTCTTTTATCATGAAAGCCGAAAATGGTACATAATATTTGCAATGGTGAAATTTGTTGCTACGATTTTAAAAACAATTTTTTTTTTTCATCGCTAATTTGTTGGTAATTTGCTTTAGAATGGATTTATTTGATCTAGTTAGATATAGCAAAACTCGACCCTGATCACCCCCCGATCCTGACCAAATTTCTTAGCCCATGACCTTGTATAATGCAGTAGAAGCGCAGCAGAAAATTCACTAAGAAAATGCAGAAAGCTGAATGGGGTAGTAGAATGAATGTGGGAGTAGAATGATATTGCAGGTCATCTTTGGAATTCAATGTAGAAAATGCAGAAAGATGAATGTGTTAGAAAAATGCAGAAAACTGAATATGTGAGTAGAATGCTGCAGAAGTTCAAGGTAGAAAATGCAGAAAGCTGATTGTGTCACTATAAGAAATATATTATATTGTGACAAAATTAATTTTATCAAAAGCTATTTCGTCACAAGTAATATAGGTATTATGACAAAATAAAAAAACATCACATTAAATATGACAAAAGAAATATATAGTGACTAAAACAAATATTGTCATAATATTTTATCACAATAAAGAAATCCATAAGAAATATATTGAAGAAAAACAATTTTATCATAATATTTTGTCACAAATTTTTGGCGCCAAATTTTAGCACCTAGGTAAATTGTTTATTGTGACAAACATATTTTGTTATAAAACATTTTAGTCACTATATTTAGTTATACATGCTATAACTACAAATTATTTTGTCACAAAAGAATTTATTTATTACTACAAAAATAAATTGTCATAATATATACTGAAATGGAGGTATTAATAACAAAATGTTTGAGTCAAAATTTAAGCACCGAGATAAATTGTTTATCGTGACAAACCATATTTGTCATCAAAAACTTTAGTCACTGTATTTAGTAATACATGCTATAATTACAAACTAATTTGTCACAAAAGATATATATATATATAAAGGTATTAATGACAAAATATTTGAGTCAAATTAAATTTGCTAAAAAAACATAATTAATATGTGTACAACTATTTGTCATTCCTCTCAAGTTTTTAGCAATAACATATATGTCATTTTAAAAAAATCATTAATAATTTTAGCATATATGTCACTAAAAAAAAACTTATTAATACATAGGATTGGGTATGAAAGACGTTGATAAATCTGTAACTAAACGAAAAACTTAAAAAAAAAAA
This sequence comes from Pistacia integerrima, assembly GCA_026225825.1. NCBI lineage: Eukaryota > Viridiplantae > Streptophyta > Magnoliopsida > Sapindales > Anacardiaceae > Pistacia > Pistacia integerrima. The sequence continues at coordinate 22,640,254 of CM047747.1, forward strand.
AAAAAACACTGTTGAAAATGTGTGACTGTATTTCTCTCTTAAAGAAGACGAAGACCAACTCTTTTATAGTTGGTGAAAAAACAATGAAGAAACGCAGCGTTTTGAACATACAGAATTAAACAAAACGTTGCGTTTGATTTTTCTTTGGACTATTACAGTAAACCCCCTTTCTTTACACTATTACAGATTCACCTCATTCCAAAAACATACATGACAATTCTTCTACACTTTATCTAATATTCCCTCTCGAACAGAACTTCTCTTCAAACATTCAGGACAACGTTTCTCCACTTCATCTAATATTCCCTCTTAAACACAACTTCAATTCCATTCTGTTTTTTTTTTTTTTTTTGTTTTTGGTTTGCTACCGCATTCTGCTAGGTGTTTCTACTTCATTCAACTTCAGCATTATTTTCTCACCATTTTCTTCTCCCTGGCACATGCACACGCTCATTTTACGCATACATTATGCATTTTCATTTTACGCAATATCGTCCAACTAACACATCCAACCATTGCATTGGTCTCTAAAAAAAATACCACTAACATATTCATTCTAGCATCCCATTCAACGTTCTGCATTTTTCTAACACTTCAGCTTTTCTGCATTTTACTATCCCATTCAACTTTCTGCATTTTTTCTAACACTTCAGCTTTTCTGCAGTTTACTAACACAATCAGCTTTCTACATTGTACTAAACACAATAAGCTTTTCTACATTTTACTATCCCATTTAACTTTCTGCATTTTTTCTAACACTTCAGCTTTTCTGCATTGTACTAACACAATCAACTTTCTGCATTTTTCTAACACTTCAGTTTTTTCTGCATTTTACTAACACAATCAGCTTTCTGCATTGTACTAAAGATCTCTTTGCCTTGAACTGCTTCTCTTTGCCTCTTTCTTTCTTGATTCCTTAAAAAAATTAATCTCTTAAAGCAAGCCCTAAGCAAGAACATTTTGTTATATTTCTTTTGTTTGATTCCATCTTCCATCTCTTCAAATGAATTTTAATTATGATAACAAAGTTTCTGTTGATACAAAAATTTGCACCAATTAAAGAGATCCGATTGACCTTAGTGGAATCGAAACATGTGTGCGTGATTTAATGGAAAACTAACAATGGAATATGAAAATGTAATAAAATAATACCACGTCTGTCGGTGTATGAATTTGGTATCCATTTTTCGATAACTGTATTATTTTTCTTAATTGAAAGGACCACATATTACCAGAAAAGAAAGTGATTCTATCATCTCATAAAGATTACGACCCCATTCAGACTTGGCCACTCGAAATTGAAATAGCCTCACGGGATACTGCACATAGGACCGGTCCTGGGACCAATTCGGACCTAACAAAAGTCATATGTCTGTCCCGACCAATTTGGGCCCGGTCCTTCAAGGACCAGTCCTTGAGGGCCCGAGCCTGGGACCGCCTGGGCCGGGCCTTGCCCTCCTCTAGAGTTATTAGCTTTAATAGCTGAAGCCTAGGCCTATTAAAGTGTGATTAAGAAAGCTTTAAAATTGTTTGTTTTCATTTCTAAATGAAAATATAGGAATAAGAGCTGATTGCAGCCATGAAGTACGGCAGAGATTAATAGTTTTTGCATCTTTAAAATCCGTGGATTTGTTGGTTTGAAGGAATATAAGGTAAACAAGTGAAACCAATGCTTTATCTTGTGTGTATCAACATTTTTTATTTGGTCTCGTCTAATAATTTGCGTTGACCATAAGTTATAATTAAAGAGAATTATAATACAAGTCTAATAAAATAATTGGTGGATTCCTTTAAAATTATTTTGCCAGCAGACTATGTGTCAAAAACATAAGTCCACAAATTAAACTGCACGAGGCTGCAAATATTATATTGATATGAAACATATGGATGATATAAATATGGAAAATAAGATTATATATCTTGTCTTTTTGCATATCCGATTTTTATTGATCCGTACTAAAAGATCAATAGCAACAAAGTAGACCACATACGGCCAGAAACAATACTGGGACCATATCATCTCAGAAAGATTGGGACCTCATTGAGACTTGGCCATTCAAGGGTTGTTCATCTATAATTGATATAGCCCTACAGGATCTCAAGAGTCAAGACCCAGTATGGTAATTCGCATGTGTAAAATGCATATGAATGAGAAAGTTGCTAATGGAGTTGGTGAACACCAATTTGGGGTTGGCCGTTGGCGCGGTTACTGTGCTGCATGAAACACATAGATTATAAATATCCTGTCTGTATGGTTGTAGTCCAGCCTTCAGATATAAGATCTACGGGATAAAAATTCGGAAACAAATAAATTAAAAACATATAAAAATCAAGAGGCAGGTTTGAAACTGAAGCTATAAAAGAACCCGATAAATAAGCACTTTTGAGGTGAAAAACTGTTTGGCTAATTGGCTTATAACAGTATCAGGTTGGTACATCCTTAACAGATAAAGGAGTTAAGGACCAAATTTTTTGGGAAAAAAATAAACCGTCTTTCATAGAGCATATTCCGATTCTACTGATCCTTACTTTTAACGATCACCCCAAAATCTAATGGCTAAAAATATATGTTTAACAAGGTATATATATATAAACATCAATAATACTAAAAGATCAATGGTACCAAAGTATCAGTAATACCGTTATTTATTATAACATAAAAGTTTTAGGAGCTCAATTCCAAATTCAAATAAAAACAATTGTGTGATGTGGCATTGATTTAAGCTTATGTGGTTTAAACTTTGGTCAAAGGCAATTTAGAAGAAAGAAAGGGACAGCTTTGTAATTTCCTTCTTTGGGATATTTGTTGTGCCTTTCAGTTTTCATGCCACTTTCATTTCTCTCTGGGTTGTTCTCTTCTTGTTACAAAGAGTGGAAGTTGTTGAGGGAAAACGTCAAGGTGGAGCCTTGGTTTTCACAGGATGAGATCAACGATGGTGATGAGCTCTCTTTGTAACTGATTTTTATTCTTTTTCCTCTTGTATAAATTCTGATTTATTCTATGTATTTTGTATGTGTTGAGAGGTGTGAGACACATGGGAGCAATCTAGGGTGGTTTACAGAGGGGAGTTGATACTGGGTTCTTGGTGTAAATCTGACTCACAAACTCTATAAGATTTCTCTTCATAGTGTATATTTCCTACTGCTCTGAAGAGTGGATGTAGGTAATCAATCTGATTACCGAACCACTATAAACTGTGTATGCTCTTTATTGTTTATGCTCTTATTTTCGTTATACCTCTATTTGCTGTGAATATTTTGGGTTATTTTAAAACTTAGATTTCCTTATTGAACAATCAGTTTGATCAACAAGTGGTATCAGAGCTTCGTTAGGTTTGGAATTAGAGATTGTTCGAATTTTGGGTTTGTCTAGGGTTAGATCTAATTTTCGTTACTGTTCTTGATTTAGGGCTTATTCTAGATCTTGAATTTTTGGGGGTTTTCGCATCTCCTAGTAACTGAGGAAGTAGTAAACCTAGATATGTCTAAGTTTGAAATGGAGAAGTTCACATGTGACAATGATTATGGGTTGTGGAAGATGAAAATGAGGGCTGTTTTAGTTAAGGATGGATTATCAGCTACCTTAGAGGGTGAGGATAGCTTATCAGAGTCTTTAACTGAAAAAGAGAAGAAAGACCTTTTAGATAAGGCTCACAGTACCTTGATTCTAGGATTAGGAGACATAGTTTTGAGAGAGGTAAAAAAAATGACCACACCAGCAGGGGTTTGGGAAAAACTAGACTCTTTATAACTATCTAAGTCTTCCCCTAATAGATTAGTTTTAAAACAGAAATTCTTTGGTTTTAAGATGGATGAGGGAAAGTCATTAGGTGATAATACGAATGACTTTATGAAATTAGTGTAAGACTTAGAAGGTCTAAGTGTTAAGGTAGAAGATGAGGACCAAGCTATTATTCTCATAAACTGCCTACCCAAAATGTACTCTAACTTTGTTGATACCCTAAAATATGGTAGGCAAAGCCTTAAATTAGATGAGGTTGTGGTTGCAATTACTGCAAAAGATGCTGAATTTAGGAAAGAAGGTAAACTAGATGGTGAGGGGTTATATGTGAGAGGAAGATCTGATAAGAAAGGTCATAAGAAAGGGAGTTTCAGGGGTAGATCAAAGTCTAAGTCAAAATTTGTTAGAAAATGCTTCCACTGTCATAAGGAAGGTCATTTTAAGAGGGACTATCCTGATAGGAAGAAAAAATCAAGGGAAAAGGATGCTAGTGGGAGCGTAGATGTAGCTTCCGATGGGTATGAGAGTTCTGATGTATTGGTAGCCTTTGAAAATGAAATTGATGCTGAATGGATACTTGATTCTGGTTGTTCTTTCCACATGACTCCAAATAGGATTTTTCTTTCAAACTTTAGAAAACTAGAGTCTGGAAAAGTTTTGATGGGCAACAATGCAGTTGTAGAGTCTTGGGAATAGGAGATGTAAGGCTGAATTTGCATGATGGTAGTTCAAAATGGCTCGCAGATGTTAGATACATACCAGAGCTGAAAAGAAATTTAATTTCTCTAGGAAGTCTAGACTCAATTGGCTATAGCTATAAGGCTCAAGGTGGAGTCCTTAAAGTCACTAAAAGATCCTTAGTTGTAATGAAGGGTGAGAAGAAGAATGGGTTGTATGTTCTAAATGGTTCATCCATCACTGGAACAGTAGCTGTATCTTTATCTTAGAAGTCCAATAGGACAGCTTTGTGGCATAGGAGGTTAGGACATGTTAGTGAAAAAGGACTAGTTGAGCTGAGTAAGCAAAAGGTTCTAGGAGGGGATAAAATAGAGAAGCTAGATTTCTGTGATCATTGCATCTATGGGAAGATGAGTAGAATTAGATTTAGTGTGGGAAAACACTGTTCTAAGGCTATCTTAGATTATATCCATTCTGATGTGTGGGGACCAACTAAATATCCATCTTTGGGAGGTTGTAAGTATTTCATTAGCATCATAGATGATTACTCTAGGAGAGTATGGATCTATTTCTTGAAAAATAAGGAGAAGCTTTTGGTAAGTTCAGGGAATGGAAAGTCATGATTGAGAACCAGACAGGAAAGAAAATTAGGAAATTGAGGACTGATAACGGTTTAGAATTCATAAATGAGGAGTTTGATAAACTGTGCAAGGATAGTGGAATCTTAAGACATAGGACAATTAGATATACTCCACAACAAAATGGGTTAGCTGAGAGGATGAATAGAACTATATTGGAGAAGGTTAGAAACTTGTTGTCTTGTGCCAAACTTCCCACTAAGTTCTGGGCTGAAGCTGCTCATACAGCAGTATTTCTGATCAATAGAATTCCTCCCTCAGCTATAGAGTTTAAAACACCCATTGAGAGATGGACAGGACACCCAGCTGATTATGGTAGCTTCAGAGTTTTTGGTTGCACTGTTTTTGTGCATGAAAAATCTGATAAGTTACAACCTAGAGCCATTAGGTGTATTTTCATAGGGTATCCTGATGGGGTAAAAGGGTATAAGTGTTGGGATGTTGCTAGAAAAAAATGCATAATCAGTAGGGATGTCAAATTTAATGAAGAAGAATTGAGTGGCTTGAATGAAAAGATTGATAAGATGAATTCTGAAATTATTAGGTTTGAAATGAATAGAGAAGCTTTTTCTGACAATTCTGGCAATCTGAAACCAGAATATCAGCAAGGAGATTTACAAACTCAAGAGGAAGAATCTATCTTAGAGGAGAATGAAAATGATTCAGTTTATGATGAAGAAACTGAATTGGAGAATTACCAGTTAGCTAGAGATAGGCAAATGAGAGAAATTAGGTTGCCTAGGAGGTTTTCACAAGCTGACATGGTTGCCTTTGCATTTCAAGTTGCTAAAGAAATAGAAGATGAACCTAAAACTGTTAGGGAAGCTATGGAAAGCAGAGAATCTAAGCAATGGAGGTTAGCTATGCAAGAGGAATATGAATCTTTGATGAAGAATAAGACTTAGGTTCTAATTAGGAAACCTGAAGGGAGTAGAGTTGTTAAGTGCAAATGGGTTTTCAAAAGGAAGGAAGGAATTCAAGGGGTAGAAGCTCCTAGATTTAAAGCTAGGTTGGTTGCTAAAGGCTTTACACAAGTTGAAGGGGTAGATTATACTGAAATTTTTTCACCTGTGGTAAGGCACACTACTATTAGGGTTCTATTGTCCTTAGTAGCTCAATTTGAACTTGAATTAGAGCAACTTGATGTCAAAACAGCATTCTTGAATGGTGATCTAGAAGAAAAGATTCTGATAGAGCAACCTGAAATGTTTGAAAAAGGTGCAAGAAATCAGGTATGTTTATTAAAGAAGTCCTTGTATGGACTAAAACAGTCCCCTAGGCAATGGTATAAAAAATTTGACAGTTTCATGATCCTTTGTGGTTTCAAAAGAAGTAAGTTTGGTAGTTGCCTTTATTTCAAATGTTTATATGATGATTGTTATCTTTACTTAGCACTTTATGTTGATGACATGTTGTTGGCTTGTAAAGATGTTGCTGAAATTGCTAAGTTTAAGGTAGAAATGAACAAACAATTTGAAATGAAAGATTTGGGGCAGGCTAAGAAAATCTTAGGAATGAACATTGTGAGAGATAGGAAAACAGGGAAGATTATTCTATCGCAAAAGGAGTATGCTGAGAAGGTTATTAGAAGATTTAATATGCTTAAGTGTAAACCTGTCAAAACACCAATGGGGCAACATATTAAATTAATCTTGAATCAGTGTCCTAGTTCAGGATATGAGAGAAAGGAAATGATTGATATACCTTATGCTAATGCAATAGGAAGTCTAATGTACCTTATGGTCTGTACAAGGCCTGATTTAGCCTTTGCAGTGAGCTATGTTAGTAGATTCATGAGTAATCTTGGAAAACCTCATTGGGAAGTAGTGAAATGGATCCTAAGGTATATTAGGGGAACAATGTCAATAGGAATTGTGTATAGTAAAGAGAAAAACATGCTGGATTTCATTGTGGGCTGTGTAGATGCTGATTATGCTGGAAATCCTGATAATAGGAAATCCATGACAGGCTTTGTTTTCTCTTTATGGAATAATCTGGTTTGTTGGAAAGCTAATTTGCAGGCTATTGTGACTCTATCAACTACAGAAGCTGAGTATGTGGCGATTACAGAAGTTGCCAAGGAAGCAATTTGGCTAAAGGGAATGCTTAGTGAGTTGGGATTTAATCAGGCTCAAGTTCCAATCAAGAGTGATAGCCAAAGTGTTATATTCCTATGCAAAAACCAAACCTTTCATGAAAAGTCCAAACACATTGATGTGAGGCTGCACTTCATCAGAGATATGGTTGAAGAAAAGATTATTAAGGTGGAGAAAATTCTTGGGAAAGAGAATCCAGCAGATATGTTTACCAAAGTTGTTACTTTGGATAAACTAAGGCTCTTCAAGAGCCTGCTCCAGATTGAGTAAGAATGGAGGAAATTTCCAGGGCAGTAGGGGATGAAGAAATCAGATGTCAAGGTGGAGATTTGTGTGATGTGGCATTGATTTAAGCTTCTGTGGAGTCAAAGTTTTTAAACTTTGGTCAAAGGCAATTTAGAAGAAAGAAAGGGATAGCTTTGTAATTTCTTTCTTTGGGATATTTGTTGTGCCTTTCAGTTTTCACGCCACTTTCATTTCTCTCTGGATTGTTCTCTTCTTGTTACAAAGAGAGGAAGTTGTTGAGGGAAAACGTCAAGGTGGAGCCTTGGTTTTCACAGGATGAGATCAACGATGGTGATGAGCTCTCTTTGTAACTGATTTTTATTCTTTTTCCTCTTGTATAAATTCTGATTTATTCTATGTATTTTGTATGTGTTGAGAGGTGTGAGACACATGGGAGCAATCTAGGGTGGTTTACAGAGGGGAGTTGATATTGGGTTCTTGGTGTAAATCTGACTCACAAACTCTGTAAGATTTCTCTTCATAGTGTATATTTCCTACTGCTCTGAAGAGTGGATGTAGATAATCAATCTGATTACCGAACCACTATAAATCTCTGTGTATGCTCTTTATTGTTTATACTCTTATTTTCGTTATACCTCTATTTGCTGTGAATATTTTGGGTTACTTTAAAACTTAGATTTCCTTATTGAACAATCAGTTTGATCAACAACAATTCCACGCCCAAAACATGTAATCAGCTACAACAATCTATCAACCCAAACATCTTTTATATCAAATAAGTCAAGAAGCTTATTTCATGTGCTACAGCAACTTATATATGAATCCAGTGGCGGATCCAGCCACTTTTTGGGTGGGTCATGGCCCACCCTCAATTTTTTTTTTTTTTTTAATATTAATATGTATAATTTATATATTTTGGCCCACCCTAACAAAAATATTAATGGACAAAAATAGTAATGTATAATAAATTTTTATTTTGGCCTACCCTAAAAGAAATTCCTGGATCCGTTAAATGAATCCAAACATCTTTAACATCAAAGAAGTCGGAAAACCTTATTTCATCTGCAAAACAATGATAATGAGTCAGTACTCTAAACTAAAAAAATTATACAAAGAATATATATATTAAATCTTTAGTCAAGACATTCTTATTTTAATTTCATCAAAACCATGCTTAATCATTATTAGATTCATCGCATTGGATTGATATGATATTTATAATTTAAATTTAATGGTATATATTTATAATTTATCAACGGCACTTCTTATTGTTAATTTTTCACGTTAATTTCAAAATGTACAAGGTTAAATTAATTTTTTGATGCAATGCAAAAATACAGACGGAAAAATGTTAAAAAAAGAAATCCTACAAAATAAAATTTTTAAAAATCTGTAAAATCTTAAAAAATATGGAATTTCAAATTTTAAGGGATAGGTGTAAAATTCAAGTGTGAAATATAACTAAAAATAGTCTATAAATTTGAAAATTATTAAATGTTATGTGTGGTTTTTCCGCCAAGCTCGGGCCAACTTGAGGGTATAACTCGACCCATAATGAGTTCGGCAACTATGATTGATTGACTCAGCATAAGCTCGTCGAGCTGTAACTCAACCTAGCATAAACTAGTCGCGAACAATTCAAGGAATCATTCAAGCAATCCCTAGATTACTTCATATTCTAGATATTGCGAGAATGAGTGGATCAACCGTTATCACTATGCAATCACAGCGCCCGATCGTGAGGATATCAGAATTATGGTTTGAATCAATTGTAATCCTTTTAATTTCATTTCTTTCTTTGTACAAATCTTATATATAAACCCTCAGACAATGAGGACGGGGTCAAGAATTTCATATAAGAATTGCATTGTAAGCTCTCACAGCAAATATAATAACACAGTAGACGTAGACTGTTAACCTAACTAAACCACTTTAAAAATCTCTTTGTTTTTATTTTATTTCGTTCATATTCATCGCTGATTATCAATAATCACGCACACATCAATTCCAATCCCAACAAGATCGATCATATCTCGCTGGTTGGTGCAAAATTCTGTACCAACATTAAAGATAAATTTGTAATTATATTAATAAAATTCACTCAACTCTTATATACTTTTAACGAATATATTAACAATACGAAGTCAACGTAATAATTTATTACTTCATAAATTCTAAGTGTCTATTTTAGAATTTTAAAAGGTGTGTTTGGTGGGCCTTCAAATTTGGTGGGCCAGTATGGCATGATAGGACACGAATTTTTGTGGGCGTTGGCATGGTACGGCCCACGACATGACAAACCTTGATTTTTTAGGCACAACACTAGGCACACCGACTCTATGTACTACCCATATAACAAAAAACTAACCATCAATGTTAGCATCTCAAGGTCGATCAAATCGCTCTAGATTATGTATCTTTGCACCAAACATGTTGTGAGTAGAAAGTGAAGAGGAACCGAGATTAAATACAAGTGAGGAAAAAATGTAAATAGAAAAACAATAATGTTATACTTACTAACGAGTTTATTAACCGCTTTACTACTTTTGTTAAAATTATATATGATATTTGTACTATGCATATAATATCTATACTATACATTATATTTACAAAAGATAATAAAATAATTAGTAAGATTATGGATAAGTATAACATTACTCATAGAAAAAATACATGTAATTTGTTTTAGTTGGCTATGAAGCTACAATATATATATATATATATATATATATATAATCTTGAAGCCCACCATCTTTATTGTTCGCCATTTAGACTCTAAGTAGGATTCTACATGAGATCCTTAGACATACCTTGATCGAGTGACACGTAAGATGCTGATTTAACGAGATATTAATGTATTGCACAGTATTCTAAAGGTTGTGGTTTAAAGAGATATTATTGCACACATACCTTGATTGAGTGACACATAAGATGCTGATTTAACGAGATATTAATGTATTGCACAGTATTCTAAAGGTTGTGGTTTAAAGAGATATTAATGCACGCATTGGTATTCCAAAAGTTCATATCAACCTTGCACGGTTCTCAGTCTCATCTCTGAAATTCATATTTCTTAACATTTCTTCTTCCTCCCTGAGCGAGTTTGTTGATTTGATTATGGTTTTCTTCTAGAAAAAGTAAAACTGAGAATTGGGTAAGTTTTGAATTATTGTAATGTTACAGAATTTGGTCTTAGAATGTAGTCGATGACATGCAATCAGACCTGGAGCCATCTCCCGGGTGTTTGTTTATCTGTGTTTATCTGCCGTTGAAATATCAATCCCTGACTCCACCTTTCACAGATGGCTCCATGACTCTCTAAGGCCCATTTACGTCTCCTCCAGCTTCAAATTCGAACCGATTATACTTGCAAGGATGGTTGGTCAATCTGATTCTCCCATCTCTCTGTTTTCTCCAGAAGAGGTTTTGATTTCTATATTAATTTAACTTTTTAAAAAAAAAAAATTATATGTTTTTTACTTGCAATCGGTGTTTGAATTGTTGATGACCAGGTTTATGTTATGGCGGAAGATGAATTAATGGAGATTGTGCCTAACATGAGTATGGATCCTCTCAATTTCGTCCATGTATTTTCTGAATTTGCCTTTCCGGAAAACGTTAACATCGCACCTTTACTTGACAACAGATTTGATGGAGAGAAGTGCGAGGCTCTTAAGCGATTTCTCAGTCATTGCTCAGGGCTTCGATGTCTCCAACTTCTTGCCTTAGGTTTCTGTTACTGATGACGTGTAAAGAATAATACATAAACAAAGATACTAAGAATTTAAATTCATAATTGTATAGGAACTGCTGGAGTAAAATACAAACAATTTCAATTAGTTTCATGTAGATTCATTTTGTTTATTTAGATTTTCAATAAGATTGAGTTTGAATTGTGGTTTATGTCAATTTCTATATTTAAAACGATACTGAATGTTACTTGCAACCAATTTGAGTTTGTATCTGGATTAATTAGTTGATTGCTATTGTCTTCAAAATTGAATGATAGTTAATTCAGTATGATCAAAATTTAATTTATAATGTATATTTTGTACTGTTTTATCTAACTTTTGGTCAATGCCATTACAGGTTGTTAAAAAGGTGGCATCTCAGTCATTGGAAGTAAGGATGTACTGCTTAAGTTGTATTATTGAAATCTCCATTTTTCAATTAATTCTTAAATGTCTTAACTCTTCTTTTTCTCTTGGCTATCTACAGAAAATGGATTATTTGTGGTCTTGCAGAATGCTTAATGTCACTTTAATTTGTTTTTGGGTAGGAAGCTTTGAAAAGGAAGCTAAATGCTATAATAGAATATGCCAAGTTTCTTCAGGACACAGTCAAAGAAATAAAATTGGTGCATATGCAGGGGCCAGGAAGACTCTGCAACATGGGCACATAACATTGGAAACAGTTGGAGAACAACTGGAGATATCAAAGATACTTGGGATAGGTAGTTTTCTTTTATTCTTCCAAAATCAAAGAGTGGTTAAAACATGAAAATTGATGATTCTGCTTCTTAGGCTGGACCGGGTGGATGGAATGGTTAGAGCCAACTATATATACATGTCAATCTACTATATATTACCAACTCATGAATTTTTACTTTGTTGTTGAATCTTTAGACCTTGAAATGCTTGAGGTGGGCAATAGAGGAATGTCAACAGAAGAATACAGCTCCCACTTCAGCATTTGGGCTTTAGCAAAGGTGCTTGATTGATCATATTTAAGGACAATTCACATACACTTGGTGTTGACCCTGCTCTAAATGGCTATATACTTTTTGTCAATGATTCTGTAGGCTCCCCTTATCCTTGGTGTGATATTCGTTCCATGGACAAGGACACATTGGAGGTGATTACCAACAAGGAGGTTATTTCTGTTAACCAAGGTTAGTCTTTTGATCACCATATATCATAAGTGTGTGTATTTTATAACAATGTTTGCAACTGATTTATAGTTCATTATATTAATAAATGTTTCTAAGTTTCCAGGTCTGGGCTGGTCCTCTAAGTGGCGATAGGATAGGAGTAATATTGTGGAACAGAGGATCTTCCAAAGCCACCATAAGAGCTGACTGAGTGACATTGGCTTCAAATCATCAGCAGTGGTTGATGCTCGAGATTTATGGGCGGTCTAACTCAATGAACTTCATTAATTTTTTTTCTTTTTTTTTTTTTTTAATCAATTTTGTCACCAACACATCAATGCATTAGACCCTAATTAATTGTGTGTGTTTTGATTTGATTTTGCAGCATTCAACTACTCACTCTGTTAAGAATAAACTTGAGGCAAGCCATAATCTTGTGCAACACAAAATAACAACCCGCATATTTTCGCTAGAAGCTAATAAGTGTGTCTCTGTTTTGTTTATGCACTTTGATTTGTTTTTGTTTATACGGATATTGTGATTGATTCAAGTTGTGTTATGTGGTTAATGATGGTGCAGGTGTAGCACAGCTTTGTGGGTTTCTTGATGCAAAGAAAATAAGGTCAAGTTTGATTTTTAATATTTAGTTTATTTTGTGTATTCAATAACTTCATGGTGTATCTGCTCAAATTTATTGGACTATTTGAAATGATATCATTATTGTTGTTTTTTAATAAATCTGAGTTGGTTCTATATACTATTTATACTTATTTCTCTTTAAAATGGTTTGACTCCAAGTTATATATGGTCCTAATGTTTAACTAGGGAAGAGTTCAATAGATTGACGAGTATTATTAAGTCAAGAGTTGTAGATAGCACCATCTTTTGAGATTGCAGAGGCTGCAAGATTAAGTGATCTGTCCAATAGAACATCTGTCAATGATATTGCTTTCTTACAAACACAAGAAAACAGTAAAAATTGAGCTGTCAAATATGGAGATAGATTGCTGCTGTAATTATATTGCAGATGTTGACATGCCAGATCTCTCCGGTGCAGCAGTTTCAGAGGCAAAAAAGTGGTTTGAGGAGAAGAAATTGGGTTCAAATTCAAAGTCAGATTTCTAATTTTACAATGACAAACACCAATAGCATGTGGAGCAGTAGTTTATCATGCCAAGTAGTGTGTTTGTGGGAATCTGGAAAAAAATTCTTTAATGCATAATGACATTTGCTACCATGAACTCAAATTGTATGATCTGATTACTGTAGATGTTCTTAATGACACCTATATATCTGTCATCTCTGGATAATTCATTGAACTTCATTCTGATGCTGGATTGGATATTTTACCTTGTCCATAGGCAATAGTCACAATTGCAGATGAAGATGGAAATTATTTACAGGAGGCATGGGAGCATATTTTGACATGTGTGTCCAGGTTTGGGCACAATGTTCAGGTAATTACTCATCATCCCATTTATGAATTATCATTAATTAATTATAACATAAAATATCGTTCGTTAGGTGTGCTGGGAGAAATTTGGAAGGTACTTTGAGGTGGAGCTGAAGGAGGTGAAGCTAAGAGGTGGATACTATATAATGGACCCTCAAAAAGCAGTTGAAATGGTAGATGATAACACTATTTGTGTTGCTGCTTTTCTTGGTTCCACTCTTAATGGAGAATTTGAAGATGTTAAGTTTTTGAATGATCTCGACTGAGAAGAACAAACAAACTGGGTAATTATTTATTATTAATATGCCAATTTATAATTAGTCATTACCTAATTTTACAAACTGTTTTTGTAGACGGGACACTTCAATCCATGTTGATGCTGCAAGCGGTGGGTCTATTGCTCCATTCCTTTACCCGGAGCTTGAGTGGGATTTCCCGTTGCCTTTGGTGAAGAGCATTAATGTGAGTGGGCATAAATATGGATTTGACCAATTCATTTTCAAAGAAACCATTAACCACTACTTGCTAACGGATGTTGAGAACATGTAAGATATTAATTTGGAATGTTAAACGTCAAATGAGCTAGATCTAAGAATGATTGTAATGATCGATGGTGTTAGAATCCTTTAATCTTTTAAGCTATTGCTTTTCCAAGTTACTTTTATGTTTGGTGGATTCTCATTGGTTGCGGTTATCTGATGCTTTATATAACATTATATAAGTTACTTTTCATGTTTGCTGTCTTAGACTACGATTTCTCATTGTACATTACTGTAATTTGATTCACATAGTGCTATGTAATTATGGATAATCTTTTTCCTGGAATGTAAGTGTTTGTTACTTACAAATTAAAGCATATCGATATTTGCGATGATGGAACTGTTTGTCTGAATTTTTGAACTTGGAGCCTCCAAAAATGGTTCCATGGAAATTAGTTACTGAACTTGGAAAATGTTGCAACATTAAGTACAATTGCAGGATGGGGAACAAATTAGGGGCTGATCATATCCGTCCTTAAAATTCATTGAGTATGTTCTTGCCTGTTCTAAGAATGTACATATTCGCTTACTTTACTTATGCAAAAGATAGATGCAACATAATATTATGTTGCATAAATAAGATTTGATAATAGTTGAGACAGTTTGGATGACATTATTAGCTTCGATATATATTCTTTTGTATCCAAACGAGAAAAATTAGGTAACTATAATATTTTCGATGACAAAATATGCTTAACAATTGTTATGTTTGAATATAATTGATTTTTGTGATCGCAATAAAGCTATTTACAAACTATTTCAAAAATAATCACTAAACATACCCGTGTAACAAGCACGCCTTCCATCTAGTTAGAGAAGAGGTCGCTTTTATTTGTAGATTGAAAAAAGCAAATTAATATAGGTTTTCAGCCTCTCATATTGGTGAAAGTTCAATCTATTATATTAGTGAAAGCTTAGTGATAGAAGATGAAATTTTGGGAAATATTATCGTACCACGATGTTATCACATTAATGGTACCACTATCTGATACATGCATGTCATATACATTAATTTCGACTCATAAAGATAGATGGGTACGAAAAAAAAAATAGAAAAAATATATTGACTTAGTAGTACGCATGATGTTATCCTTTGGGTTTGAACTCATTTTATTTAACCCAAGAGTGGTGCTATTTAACCCACGCAATTTTTTTTTTTCATGCCCAATAATTAAAATCATTTAAGAAAATTATTTTATAAACATTTTCTATTTTATTCTGGAATTAATCTTCTTTAAGAATTTTCTTTCTAAACTTCCTTGTTAACCACATAACCTTAACCCCATCATTTATAATTTTTTCTCCTGGGTCAACTTTTAGTCGCTATTTTTCCTTTTTGACGAAATCTATATTCGTTTTGCTTAGGAAATAGGTTGTCTCCAAGAATTTATATTCCAGTCAACTTTAGCTTTCATGAGAACTAATAATAATAAAAGAAAATCTGAGTTTGTTTTCCTTAGACAACCTATTTCCTTTCTGTTATGCCTAGGAACTTAGGGCAGACGTAGCATCCAATTGAGTGCGCAAGGTCAGGCCTCGGGAAGGGCCTACTACCCTTCTGACGCAGTTGCTTCGTATGATCATGGTAGCACCCACAGCTTGCTTCCATCAGAGTAATGGGTGCACGTTAGGCCAGTGAGAAGTTGTGATGACCCTGCGTGTCCAACCCCTGTAGCAAATCACATGAATTACTCTAAACAAAGGATTTGCACGGATCATCCCACCAACTTGCTGATTCAATGATGATGACCTCAAGACATCCCTCTATAAAATGGGAGCCCCTCTCTTATCAAATGGATTCGGGCATTTTAATCTTGCAAAAAGAAAAAGCTCTTTCTCTCTCTCTAGAAAAGACAGACTTCAATACCTTGTTTTACCAGTGTAAAGTCAGTTGTCTAAAGCGACCTGATCCTTATCATTAATAAAAATATCAGTGGACGTAGGATTTGCTTCCTTAGCATCCGAACCACTTTAAAACTCATTTCTCACTGCATTTACTTTCATCTTTCCAAACCATTCACGTGTGTCTTTTGGGGGCCAACCCGACATTTCACACGTGTGTTTCGTTGGTGTCAAAATCACGCATCAACAGTTTGGCGCTAGAAGGAAGGGCAATTTAGTGTTCATCTTTCATCAGGAGAATCTCCAACCTATCGGTCCTACAGCAACAAATGGCCCGTCAACCAGAACCTGAGCAGACCAACCAGGGCGCTAAGGGGCTCCCCCAAGTTCAAGGGGACACCTCTTCCAGAAAACCTTCAGCCCCGCTAAATGCTGCAAGAGATATCCCGTCAAGTTCACAGCTTGACCCTGTTATCAGAAGCTACTTGAAGAGGTTTGATAATACCCTCTAGACGGTCAACCGAAGGTTGGACCGTTTGGACCAAGGCGTGCCATCCATGCCAGCTGTGGCGGTGCAACGGCCCAAAACGCCTGCAGGTCGTGCGAAAGTGCGGCAACGGGAAATAGCCCGTGCCGCAAGCACTACAGCGCGTAGACGAAAGGGAAAACAAGTGGTAAAAAGCAAGCCCACGGGCTCCAAAAGGCTAGCGAATTCTAACCGCGTCCCGAGCAAAATACCAGCCTCGCTGAGACTCGGTGAAAGGACGCAGCCGAGTTGTCCCATGCCACATCGCAAGAGCACACCCGTAAAAGTGCTGGTCGGGGCGATTCCTACCACCACCAGCAAAATGATCCTGATCATCACCGTGCGAGAGGGTCCCATACCTCGCGGGGCGGTTCTTACCACCGTGAAGGTTGTGAAAATACCCCGCATCCTTCATTGCCATCACATGCCTCTAGTCGATGTGTGTTGAGAGTGGCCGGAACAGCTGACCGAGGCAAAGAGGAACCCGACCTCCGAACATTCCTCAACCGTAATCGCGAGGGTCGAACTCGCATAGGTGAAAGCAATCCCCAAGCGGCTCCATTGCCGCAAATTGAGGAGCTGCAGCAAGCTCTTGACAGACTGCGAGCTCAGCAAAACGAGCAGGGGCAGGTCGCATCAGCATCCCCATTCTCCACCGAAGTGTTGGCAGCTCCACTTCCACTAGGATTTAGGATGCCTGACATACGGGCATTTGATTGGAACTCCAGCACAGGATCATCTGTATGAATTTAACGACCTGATGGAGCTTCACCAGGTCTCAAATCTAGCCAAATGTCGTTATTTGGCAATGACCTTGACCTCCCATGCCAAACGGTGGTTTAGGTCGCTCCTAGCAGGATTGATCAGTTCGTGGTCTCAGATGAGCGCGACATTCCTGAGGCATTTTCAGGCAAATCGGAAGTTCTCGATGCCTTTGAGCTACCTTATCAATATAAGGCAAGAAAGGGATGAATCCCTCTAGTCCTACATTGATCGTTTCCACAGTGAGCTCAACAAAGTGGCTCACACTCGTGAAGAGTCTGTTCGGACTCTCATCATAGCCAGGGTCCATCCACAGACCGACCTGTGGAAAGAATTACAGGTCGAGGACGATGTTTCCCTCACCGAATTCTATAATCTCGAGGAGAAGTACCTCCGAATAGAAAACTTAATGGCTTGGCATCATGTCGCTGATCCAAGGCGCTTCTGGCAAAGACACGTCGACTGGATAATGTAAGAGCGATCACACTGGGGGATGTTCGACATCAACGAATCAGGGTGGGAAGAAACCTCGTTACGAGCCCAAAAAGTCCTACGCCCCCGTCCCTAGTCGCGATCGCGACAGAAACCAATATACTCCACTGAACGCATCTGTATCGGCTATTCTTGATAAATCCGAGGAGGCCAGCCTGCTCAGAGAGCCCGAGCCCATGAAAACCCCAGCGACAGCTAGAAATAATAAAAAATATTATTGCTATCATCGGGACAATGGGCACCATACCGATGAATGTCGAGCTCTCAAGCAGGCGATTGAAAACCTAATCAAGTAGGACATTTCAAGGAGTATATTGATGACTCTACTCCCTCGCAAAAGAAAAATCAGGGGGGGTCAAGTAAGAAGCGCCGCGATCAGAAAGGCGTGTGCAATCTAAATTTAATTTTCAAGGGACCATATTTCGCGGGAAACTCACGAGGTGCCCAAGAAAGGTATGCTCGCGAGGCACACCACGAGCCCATCAGAGCGATGAGCTGGCATGGCTGTAATACGTATGGTTCTGTCGGGAGGGACGAAATTTCCTTCTCTGAAAAAGATACGGCCCGACTTCATCATCCTCACGAAGATGCCCTTGTGATAACGCCCCTTATAGGGCGCTATAATGTCCAGAGAATGTTAGTGGACAACGGAAGTGCTGTGAACATCTTGTTCGCTTCGACTTTCGAGAGAATGAATTTGGACGAAGTAGACCTGAAGCCTGCCTTGTTCCCCCTATATGAATTCATAGGGGACCACCTGCTCCCCAAGGGCACGATCTCGCTCCCAGTCACGTTGGGTGACTTCGACGAAGTGACCAGAGTAATCGAGTTCTTGGTAGTAGATTGCTCGTCCGCCTTTAATGGGATTCTGGGGCGACCTCTGATGAGGCACTTTAAGGCGATCACTTCAGTATACCATTTGAAAATGAAGTTTCCCACCCCGACAGGGATTAGGGAAGTTAGCGGGTCTCAACGCGTAGCCCGAGACTACTGTATGAAAGCAGTTCAGATGGCGTGCAAAGGCAAAGGCACTTCACGCAGCGATCACAACCAGACAATGGCGATCAGCTAGATAGAGCCACAGCCTAGCCCAGTCGAGGATAATATAGATCCTCGCATTCAGGACTGCCTTTCCAGTGGGCCAGTTGAGGACTTGACCGAAATACTGGTCGACCACATGAAACCGAGCAAGGTGCTAAGGATCGATAAAAATCTCAATACCCAGCTCACTACCGAACTGAGCAGCTTCCTTAAGGAGAACATCGATGTGTTCGCATGGTCGCACGTAGACATGGTTGGGATCAGCCCGAATGTTATTTGCCATGCATTAAACATCGACGGTGAAGCCAAGCCAGTTCCCCAAAAGAGGAGAGCAATAGACCCGAAGCGATATGCTGCCCTGAAGCTTGAGGTAGATAACCTCTTTAGAAATGGGTCCATCCAAGAAGCACTCTATCCGACCTAGGATGCTAACCCAGTTCTAGTAAAGAAGCCTAACGGCAAATGGTGGACCTGCGTCAACTTCACCGACCTCAACAAAGCATGTCTGAAAGATAGTTTTCCCCTGCCAAGAATTAACCAGATGGTGGATGCCAACTTGGGGCATGAGCTGCTAAGTTTTATGGACGCGTACTTGGGTTATAATCAAATTCTGATGTATGGGTCAGACGAAGAGCATACATCTTTTATTACAGATCGGGGACTGTACTGCTACAAAGTTATGCCCTTCGGCCTCAAGAACGCTGGTGCAACTTACCAGCGACTGGTTAACCGGATGTTCTCACGAGCAGAGGCGATTGATGGAGGTCTACGTGGATGACATGCTGGTAAAATCTCATGTCGCTTCAGATCATGTGGCATATCTTGCTGAGATGTTCGGCATCCTCCGACAGTACCGAATGAAGTTGAACCCCCTCAAATGTTCATTCGGAGTATCCTCAGGTAAGTTCCTAGGGTACATGGTTAACCAGCGGGGTATTGAGATCAACCCCGAAAAAATTCAAGCTCTCTTTGATATGAAGAGCCCTCCACCAAAAAACAAAAATGGGTTAGCGAGCACGAACAAGCGTATAGCGACGCTAAGTCGCTTCATATCAAGGTTAACAGATCGCTGCCTACCATTCTTCAATGTACTCAGGGCTAATAAGAAGTTTGAATGGACTCCCGAGTGCGAACAGGTCTTCCAAAGAATAAAGGAACACCTCGGAAAGCCACCACTCCTATCCAAACCTCTCCTACAAGAGATCCTCCTCTTGTACCTGTCCGTCTCGCAGTTCGTGGTCAATGCAGCTCTTGTTCGGGAAGAGAGTGGAACGCAATGGCCAGTGTATTATACGAGCAAGTGTCTGTTGGATGCCGAGATGCGATATCCGAAAATAGAGCGATTAGCCTATGCCCTGCTGATCGCTTCCCGAAAGTTGCGACCTTACTTCCATGCCCATACAGTTCATGTATTAACTAATTACCCACTCAGGTAGGTCCTCTAAAAACCGGAGGCGTCGAGAAAATTGCTCAAGTGGGCCATGGAACTCAGCCAGTTCGATCTCTATTACAAACCAAGAGCAGCTATTAAGGGCAAGCTATTGCCGACTTCATCTTAGAGTTCTCGCATCATCCAAAAAACGAGTCGAGACAGCCCAACGAAGTCATCCAGAAAACTATTCAAAATCTCTCAACATGGACCCTCTACGTCGATGGATCATCGAACAGAAAGAGGGCTGGAATAGGCCTTCTCTTGTTAAGTCCCGAAGGGGCCCACATTCATGGCATTCTCTGGTTCGGTTTCAAAGCTACTAATAATGAGGCTGAGTACAAAGCTCTGCTCGTTGGACTTAGGTTGGCCAGGGAAATGGGCGCAACCGTGATCAGCGTCCATAGTGACTCCATACTGGTCGTTAACCAGATTTTAGGAGAGTATCAAGCCAAGGAAAATAACATGATCAACTATCTAAAGAAAGCTAAGGCCGCACTCAAGCCATTCAAGCACTTCACAGTCACTCAGATCCCTAGAGACAACAATTATGTGGCGGACGCCCTGGTAAGGATAGCCTCATCGTTAGACTCGGATGCACCTAAGAACATTCCTGTTCGATTCATCGAAATCCCAAGTATCAGCCCAAATGAACAGGCCGTAAATGTAATGGGTTCAGACTCATGGATGACCCCCATTATTCGGTATCTCAATGATGGGATCTTGCCTGACGATAAGGTTCAGGCAAGAATTCTACAAACGAGATCTGCTCGGTACACCCTCATCGGAGACCAACTGTACAGGCGAGGATTTAGTGCCCCTCTCCTCTGATGTGTGGCCAGCGAAGAAGCAGATTATATCATACGGGAGATACATGAAGGGATATGTGGTAATCACACCGCCGCGCGATCTCTCGCGAATAAGGTTGTTCGTCAAGGGTACTATTGGCCCCAAATCCAAGATGACGCCTACAACTATGTCAAAAGGTGTGATAAGTGCCAGCGGTTGACGAATATACCGCGAACTCCCTCCCATGAACTGGTAACCATGACTAGCCCCTGGCCTTTCTCTATGTGGGGGATCGATCTCATCGGTCCCATGCCAGTTGGTAAATGGGGAGTCAAATATGTTGTGGTTGTGGTAGATTACTTCACCAAATGCGTCGAAGCTGAACCGCTAGCCGCGATCACGATCAGGAAGCTCAAGGACTTCGTTTTCAAGAATATTGTGTGCCGTTACGGAATTCCTCATACCTTCATCTCAGATAACGGGAAGCAGTTCGACAATGAGGAATTCATATGGTTTTGTGACGAGCTGGGCATCCATAAAAAGTTTGCCTCGATAACAAGGCCACAAGCAAATGGCCAAGTTGAAGCTGTCAACAAAACCATCAAGCACACTCTGAAGGCCAAACTTGGTGCAGCCAAAGGGAATTGGGCTGACGACCTCCCCGAAGTCCTATGGGCATACAAAACAACTCCAAGGACCTCCACCTCAGAAATACTTTTTTCGCTAGCATACGGATGCGAAGCGATGATCCCTGTTGAGGTGGGAACTGGTTCGCTTCGGAGAGACTTGTATAGTGAGGCCGACAACGAAGCACTTATGAGAGCAAGCCTATACCTTATTGAAGAACATCGTGGCAAGGCATCGCTAAGGATAGCAGCCTACCAGCAACGCGCGAAGAGGTTCTTCAATTCAAAGGTCAGGCGAAGAGACTTTCAGGTCGGCAACCTTGTGCTAAAGGAAGTTCTTCTCGGTACCACAGAACCAAGTGCGGGAGTGTTAGGATCGAACTAGAAAGGTCCATACCGCATCGATAAAATGATAAGACCGGGGACTTATCACCTTAAAAGGCTGAATGGTTCCAAGGTACCCCGAGCTTGGAATACTGAACACCTTCGACCATACTATCAGTAATTCTGAACTTAGTTTTCCTTGTAAATTAACTTGCAATTTTTGTAAATAATTTTCTTGTAAAGTGCCATTTTGTTCACATGTAATCTTGTTCGTGTGAATGTATTATATCAACACACTTGTTTCAGTAAATGTAAGCAATCAGGGAGCACTCATGTATAATAAAGCGAACAGAAAATTGTAAAGGTAAAAATTTTTTTTTTTTACTGTGGAATACAGCAAGAAAAAAGAAATGATTACAAGACCTAATCCTGCCCCTACTGAGCGAGCTCCTTGTCCTAGGGTAAGTCATAAAGGTTTGTCCGCAACATGTCCCGAACCTTCTAGTCGGGGAAGCCGCCGCTTCATCATCCTCCCGCGCCATGGACATAAGTGTTTCTTGCCAGTCTGCCAAGAGGTCGGACATGTCAAGTAGCGGATTCTTCTGTCGCAAGGCATAAATAGAATTGATTGCCCATTCGACAGCCTTCTCCTCGACCTCTGCTGGCTGATCCTGCACCTCTTGCGTTAAAGAGGCAACTCTTGCTTGACTTTCCTAAAGTTCAACTTCAAGAGCTTGCCTTTCCTTCTCGGAGGCGTCCCTCTCTTGCTTTGTTCGTAGAACCTACAGAAAGGTCGCTTTGAGCTCATGGTCCTTCTCCCCAGCCTCCTTGGAGAGTCTAGCTATGGTCCTTTGTAGCTCTTTTACTTCCTCTCCCTGCTTCTCGAGCTGCGCTTTCTGGAAATCCACCGTGCGAAGAGCCACATTTCTTTCATTCGATACTGTCGCGACTCAAAAAGACGTGCTCTCTATTTCGATGTCTTCAGTTTCTTTGCTTTGAGCACTGCGTTCTTCTTCCTTGAGCAACACCTCCCTTCGTAGCTCCCAGTTGGACCTTTTCCATGGACATTCGCATGGAAAGAAGAGCCTGCGAACAAAAGAAAGAAAGAGTTAGCTAACCAAAAGAAGCTAAGGGAAGTCCTCACTGAGGACAGTTCGCTAACCTTGCTCAAGTGTTGGACCGATGTGGACATTAGGTCCACGTCACTGGAACTTGCGAACTGCTCAAAAGATTCCGAGAGTCAACATTCCAGCAAGGCATATACCACTGGCTGCAGGTACTTCGGTAGGTTCCCCAGCGAGTCCAACACGCCTCAGCAGCCGTCGTGTCGTCCATAGGTGCCTTGCATGACTTACTCACGTCCGACCGCGACCTCTTTAATTGGTCGCCCTCAGATTCAGTCTCTGATTCTTTGACCTGAATCTATTTCCTCTTCTTTCACTGGGCCGTTGTCTTCAGCTTCGGCCAAGCAAGAGACTACTCAGAATCCTTTGCTTTTCATGTTGGTACATCCTCTGCCGGCTGCACCTGAGAAGTCTCGGAAGGTCGCACCAGTGGGCCTAACATTGTGCCTTCCGCCGGTTGAATTGTCGAAGCGGCTTCAGCTGCTTTGGCTTTCTTTGTCCGAGGGAAAGTGACCTGCCTTCATCGTGGCTGCTCTGACTCCTTCGGAGGCATGGTCACTGCGTACAAAACATCGTTAGCAAAATATCTCAGTTCACGACCAGAAAGGGGTCAGTTAGCAAGACTTACTCAATGGGGCCTCTAGCGACGCGTTTGCGTTGAAGAAACCATATTTCCGCAAGCTCGCGGTTGTCACGAGTTTCTTTGCATCACGCTGATCCTCTGGTAAAGAGCCAAAATGCACGATCCTACGTCTATCAAGGAACAGCCCTAGGTCGGTCGTCTTGTTAACTGTCACAAAGAATTCAAGTCGTTAGAACAACAGCGCATTTCAAAAAAAAAAAAAAAAAAAAAAGAAAATTGGGCGGGCTACTCGGATCCTGTAAGCTGGCAATGGCCATCATAACGAAAGAAGAAAAACTTCGTTTCATAAGCACCCATGTTACTCGGATGTCTGTGTATCCTATCGGCGATAGTAGGTCGCCTGGACAAGGAGTAAGAATCCTTGTCCTTACTCTTCTTCAAATAATAAGAGCAGCCAACCTCCATCGCGGTCATCTCGTCCAGTCCATTCTCTTGGCATGCGATGTACATTGCAACAGCAATGACGTACGTGTTAGGGGTCAACTGCATCGGCGCAACCCGAAGTGGTCCAAAAGTGACCTAATAAAAAGGTGGAAGGGAATCAGTCCCCTACCCTTGATGATATCCTCAGAGACCAGGGCCAGACTGCTTAGCGGGTACCGCAATGAGTGCGCCATGTCAAGGAAAGCATCCACCTCGATAGCGTATTGCTTTATTACCCTCTTGAGCTCTTCCCCAGTGAGCACTGAGAAGACCTCGATAGGGATGTCTGGAGCACCCTATGGGGGGGGAACCGATTCCCTGTTCGGGTCCAGTTGTTGAGGGGTCCATTTTGCCAGGCTGCAAAAGTGATAAGCAGAAGGGTCATTTAGCCATCGTACGCTATTTCGTACGACGATGTGGGAGAAAACAAACTCCTAAAATCCCAAAGGAAACCCTAACGGCATGATCCAAGCCGCCATTCATGGCTTGAACCAGACCTAAGCATCTCGTCTCCGATAGGCTACCGAAAGACAGACGCCACTCAACCATGGAAAATAACAAAACAGAAACAGAGAAAAGCTCTTACCGTACCGAGTGTGAAATTAACTTCCGCTCCGAATGCTTAAAAACATCGGTTTGAAAGGCAGAAATTCCAAGTCTGTAAACCCCACTGATGCATCCAAGGGTAAAATAGTCTTTTCATTTTTATGTGTTAATTTAACTACCATGCACATGCCTTAGGGGTAAAGTGGTAAAAGAATAATGATATTTTGTTGGCTTGACAAGATAAAGATGATGAAGGATTAAGGAGTAATTAATAGACAATTTTTGAGGGCAAAAAGGGAAATAATGTTATAGGACATTAAATGCAAAAGACAAATGTCAAATGAATATTTTTTAGCAAAAAAAAATAAAAAAAGAAAAAAAAAGAAGATATTAGGTGATAAGAGTCGGCCAACATGTCTTCTACCACTTTTCATTTCTTTTCTTCAAGTTTTCTACAAGCTTCCATATTTTCTTCACTTCTCCATTAAAGTTTCAAGTCTTTTAGTTGCAAATCTCTCAAGTGTCTTATATTTCTCCCTTTATTAAGGATATTAGGAGGTAAAGTTCAACTCTTTATCTTATATAAATATTGTGTATTGCAAGTTATTGAAGTTTCCTTATAATTTATGTTAGGATAAGGGTCAATTGGAGATAAGGAGGAGGAAATTTGCAAAGGTGTGGTTTCTTGACATAAGGTAAGGGAAACCTCCCTTTAATAGGAAATAAGAATTAGGTTTCTAGGGTTAGTATTAGGGAACCTTAATTCTTGTTACACAATAGCAATTGAGCTTAGTTTGATGCTATAATTGATGGATTTATATGTGAATTGTAAAAACAATGAACTTTGATGACAAGCAATGGAATTAGTTGTGACATGATTTTTTTAACATATTACAAGGGAGGTTATTAGTGATCATTTAACATGTTTTTCACAGGGGAGAATGGTTAGGAAAGGTTAGGGAGTAAGTGGAGCTAAATAGGTAAGGAAAAGCCCTAAAATAGGCATGTTACCATGGTTGCCCTGTCACAGCCATAACTTTATAAGTGATTTTTGGGCATCTTAACGATTTAACTGGGTTGAGACCAAAACACAAAAGTTGTAGCCCTGTCTCTAAGCTTTAAAACGAGACCAAAACCGTAGCAATCCGAGGTGTATAACTCAAGTTATGCCATTTTGAATCTGACCTGTGCAGAATGATTGATTCCAAGTATGGAAATGATGCTTAAAGGGTTTTGAAGTATGTTTGAATGAGTGATCTTTATGATTATTTAGTGATTGTATGAGCATATCTAGTTAATGTAATAAATGGCCATGATGAAATGATATGTTCATATATGGAAAGTGTATGTTTTTTTTTAGAATAAAGCATGTCAAGCATATTAATGATGAAAAAGTGGGACTTGATCCCAAGTTTGAGCAAAAATACTTCCAAGGTACATAGACATGCATTTTTGTGAAGGAAAATGATTTGTAAATGTTATGGAAAATGTTGGCATGTTATGGGGAACCTGAGCTCACTCATGCACATGTCTAGACCGAAAGAAATGAACAGTCCATAGCGTGCATGACCATGGGGACTGTGTTATAAGTTAAGCTTAGCTCATTGGCCAAAGGTTCCGTAATCCATGCCTCAGCTTAATCCGATCGGTAAACAGTAAAAAGGTTTTCAAAGAAAAATTATTTATACATGCATGACATTGATGTGCATTATTCATGAATAATAAAGGAAAGCATTGCGTGAATTATATTATGCATTATGATATGGATTGAATATGCTATGTTATATTACTTTTATGTTATAAATGTTTGGTTCATGTACAAGTAAATAAGATGCTTCCTAAGTTTAAGAATGTTACATAGGATTAAATGATCGATACCCTTACTGAGTGATTAGCACTCATCCCCCTAGTTTCCATGTTGTGCAGGTAATGGTTAAAGCGGTAACAGCGAGTGGCGGTCAAGGAGGCGTGGGGCATGCATGTTTTGTTCTAGCTAGACTTATAATGTTATATAAAGCATGTTGCTTTTGAATTTAATGTATATAGTTTAATGTTTATAATCTAAGTTTCATGAAATAGTAAATATGTTTTGCTTATAAATAATGGGAGATATTTTATATTTGCTTCCGCTATTAAAACAATTGATGTTATTATTTTCTTTAAACCATATTTTTCATATATAGTCATGTCTTGATAGGTTGATTAAGAAAGTGATATAAATGAGAGGAGAAGTTTTTATTTATTTATTTTCATATAGTACATGTTAATAACCAGGATTTACGTTTTAAAATACACAACCTTCCAGGCGTGAATTCTCTAATTTTTCCATCCTAATGGAATACTTAGAGGGTACCCGGCTGGAGGGGGGTGTTGCAGTTGGTATCAGAGCACGGTTCTGGTACTCAAGAGACGTTTTCTATTTTATGGAACTAGATTATTATTTTATGCAGTTTTTTGTACGTCCCTCATGCTACATTGACATGCCCTCGCAAGTTAGCTGCTATAAGTTTTTCCGTTACTTGTTTAAGTTTAAGTTGATGAACTAACGAAGTTTGTTCATTTCTTTTGATTCCATAAGTGTCGGGATGAGTCGAAACTAGATCCGGGAGGGCGAGGTAGCGGACTCTAACTCCACTGTGGGTACCAATCCAAATGTTACAACGGGGTTGGATGTTGCCACAATGGGAGATATGATCCAGGGCGGCAATAAGGGAGGCCTTAGGTAATCAAAATATGACTGTACCACCTCCAAATCAGGGTGCAGGGCCTAGTTCATCAACACCCGCAACTTTTCAAGCACAACTGGAACCTATTTATGGGCTCCCAAGTAAGCACCAGCCACCTGAATTCAGTGGAACTACTGACCCATCAGCAGCCGAGGAATGGATTAAAGCAGTAGAGAGGGCAATGGCATTATTTACGATGATAGATCGAAAAGATTCGATATGCCACCTTTTTGCTACGGGGTGATGCTAGAATTTGGTGGGAATTAATGAAATAGACTCATAATATTGCTACTCTTACTTGGGGTGATTTTAAAGGGTTGTTTGATGCAGAGTATAGGACAACAGATATGTTGTTTGTTAAGACTCAAGAGTTTATGAATCTGCAGGAAGGAAGTAAGGCAGGTTAAGGAGTATTCTACTCTATTCAACTCATTAGCTCGATTTGCTCCTGTTATGGTTGGTACTCCTCTGGCGAGAATGGAGAGATTTGTAAATGGGTTACACCCTGAGATAGCTCGAGATGTTATGACGGGTGCTCAACCTCCACAGACATATGGTGAAGCCTTGAATCGAGCACTGCGGGCAGAAGTGTATGTCAATAGAGCTGTTCAACAATCCAAACCAGTGGTTGTCGCAAATAATCTTCTTTTAGAGCCACACAAGAGTAGTGATGAAGCCCTCTCCCTTGCCAAAGACAGTAAGAACAAGAAGAACTTTCAGCCTCGGGTAAATAAAAAGAATTGGAAGGGTAAAAGGCAACAACAGAAGAAGAATAATCTCCCTTATTGTCAGAAATGTGGCAAGCAGCATAAAGGGGAATGTCTAATGGGGAAAAATGTGTGTTTCAAGTGCAAACAACCAGGGCATTTGGCAAGAGATTGTCGAAATCCTCGTCCCCCGGTAACTCAAACAATTGGAGGAGCTAATGCCAGAGTATTCACTGTCTCTCAAAGCCAAGCAGAAATCAACCCATCAACAATTAATGGTCAGTTATATTTCCACTCTGTCCCATTATATGCTTTAATTGACTCAGGAGCTACCCACTCTTTTATTTCATATGGAGTTGTTGAAAGGTTAGGATTAAAGCCTAATAAAGTGGAACTAGTCTTAAAGATAGAGTTGCCAGATGGGAAAAATGTAGTAACTAGTGAGGTTCTTTCTGGGGAAACAATAGTTATTGATGGACGAGAGTTAAAGGTTGACTTGATTATTTTTTATATGCCCGATTTTGATGTTATCCTAGGCATGGATTTCCTAGGTAGGTATGGAGTAGAGATAAACTGTCACAACAAAAGGGTTAGGTTTAACTTAGATAATGGGGATAAGTTTAATTTTGGAGAGGGTCGCGTGCTTAGCGGTATGATAAGTGCCATCAAAGCGAGGAAGATGTTGAGAAAAGGATGTATGGGGTATATAGCTCATGTAGTGAATAAGGCAAAGACTCCAAGTCCTAGTGTGTATGATGTGCCTATGGTTCAGGAATTTGTGGATGTATTTCCAGACGAATTACCAAGTGTGCCTCCAGAAAGGGAAGTAGAGTGTTGTATAGAATTGGATCCGGGTACCGCACCAATTTCAAAAGCTCCGTATAGAATGGCTCCAGCAAAACTCCAAGAGTTAAAGAAGCAACTTCAAGAGTTATTAGATAAAGGTTTTATCAGACCGAGTCATTCACCATGGGGTGCTCCAATTCTGTTTGTCAAGAAAAAGGATGGATCCCTTCGGATGTGCATAGATTATCGGGAGCTGAATAAGGTGACAGTGAAGAATAAATATCCATTGCCTCGTATTGACGACTTATTTGATCAATTACGAGGTGCTTCAGTGTTCTCAAAAATTGATTTGAGATCGGGCTACCATCAAGTCAAAATTGCAAAGAATGACATTCAGAAAACCGCCTTCCGAACTAGGTATGGACACTATGAGTTTGTTGTGATGCCTTTTGGCTTGACCAATGCACCAGCAATATTTATGGACTTGATGAATAGGGTTTTCCATGACTGTTTAGATAAGTTTCTTGTGGTGTTTATAGATGATATCTTGGTCTACTCTAAAACAAATGAAGAACATGAGCAGCATTTGAGGTTTGTATTGCAAAGATTAAGGCAGAAGCAATTGTATGCCAAATTCTCCAAATGTGAGTTTTGGTTGGATCGGGTAATGTTTCTTGGTCATGTGGTTTCCAAGGAAGGCATATCAATGGATCCTAGTAAGGTAGAAGCAGTACTTGAATGGAAAAGGCCAACGACAGTGAAGGAGGTGAGGAGTTTTCTGGGCTTGGCTGGGTATTATAGAAAATTTGTGCAAGGGTTTGCTAAACTTGCTCATCCACTCACTGCACTTACCAAGAATGAGACTCCCTTTCGGTGGACAGATTTATGTGAACAGAGTTTCCAGGAGTTAAAGAAGAGATTGACCACAGCTCCCATTTTAGCTTTGCCCGAGGAGGGTGTTGATTATGACGTTTATACCGATGCTTCACATAGTGGTCTTGGAGCAGTATTGATGCAAAATGGGAAGGTAATAGCCTATGCCTCTAGACAACTGAAAGATTATGAACTAAGGTACCCTACACATGATTTAGAATTGGCAGCAGTGGTGTTTGCCTTAAAAATCTGGCGTCATTACTTATATGGAGTCAAGAGTAATATTTACACGGACCACAAGAGTTTAAAGTATTTCTTCACTCAAAAAGAGTTGAATATGAGGCAGCGAAGATGGTTAGAGTTAGTCAAAGACTATGATTGTGAAATCAAGTACCATCCAGGGAAAGCTAATGTAGTAGCAGATGCCTTAAGCCGGAAAGTTCCTCTATTCCAGATTACAGTACAAAAAGAGTTGCAGCAAGAAATTCTTAAGGAGGAAATTGAGGTTGTATTTGGAGGATGTGCTAGATTGGAAGTCAAATCTGCTTTAATAGAGGAGATCAAAGAAAAAACAAGTAGTTGATGATTCTTGTAAGGAAATCTACAGGCGAGTAAATGAGGGCAAAGAGAAAGATTTTAGAGTAGTGAATGGTATTCTGAAATTTCGAGATAGGTTATGTGTTCCTCAAGATGGAGAGCTGAAGAGTACAATTCTTAGAGAAGCACATGATACACTTTATCTGACCCATCTGGGAGTGTAAAGATGTACCAAGATTTGAAGAAAAGCTACTGGTGGTCAGGTATGAAGAAAGATATCAGTGATTATGTGGCTAAATGTTTAATTTGTCAGCAGGTTAAAGCTGAACACCAACGACCATCGCGATTACTACAGCCTCTTAGTATTCCTAAATGGAAATGGGAAGACATATCTATGGATTTTATTGTTGGCCTCCCAAGAGTACAAAAAGGTTATAATGCGCTATGGGTGATTGTGGATAGACTTACTAAGTCAGCGCACTTCCTACCAGTGAAGGATACAACTACTTCAGATCAGTTGG
Organism: Pistacia integerrima; assembly: GCA_026225825.1. Taxonomy (NCBI): domain Eukaryota; kingdom Viridiplantae; phylum Streptophyta; class Magnoliopsida; order Sapindales; family Anacardiaceae; genus Pistacia; species Pistacia integerrima. Next base: position 22,671,233 of record CM047747.1, read on the forward strand.
GTCAAATTTATGTAAAAGAAATTGTGAAGTTGCATGGTGTGCCCAAGACAATAGTGTCAGATAGAGATTCAAGATTTGTTTCAGCCTTCTGGCATGGATTACAAACGGCGCTAGGTACAAGGCTAGCTTTTAGTACGGCCTATCATCCCCAAACAGATGGCCAAACTGAGAGAACCAATCAGGTGATTGAAGATATGTTACGGGCCAGTTGTATGGATCATAAAGCGACTTGGAGTGATATAATTCCATTAATGGAATTTGCATATAATAACAGTTATCAGGCTACTATCCAGATGGCACCATATGAAGCTCTATATGGGAGAAAATGCAGATCACCTTTGTATTGGGATGAAGTAGGAGAGAAGGAGTCTTTGGTTCAAGCCTTAGGACCAGAAATGACTCAAAAGATGATTGAAGATATCAAGTTAATTAGAGAGAGAATGAAACAAGCCCAGGATCGCCAAAAGAGCTATGCAGACTTGAAGAGAAAGGAAGTGGAATTTCAAATAGGGGACAAAGTGTTTGTTAAGGTTGCCCCATACAAACATGTTATGAGATTTGGTAGAAAAGGAAAGCTTGCTCCACGATATATTGGTCCTTTTGAAGTACTAGAAAAGATTGGGAAAGTAGCTTACAGACTTGCATTACCACCGAGCATGGAACAAGTGCATAATGTCTTCCATGTGTCATTGTTACGTAAGTACATAAATGATCCTTCTCATGTGTTACAAGTTGAGGAAGTACAATTGAAGGAGAATTTGATTTATGAGGAGCGTCCAGTCCAAATATTGGATAGAAAGATTAAAGAGCTTTGGAATAAAAGTATTCCACTCGTCAAAGTTCTTTGGAGAAATCACAAGGTTGAAGAAGCTACTTTGGAAGTGGAGCAAGACATGAAAGACCGCTACCCAGAGTTATTTGCTTAATTTCGAGGACGAAATTCCTATAAGGAGGGGAGAAATGTAAACCCCACCGATGCATCCAAGGGTAAAATAGTCTTTTCATTTTTATGTGTTAAGTTAACTACCATGCACATGCCTTAGGGGTAAAGTGGTAAAAGAATAATGATATTTTGTTGGCTTGACAAGATAAAGATGATGAAGGATTAAGGAGTAATTAATAGACAATTTTTGAGGGCAAAAAGGGAAATAATGTTATAGGACATTAAATGCAAAAGACAAATGTCAAATGAATATTTTTTAGCAAAAAAAAAAAAGAATAAAAAAAAAAAAAAAAGAAGATATTAGGTGATAAGAGTCGGCCAACATGTCTTCTACCACTTTTCATTTCTTTTCTTCAAGTTTTCTACAAGCTTCCATATTTTCTTCACTTCTCCATTAAAGTTTCAAGTCTTTTAGTTGCAAATCTCTCAAGTGTCTTATATTTCTCCCTTTATTAAGGATATTAGGAGGTAAAGTTCAACTCTTTATCTTAAATAAATATTGTGTATTGCAAGTTATTGAAGTTTCCTTATAATTTATGTTAGGATAAGGGTCAATTGGAGATAAGGAGGAGGAAATTTGCAAAGGAGTGTGGTTTCTTGACATAAGGTAAGGGAAACCTCCCTTTAATAGGAAATAAGAATTAGGTTTCTAGGGTTAGTATTAGGGAACCTTAATTCTTGTTACACAATAGCAATTGAGCTTAGTTTGATGCTATAATTGATGGATTTATATGTGAATTGTAAAAAACAATGAACTTTGATGACAAGCAATGGAATTAGTTGTGACATGATTTTTTTAACATATTACAAGGGAGGTTATTAGTGATCATTTAACATGTTTTTCACAGGGGAGAATGGTTAGGAAAGGTTAGGAAGTAAGTGGAGCTAAATAGGTAAGGAAAAGCCCTAAAATAGGCATGTTACCATGGTTGCCCTGTCACAGCCGTAACTTTATAAGTGATTTTTGGGCATCTTAACGATTGAACTGGGTTGAGACCAAAACACAAAGGTTGTAGCCCTGTCTCTAAGCTTTAAAACGAGACCAAAACCGTAGCAATCCGAGGTGTATAACTCAAGTTATGCCGTTTTGAATCTGACCTGTGTAGAATGATTGATTCCAAGTATGGAAATGATGCTTAAAGGGTTTTGAAGTATGTTTGAATGAGTGATCTTTATGATTATTTAGTGATTGTATGAGCATATCTAGTTAATGTAATAAATGGCCATGATGAAATGATATGTTCATATATGGAAAGTGTATGTTTTTTTAGAATAAAGCATGTCAAGCATATTAATGATGAAAAAGTGGGACTTGATCCCAAGTTTGAGCAAAATACTTCCAAGGTACATAGACATGCATTTTTGTGAAGGAAAATGATTTGTAAATGTTATGGAAAATGTTGGCATGTTATGGGGAACCTGAGCTCACTCATGCACATGTCTAGACCGAAAGAAATGAACAGTCCATAGCGTGCATGACCATGGGGACTGTGTTATAAGTTAAGCTTAGCTCATTGGCCAAAGGTTCCGTAATCCATGCCTCAGCTTAGTCCGATCGGTAAACAGTAAAAAGGTTTTCAAAGAAAAATTTATTTATACATGCATGACATTGATGTGCATTATTCATGAATATTAAAGGAAAGCATTGCGTGAATTATATTATGCATTATGATATGGATTGAATATGCTATGTTATATTACTTTTATGTTATAAATGTTTGGTTCATGTACAAGTAAATAAGATGCTTCCTAAGTTTAAGAATGTTACATAGGATTAAATGATCGATACCCTTACTGAGTGATTAGCACTCATCCCCCTAGTTTCCATGTTGTGCAGGTAATGGTTAAAGCGGTAACAGCGAGTGGCGGTCAAGGAGGCGTGGGGCATGCATGTTTTGTTCTAGCTAGACTTATAATGTTATATAAAGCATGTTGCTTTTGAATTTAATGTATATAGTTTAATGTTTATAATCTAAGTTTCATGAAATAGTAAATATGTTTTGCTTATAAATAATGGGAGATATTTTATATTTGCTTCCGCTATTAAAACAATTGATGTTGTTATTTTCTTTAAACCATATTTTTCATATATAGTCATGTCTTGATAGGTTGATTAAGAAAGTGATATAAATGAGAGGAGAAGTTTTTATTTATTTATTTTCATATAGTACATGTTAATAACCAGGATTTACGTTTTAAAATACACAACCTTCCAGGCGTGAATTCTCTAATTTTTCCATCCTAATGGAATACTTAGAGGGTACTCGGCTGGAGGGGGGTGTTACAAAGTCTGCGCAAATCTTTTACTCTCTAAGAAAAAAAGGCTCTAGTGACATTGTCTGAGAACGACTCGAGGTTTTTATAGCATATGAATCGGCGCTTGGGTTTCTCAGAATCGAAACGTCGTTTGGGCGGTAAAGGTTTCTCACCAGTGATCACAGCCATGTGTCGTACATGTTAGAGTCATGAAAGTGACTCTATTTTGGTGATAAAAATACCCCATTTGTGATTAAATTGAAGTATATTGAGATAATTAAAGAATTTATGAATTTATTCATGAAAATAGCTTCCTAATATTTTTCTTATGAATTTAACATGTTTCGAATGATTTTGGAAAGTATATGAGTTGATATTAGGTTGTGGTTTATGGATTAAGGGTGATTTTGTCTCATTTATGCTGTTTAGGGGGTAAAATGTCATGTTTTAAAGGGCTGATTTTGTCACTTTTCAATTATGCAGGGACTAAACTGAAATTTTGTAATGTGTTCTATAAAACAAAAAGTGCAGATCGCGAGAACAGGAGGTTGCCATCCATAAAGATTTTCGACGACCCTTCGTCTTCCACCTCCGGCGACTCTTCGGCTTCCTCGACCACAGATCATCATCATCTCGGCAAACCACCACCAAGAACCACCACGCCGCGATGCTTCATCTTCCACCGCGTCGTTTCGTCTTCCTGGCCAGTTTTGGCCGTTTTCCGATGATGTTCCAGCTCCCCAAGGGTAGATCTTCATTCCCCATGCGGATCGGCATTTCCAAGCTTCGACCGCCGCGAAACCGTCGGAATCGCGGTTTTGCCATCGTGACTCTTCATCTTCCAGGCGATCTGCTCATTTCTGGCAACTTCTCACCTCCCCATGACCTGATCTGAACTCCCCATCACCAGAGCTTTCCATCGGTACCTTCGGATCCCATTTCCGCCACCGTTTTCCGGAGACTCGCCGAAAAAATTAACGTTTTACGGCGCAAGTGGCCTGTTCGTATTCCGGGCTATCCGTTAGGTCGTTTTCGCCCCTTTTTCGCACCATATCGCTGTCGGTTACCTCCTCTCCGCCATGGTCAACTCCGTTTCCACCCGTTTCGGCCTCCGTCATCACCACCATGGCGGCTAAGCTCCCGGTTATGCTATTACGGCATAGGCAAGATCGGGATTGACTCCACGACTCTCCTCATCAGCTCTCGACTAGTTGGATGAGCCCGATTATAGGACATTTGGTAGTATTGTGCTTCGGATTATATTTGTTTTTGTTTCATGATTGATTTCGATACTTTAATATGATTTGGGCATAACTTGTGATGAATATTGTTGTCCATTGTGATTTAATGTTTTCATAGAACTTGTTTGAATGATAAAGCGTTGGTTTGGAATAATTAAATGATGAATATTGCTTACATTACTTCGCATCGATTGTAATTGAGTTGTGTTTGGATTTAATTTAATTTCTACTATTGTTGCGTTTATTGTGAAGTTGGTTGATTGGATATTACGTGTTGACAAATTGTATTTGTTAATCGCGTACCAACTACTGGTATTGCTTTGTAGCGTTTATTGACGTTCAATGATAGTCTTTAACTAATCGAACTTGAGTGATCGGGTGAGACAGGATAGATTATACCTAGAGTGTCGGGAAACCATTTCATTGATTTACCTTGCCTTGTAGGTTTAGGGGATCGTAGAGGGTGGAGAAGAATTGTGTGAGTCGGTCTCGTGTCGAACCAAAACCGTAACGACAACATTTTTATTATAAAGTTTTTATTAGTTTTAATTGCACTATTTCATTATTTGCATTTAGTCTATTTAGTTTCATTAATACATTGCCAATTTCATTTTCGCTACTTAAAATACATTAGGTTGTTAGTCTTGCTCCCTGTGGATTCGATCCTGCTTACCGCTAACTACGGTACTTAGGTTTAATTTTTAGACTGTGACGATCGGTCTAACAGTACATCAGCGGGGAAGAGTGAGCGTCACTACTGGATAAAGTCAGACCTTCATCTCTTTCATTGAAAAGTCGAAACAACGGTCATTCTCTCTTCCTCAAAGCATTAATTGCGTTTCAAATCCACATTTAACGCTTTGATAAAGGGCGTCGTTCCAACGTACTGCGCATTTAATGTCCTGATAAGGCTTACTGTGTCAGCATACAACGCATTTAATACAACTGGCTGGCACTTATCACGCACAGGGCATGTCTATCAGCACAGGGACTGCTTCATTAAATGCACCCATGGCAAAAGGACAACAAGTGGCTTCTGACGAAACCAGGTCATTCATCCCCTGCAAACAATGAACATGCAAGGTCGTTTTCGAAAAAGTTCCATCCCGACCTACTTTCAGGCAGGTCAGGATTTCCAGAATTTCTGGAATTTTTAGAATCTCCAGGAATCATCCAATTGTGGCATGACTAATAGTTTCCAAGGTTCGGTTCTCAAACCTTAAAAACTAGGGGACTTCGTTATGCCCTACGAACTTAGGGAGGTGCGTGGCGTCCCAATTGAGTGCGTAAGGTCGGGAGGCCTCGGGAAAGGCCTCTCGCCGCCGCCCGACGCAGCTTGCTTCGTATGATCATGGTGGCACCCACAGCTTGCTTCCATCGAAGTAATGGGTGCACGTCAGGCCAGTGAGAAGTTGTGATGACCTCGCGTGTCCAACCCCTGCAGCAAATCATGTGAATTACTCTAAACGAAGGATTTGTACGGATCATCCCACCAACTTGCTGATTCAATGATGATGACCTCAAGGCATCCCACTATAAAATGGGAGCCCCTCTCTCATCAAAAGGATTCGCGCATTTTAATCTTGCAAAAAGAAAAAAGCTCTTTCTCTCTCTAGAAAAGACAGACTTCAATACCTTGTTTTACCGTGTAAAGTCAATCGCCTCCCGCGACGACCCTTATCATTAATAAAAACATCAGTGGATGTAGGATTTGCTTCCTTAGCATCCGAACCACTTTAAAACTCATTTCTCACTGCATTTACTTTCATCTTTCCAAACCATTCACGTGTGTCTTTTGGGGGTCAACCTGACATTTCACGCGACGTTTCGTTGGTGTCAAAATAACGTATCAACACTTTCCAAATTCTTGTTAGTATTTTATTCAAATCAATTTCAGTTTCCATGAGAACTAAGAATTTTTTCTCTTTCATCTTTCTTCTATAAATTAGAAAATTAAACAATAGTTTAACCCTTAATTAACTTGCATGATTAAAATTAATCTCTTAAAGCAACAACTAAGCAAGAACGTTCCGTTATCATTTTATTTTTTTAGTTTGATTCCATCTTCCATCCCTTTAAATGAATTTTAATTATGATAATATAGTTTCCGAACAAAACATTTAAAACTACATTCCTAGAAAAAAAAAAAAAAGGTTTGCATGCGCGGTCGAAATTGCAGTAGCCCTCACGGGATATTAAGACCACGTGTTGTAATTTGCATGCGTTTTATGCATATAAGAAAGTTGTTATGCGTTTTATTTATTGTTTGGATTTTTATCTGAATAAAAATTAATAAATGAAATTACGCAATTAGGTCGGCACACAACGCAATAGCCTAATAAGTACTTGACAAAAGCTGAAATTAAGTTTTCTAAAATCATGTCAAAATGGTTTGCCGAGCGATTAGCTTTAACAGCTGACGCCTAGGCGTGTTTGCTTTAATAGATTTTGCATCTTTGAAATCCGTGGATTTGTTGTTTTGAAGGAATATAAGGTAAACACGTGAAACCAATGCTTTATTTGTGTGTATCAACATTTTTTTATTTGGTCTCGTCCAATAATTTGCGTTGACCATAAGTTATAATTAACGAGAATTATAGTACAAGTCTAGTAAAATAATTGGTGGATAACTTTTAAATTATTTTGCCAGCAGACAACGTGTCAAAAACATAACTCCACAAATTAAACTGAACGAGGCTACAAATATTATATTACATATGGATGATATAAATATGGAAAATAAGATTATATATCTTGTCTTTTTGCATACCCGATTTCTATTGATCAGATCAGTAGCAACAAAGTAGACCACATACGGCCAGAAGCAATACTGGGACCCAGTGGCGGATTCAGCCCTTTTGAGACTGGCTTACCTCAGATTTGAAAAAAAAATTTATTAATATAAAACTCGTTAAAAATTGTTAATTAATATGTATATCCAGGCACACCTTCAAATTTTTAAACAAATAAAATTATTATATGTATGTTATATCTAGGTCTACCAAAAAACTTGTTATTAATATATATATATATATTTCAAACCCATATCATATTAAAAGTTTAAAACTCTCTTCAGTATTTTTCTACACAATTTTACTTTTTTTTTTATGATTTTATCAACAAATTCTTTATTCTCCCTTTCTCTTTCTCATGTTATTCTCTCTTAAAAATTTTGAAGACTGAAATTGTTAAATTTTCACTACTTAGGGTGTCATATTAGCTCCGTTTTTTGTTTTATAGATTTTAGGTATATGTATTGTTCATTTTAATTTAGTTTATTTAATGATTGAATCATTTTTTTTCTTTTTGAGGTTTTTTATTCTAATTTGAGAGAAAAAAATATTAATCTTGTGAGTTTATTTTGTATTTTCTGTCTAAGAATGAACTTGCTTTCTTAAATTAAAACCTTAACTATATTTTAAAAGATGTTATTCTTCATCCTTCACCCACCACTTTCTTATATTTTAAATGTCACCGTTCAGTTGTTCAAAATTATTAAAGAAATTTGAGTTACTATCTATGTTTATACTAAAAAAATTTCCCCTCTTTTATTAATTCATATTAAAAGTCAATATACCGTGATTTGATTTAAGTTTTGGTTGACTTTAGCTTAATTAGGCTAGGTTTGACCAACGCTATGAAAATTTATATTATTATATTTGATAACCAAAAATAAAAATATTAAAAGAAGGTTTTGTTCAAGGTTTACTCAATACTTTTACTAAAAATTTTGCTTCTTGTAGATTTATTCAATTAAGAAAATATTGTATTAATGTATATTCTTTTTTCTCATGTTCTTAATAATATATTATTATTTTTTGACTAAGGTTTGGTATTTTTTAAAGTTTTCATTAAATTTAATAAATAATGGCCGACCCATGAAGGCCCCTCGACAAAAATCTTGGATTCACCACTGTTGGGACCATATCAATCAGAAAGATTGGGACGTCATTGAGACTTGGTCACTCGAAATTGTTCATATATAATTGATATAGCCTTACAGGATCTCAAGAGTTAAGACCCGGTATGGTAATTCGCATGTGTAAAATGCATATGAATGAGAAAGTTGCTAATGGAGTTGGTGAACATTAAATACATAAATCATTCCATATTCTGAATAGAACCTATTTAGTGGCAAATAACTATTTGGGGTTGGCCGTTGGCGTAGTTATTGTGCTGCATGAAACACATAGATTATAAATATGGGTAATACTATTTTATGCAGCTAATAAATATCCTGTCTGTATGGTTGTAGACTTGTAGTCCAGCCTTCAGATATAAGATCTAAGGGATAAAAATTCGGAAACAAATAAATTAAAAACAGATACAAATCAAGAGGTAGGTTTGAAACTGAAGCTATAAAAGAACCCGATAAATAAGCACCTTTGAGGTGAAAGACTGTTTGGCTAATTGGCTTATAACAGTATCAGGTTGGTAAATCCTTAACAGATAAAGGATTTAAGGACTAAATTTTTTGGGAAAAAAATAAGCATATTCCGATTCTACTGATCTTTACTTTTAACGATCACCCCCAAAGTGACTTCATTCGCTTGCTCCGCCTCTGAGGCTGAGAGATTTTTATACTTGTTTTTACCTAAGCTTAATACCGATGGCACTGCTCTAAAACAAACCAGAGCGAAATTTCTTGGAACAACAATCTCGAACCTCTTATCACTAGCGACAAGCTCTTCAAATGTTTTGGCCATCTTCACATGGCTGCGTAGGAACATTCTCAGGTTGGTCACTCCATAGCTTCTTAGCACGAGCCATAGTTTCATGGAACGAAATCTTCGGCTGAGGGTTATTTGCCAATCTTTATAGTCAACCACTAGCTTCGACTCACTAGCCTTGTTCCTCAAGTACTCAGGATATGTTGAAAGCGACTTTATAAGAGCACTGGGATCCTTCACCCATAGACAGCAACAGTCTAGAGTGGTGAAGAACCATTTATGTGCATTCAGACTAAATGAGTCTGCATCCTCAACACCATCGAGGAAATGGCGAAACTCCGGGCAAATACAGGCACTTCCCGCATATGCAGCATCAACATGCACCCATATGCTATGTTTTTTTGCGATCTTGCACAGGGGTCCTAATGGATCAACTGCAGTTGTTGACGTCGTCCCGATTGTGGCACAAAGAAAAAATGGAATTAGCCCAGCTTCTACATCTGACTTAATAGTTGACAGTAGCGAGTCTGGGGTTAGGCCAAACAATGACGATTTGGTCGTCCTAATCGCCCGGAAATTGTTGGGATTGATTCCAGCAATTTGAGCAGCTTTTTGGATTGCACTATGAGTTTGATCAGACCCATACACAACAAGCTTCGTTATATTTTCTCTTCCAATATTCCTCAGAACTTGATCTCTTGCAGCAACTAAAGTGCACAGCATTGCCTCACAAGTAGTTCCTTGTAATACACCGCCTCCATTGCCAGAGAAAAGGAAAGGCTTTGGAAGCGTCAGCATTTCTCCAAGCCAATCCATAACTATACTCTCCAGCTCAGTTGCAGCGGCTGATGACATCCAGTTGAACCCTACAACATTAAAGCACGTGCTAAGCATTTCGCCAAGAATCCCCGCAATGCTGCCACTTGAAGGGAAATATGCAAAGTAATTAGGACTTTGCCAATGCGTTATACCAGGGACAATATGTTCCTGGACATCCTGGAGGATTTTTTCTATAGGTTCAGGATTGTTTGGTGCAGATTCTGGCAAGCGTTTGCTAAGATAACCCGGTTCAACTTGGCTTCGCACCGGGTATTTCTCAACGTTCCTGTAATAATCAGCAATGAAGTCTATTACCATGTGGCCTTGCCTCCTGAGTTCCTCGGAGTCCAAGGGGTTAGTGACTGAGACTATCTCATTTTCAAGTTCATTCTCTTTTTGAAGGCTACCCATTATTTTGTTGTGGGAAGAGTTTTGAAGTGATTTGTGAAGGTGGAAAATTTTTGTTGAGTTGATTTATGAAGGAGGGTTTGGTTGAGGATTAAAGATGATAGAGGAGGTGCACGTTTCATGCAAATGAGAGTATGAATATATAGGAGGCGGTCAGAATTATTAATGAACAATAAAATTAAACAAATTTGCACATGATTTATTCAGTTTCGCTAAAATTGTGTCAGCTGTCACGCGATCTTAAAAATATACAGTGATTTGGCGTCGAGGGGCAGATATTGGCATTGGAATATCGGTTATAATGTACCATCATACTTTCTGGGGACTGGATCAGTTCACATAGAAAAATTGCGATATTATTGTACTACTGACTACTGAGACTTGGCAGCACGAAAATGTTCAGTTAGCCCGCAGCAAATTAATGCCTGGCCGAATTACATTTTTCCACCTTATCTTTAACGAATCTATAAACGTCCCATCTGAAAATCAAAGTTAGACGTTCAAGTTAATAGAAGGGTAATTTAGTCAATTTACTCTGCCTCGAAACCTTAAAACGAAAAGAAATCAGAATATTCCAAAGCTTTCTTAGAAAGTTAAATGACACGTGTTGAAACCTTGTAAACGGAAACCAAAGGTTCCTCTTTTTTCTTGGGCGCGCTCTTGAACCAAAGCTTACATTCTTTGGTGCGAAAGGCAGCTTGGACACCAGCGGCTGTGATGCTGGTTGAGACCTTGACAAAGTACATATTTTCTCTATTAACTTACATTTGTTTAAATTCTTTATTATTTTCTCATGATAATATTACTATTCTCCGCATAAATTTTGCTTTAAAAAGTTTTCGGGAAATGTTTTAGGTCTATTCCTTCAAGATAGACCATTATTATAATAGAAATCAACTTGAAGGATTGTGTACTTACAATAAAATACAGCTTAAAAGGTTATAAATAATTTATGCCAAAACAATCCAGACATCTTTTACGTAATTTGTTTTTAATTTCACGATGAAAAAGGGAAATAATGTACTGATTGGCTTGCAGCCACGAAGTATTGGCAAGAGAACTAATATTTGCGTCCATGCAATTTGAAGTTATAGTAGGTGCACACGTGAACCTCTTTGAATGGCAGACCACCGAACAAAAAATGAAGGATGCCGAAAATTTTCTAGACAACTTTAAAATGTACATAAAAAAAAAACGTGATATGTAAATATTATGTCTCTAAACTTTTACAATAGTAATGTATGTTATTTCATATTCTTATAATATTATTTTATATTTTCTTATAACAAAATAATTTGTCATTATAAATATCAAAATTGTAACCATTTCTTTAATGTGAGGAATTATATTAGTCACCAAGTTGGTCACATTAAGCTCGTACTCTTAATTGTATGGTGACAAAAGAGCGTTTGATCACCATAGCCTAATTATTTATTGTGATAATAATAATTTGTCACTTTAAACTAGTTTATTGTAATAAATTATTTGTAACAATAGAAAGTAATTTTTATCATTACAAATAATATTTTGTCACAATTGATTTACATTTAAAGACCAAATGATAAGCTTTATGGTGAAAAAATCATATATTATGACAAAATTGATTTTGTCACAATTGTAAATGGTAACTAAATTATTTGGTCATAATTTTAATAGTAACAGAAATTTATTTGTCATTAACTTTATTGTGACAACATTTATTTCGTCACATGTTTGTTTATATGACAACAATTTAAAAGAGTGACAAAAGTTATTTTATATCAATTTAATCTGACAATTTTATATATGCATTTCACATTTAATAAATAAAATTATAAATAATTACCCTTTTTTTTCCCACAATGGAACGTACAACTATTATCATTATCAAAACTATGAATTCATAGATCACTTTTAACTTAAGATGAAATTATACCAAGGAAAAATTTATTAAAATATATAAAGTCAACAACATTATAATTTTAATACGTTTAACTCATAAAAGCTAAAGATAGTCTATTACAACTATTTGATTGATATAAATATGAAAGCATCCATGTGTTGATGGTCCCTCCTTGATCATTTTTTCATTCTACAAAATAAAAAAAATAAAAAAATGTCATAGGAATATATATAGAGAGAGAAGGAGAAAAAAATAACAATAACCTCTATATAATATTACATTAATTTTATATATTTATGTCACACCAAATTGTATTAAAAAAATAAGTAAAGTCACTCCACTATTGGATTATTTACTAATACATTTAGAAAATAGTTGAGTAATTAATTAACTAACAACATTAATTAAATAATTTACTTCCAAAGGATTGATAAATGCATCCCATTAAAGCATAAAAAGTAACAAAAATGTATTATTACGTTATCACTGAAAAAATAAAACTCTGGAAGACACCTATTTCGGATAAGCCTCTTTCCCTTGGAAGCATGGTATACTGCAAATGGAATTTGAACAAGCGTGTAAAGGAAGCCGATAATTCCTGTTGCTATAACATATCTGCACCAATTCACATTTTAAACTCTTGAAATATAAAATTTGCAGTGATGCTTTTTAAAATTCAACAATTTTTTTTTTTTTTTTTTTTTTTTGTAGTTTAACTAAAAATTTAGGAGATTATTTTTACCTGTACGGAATAACATCCTTGAAAGAAATTTTGGTATCACCACTAAGAGTGAATTTATCTAGATACCATAAAACAATAGAAGCAGCTAACAATCCAAGTGTTAGGAGCCTCAACACAACAACTGATATCAAGACTGACTTTGATTTAGAAGCCATGAATGAATGAAATGTTTAGACTTTAATAAATTTTTATATTTACTTGTGCCTATATATGTTTGTTATAATATAGCTAATAAAATATAATTCATAAAGGATCTTTTCAGCAATCGGCAGTCGGCATGTTTAGTATTTTCGGATTGTTGACAGAAATTATATACGCCAAATGAGAAAAATCAAGTAAGAAAATGTTAAAACTTATAGGCACCAAAACAATTGTTTCAAGTTCCCAAATTCAGGAGAAAAAGGGCGGCTTCATCTCAACATTTTGTTGTTTGTAGATGAAGATGAGGTAAGAAAAGACGATAAAACAAAAAAAAAAAAAAAAAAGCAATATTTACATTAAGAGAAATGATAAAAGTGGAGCAAAGAGGGACTTACAAGAAGTTTCACTGAAAATGATGTTATGGGCGGTCCTAGTAAAAGCAAAAAGGAGTAGTTGGTTCTCAAATTTATAAGTTCCATAAAAACAGGAGAGAGAGAAAAAAAAAAAAAAAAGGTGAGTTGAAAGTTGAGAGTTTTGACAGGACAATGGTGAAATAAAAAGAAAAAAAAAATGAAGGGTTAGTAAAGAGGTAATTAGGAAATATATTTAAAATAGGAAATATGTTTAAAAATAGAATTCAATTTTTAATTGTATATATATAATTGACTTAAGAAAGATATTTAAAATAGGAAGGAAATGATACTTAAATATTGTTTAGAATTTTAATTGTATATATACAGTTGAATTAACATAGAAAAGATGTTTAAAATAGGAAAAATATTTAAAAATAGTTTAAAGCTTTAATTTTTATATATTCAAGAGGGAATTAAAAAACAAAATTGCCGCCTCCTTATAAATTGCCTCCAAAATTTTTACTTTCTAATTCTACTCAAACCATATTTGTCTTCTTCTTCTTTATACCCTTTTTATTTCTATTTTCATTTCACCCCTGTTTCTTTCTTAATACTACGATAATGCCATTCTTGTCTAAAACAAATTCATTTATTACACTGAAAAGAGATGAGTATTGATATTTTTTATATAAAGTTTCCATTGTCCACCTATAACAATTGTTACCATGTATACACTTTAATTTAATTTTTTTAATAAAAACGAGGTAAGACTTTTTGCACATACAAAAATATACTTGAAATATTCGTTTTTCTTGTTATAATTTTTTGAAATAATTTAAATCTTTATGATATTACGTTTTATAACTTATAATAAAATTATCATCTTAAGTAATAATTATAATGTCTTCTGATGTAATATCAACTCATTTAAAAAAAAAAAGTATAAAATATAATATTATACCTTCTATTTTAATAGATTGCCTTGATCGTATATCTTAAAAATATATGTTAAAATTAATGACAATTTTTTTGGTACCACTAATGAGAACTGTGTTTATTTGTTATAGTAAATTAAATACTTTGATGTAATAAAAAATCTTTATAAAAAAGTATAATATATGTTAAAATTAATGACAATTTTTTTGATAACATTAATTGATATATACGTTTAGGAGCTGAGTGGGGGACCGCCGATCGACCCCCGAATGAGTCGTTGTATGCAAACAGTCCGTCGAGGCTAAGAAAAATATACACCATATCTAACACAAATTATATTATTTGGGTCTTCATAATTTTTATAGATTTTTACATGGTCCCCTCAAAGTAAAAGAAAATATAATTTTCTTGATTAAAATATAAAATGTTCATTGACTTAATCAAACTCATGATTAAATTATTTGAATAAGTAAATATGAATTAATAAAATTAGATGAGCTTGTTATTCATTTTTTAATAATAACTACTTAGTGTTGGGCTAAGAACAAAATTCAATGCATATATAGCAAATAAAATAATTTTATTTTGTTACGATAGTATATTCTCTTTTCACGTTTGCATTATAGATTTTTTTTTCCACTTAGTTTATATGTGCTTATTGTATTGGATTGATTTAACAACAAAACTTTTCAATTAAGGTTTTTTCAGATTTTTATATTTGTTTAATTACTCAATTACTTATGCTTAAAAAAAAAAAAAAATTGTCTATTTTTAATATATAAAATATATATTATTATTTGAAATAACTATAAATATTATAATTGATTTTTTTTTTTTTTTTTTTTGGTAATAATTTCAAGCTAATATATATTCATCATTTACATGTATGTATATTCTCACTCGCCCCATAAAATTAGAAGTTTAAATCAATTATTCAATTGAAGTCCTAATTGCAGTAAATTAGAAATAGCACATTAAATAAAGTAGAGTATTAACTAAATCACATATCAAACACTCACCTCAAGGGTAGCTTGAATTACATAATTTACCTCAATATTCTAATTTCTTATGATCATATACTATATATATTTTAGTACATGACAACCTAAAAGAATTAAAGTGTTCCAAAGAGGACGAGACAACCGTCTGTATGATCAAACACTGGTTGTAGGGTTTTTTATGATATTAATTAATTTAGTCAAGTTTTATTAGTCTAGAGTTATTATTATAAGGTGGAGTAGTATTAGGATTAAGTATTGCTAGCTATGGTTAGGAATATTACTCATTATAGTATATCATTACAATCATTTTAGGATTATGAATTGGGATAAGATATAAGTCTATATAAGAAGCCTAAACCATGGATTATCATTGTATTTTTATTGGATTATGATATATTCTAATATGCTAAAATGGGTTTTTTCTTTCTTTTTCCAAATTAAGAGTAAGTAACATGCAAAGATCATTGGTGGAGCTGCTAAATATTAATGAAATGGATTAAAAAAAATTAAAAAAAGACCAAAGGTTTAAAAACCATTTTTTTTTTTTTTAAAATGAGGACAATAAGATTCAAACTAGTGTTATCCCAAGTCTTCCCCTTAACCACCCGGGCAAACCTGCTAATTTGTTTCATTTCCTTATTAATTATATACTAGATGGCACGCGCGCATTGCGCGGTTTTATTTATTATATTGTTTTTATTTTATTATCGAATTTTTATATTTTAAGAAATTGAAAATGATTATTGTTTCACAAAAAAATATGTCAAATATTGATTATAATAGAATATTTTGTTATTGTTCTTTTTTTTTTTTTTTTAATCAGGTTTTTATGTTTAAAGATTACTGAGAATCGTTATATGATTGCCATTTAAGATGTTGTTAATTGGTCCCTATGTTTACTGCTTATTGGTGTTGATAAAATAGGGATGATTCACATGTATTCAATTAATTTATACAGTACAGATTTTTCACATTCCTCTTTTAATTTGATAAAATACAAGTGATGGAAGATTAAAATAGTCAGTTTGTAATTCAGCAGGAATTGAATTAATTGAATTCAATACATAGAAGTTGAAAGTCCCACTACTTATGAAAGTGGTTTTGACATGAATAAATTAATTAATTGAAGAACGAAATAATACTGGAACATTTTAATGATAGGAATATATTCCCTTTTCAAAGCAAAAGAAGGGTTGCAACACTTTTCTTACAATAATTTGGTACATAATAATATAATTGAAATGATAATTTTGCCCTTCTTAAAATTAGAAGTTCCTGCATGGAATATAGCCATTGCTTTGAGGTCCAACAGTTAATCTTTCACTATTTTAAGAGACTGCCCAGCACCATGAAATGAGCAAAAATAAAATAAAATAAAACTTGTCATCCTTCATCATCCAACACAAACTCTATTCGCCACAAAACACAAACTATTATTGGCTACAGAGTCCACAACAAAAACATGTATAACCTATCTAAGAATGTAAGTTTGCAACTTTTTGATAATAAATATGCTTCATTGATAAACACTTTGCAATATAACATTGTTTATAAGACACAGAAAAACAAAATAAATGGACTGTATATATATATATAAATGGTTCATACTGTGTCTACGCCAAAAAAGAAGTGTTCATTAAATTATTCCGAATGTCACCCCCATCAATGCTCACTGTGACCATCACTGCCAAAGGTTGGTTGCATAATAAAGGAATTAAAACTGAATCAATTTACGTTTAGAAATAAATCAGTAATAATATGAAATTTCATAAACAAACAATGGTTTAAAGTAAGCAACTGTCAGTGGGACAATGGCTGGCTACACTTGGAATGACCATTTTCGGTTGCTCAACAGGTGGTGTATAGGTTGTTGTTGTAGGTGGAACAACTCTTAGTCAAGCAGAGAGAGAAAGACGGGAACTGTGGTTCCAAGCTCCATGAATATATCAAAAACTGACAATGAAACAAGCATCATTGATTCTCCAAAGAGCTTGATGCTGGAGCTTAGTTTGTCCTCAAGCCAAGAGGTTAGTCAAATTAGCCAAATATGAATATGAATATCCAAGAATTTGTCAAACATCCGCATATGTTTTAATCCAAACTTAAGTTCTATGCAAAAGTTCACTAAAAACTTAAAAATTTCTATTTGAAAAACTCTTTCTACAAGAAGTTTGAGTTTATACTCAAAGAAAATAATGGGTTACTAAATTTAGTCTGCTTACATAAAAGCACTAAGAAAAAAAAATTTCAACTGCATTTAGACATTAAGAAAACTTACAATTATAGTTATTGTAAATAGACAAACTAATACAATAACTTTGACACCACGTAATTTTAAGCAACGTGAACAAATATTATGATCCAGAAGCAATTATATAACTATATAAATTCAGCATAAACACCTCTATTTGTTATGATAAACCGCACAAAAAATCAGTACATAATAGACATATACATAGTTTCAATTTAATGAATTCTGCTTTTAATACAAATTCATGAATGGTAATAAATATGTCACTTCACATTCATATATGTCAAGTAAATATTAACATTAGCATTGAAATTAAAATTAAAATACTTGGTACAATTCAGATAAATCATGTAACAAACTATTAATATATCAACATATATATATGATTCAAAGTAATGAGTCATTTAACTGATACAACGTATCTTTTCACATTCATGAAATTCAAAATAATACCTTATCAATCCATTAATATTCACATTCATTCATGAATATTAATTAATATTAATATTTTTGTACCCTTTCACATTCAATTAATTATTATTATTATTAATATATCTTTACCCCTTCACATTCAATTAAACAAAAACAATGAATCAAACTAAATTCATCAAACAAAACATATAATCATGCATATGAATTATTATTATTAATTAATTTTAATATTAATATATATGTACCCCTTCACATTCAGTTAATTATTACTAATATTAATATATCTTTATCCCTAGCCTTCACATTCAATTAAACAAAAATAATGAATTAAACTAAATTCATCGAACAAAATGTATAATCATAAAACTAAATTTTAATTATAAAACATTTAATCATAAAACATTTAATGTGAATGTGAAGTGTATTTATCTAATTAAACACATCCAACAAACATTGAATGTATCTTATTATATAGATATCTGTTATTAATAATACCAAATAGCTTAAACCAATAACATGTAGACACTTGTAGCAATTATAGAGCTTCTAAGATCCTATGTGGCAATCAAATATCAAGTTTTTCAGAATTATATAGATATAAACAATGAATCAGATGAAATTCATCAAACAAAACATATAATCATGCATATTAATTATTATTATTATTAATTAATTTTAATATTAATATATCTGTACCCCTTCACATTCAGTTAATTATTACTAATATTAGTATATCTTTACCCCTTCTTCCTTGCTTTCTTGTCCACCCAACTAATTCACTTTGGAAAGTCAATCTAAAATTGCCTCATTTTCCCAAGTTGACCCTCAGTGAATTGCAAATTCATTTGTATTCCTCTCATGTTTGAATTAAAAAACAGAAAAAATTTATGACCGTTAAATTGTGAGCACAAAAATATGCATTTAATAGTTTGTTATGTCATGATTTAATCAATACAATTAAATTATTATTTTGAATGTTTACTCATGGTAACTGAAAGGTAGAAGTTGAAAGCATTATAATATAAACAGTTCAAAGTGTTTATGGGGTGCAGTTTGTTAGGTTATTTTTGTTTGAAATTAATTCCGTTATTGCTATAATTAGTCAATATGGTTGTCCATTTTATAGTACAATTCCTGGTTATTATATTGTTTAGTATATAAATTTAATACTGTATGATAGTATCAAAGTGTTTATGGGGATAGAGTCTGTTATACAATTGTTATTTATAGGCTTCCGATTATTTACTTGTTTTGTACGCATCATATAATATCTCTGTTCACTGGGTTTCTTAGATTAATAGTTCAAAGTGTTATGGAGTGGAGTCTGTTACGTCATTTTTTATTTATAGGTTTCTAATTAGTTACTTGTCTTCTAATTACAATATAATATTTCTGTTGACAGGGTTTCTTAGGGTTCTTAGAAATAAAGCAATGATGGCTAGATTCACCTAATGTGATTGCACGATTAGAAAGAAATCAGAGGATTCTAGAACTTGAGAAGGAAAAGTGTACTAGGGACATAATTTTGTTACAAAAAAGAATTGAAGAAACTGTAAATGAATTAAAAGACAAACAGGAGATTGTAAAAGTTGTTGGAAAATCTTGTGCAAGAGCAGAGGAACAGCTTAATGTCCTTAAGAAATAGGAAAAAGAATTACTGGATGAAAACGCAGACTTACAACCTGCTCTTGCAAAAACTGAAAGACAAAGAGATCAAGCTACTAATATTGTGACAGACATGTTTATCAAAACCCGAAAACCAAGTGTCTGAACGAAATAGAGACAACAACAGGAACAAAATATAATAGTAAAACAAAACAAACAGTAAACAAAGAAAATAATATGCGCGATTTACCCTAGTTCACCCAATGTGGGCTACGTCCAGATGAGTCAATATTATTGCAATATGTCTCACCTCTCTCGTTTACAATGAATGAATTGCTCTCACACCCATAACAAGAGAAAAGTATGTTTATATACTAGGTTTAAGAGATTAAACCTAGTTTTACAAGGATTCTTCTTCCTAAGCCCAACCCAAAAAGGAATTAGTAACTTAAAAGAAATCCTACAGCGGTTATACATGAAAAAGCCCAAAACCGCCTACAGCCTCGGGGGCGCTGCCCCTGCGACCCCTCCGCTCACCGGGGAGTGAGGCACCCGCCCGCTAACCGGTCAGTGGGACCCCCGAGTGTGTCTCCGTTACCCATTAATGCTGAAGTAGTCGACAACTGCAACAATGTCTACATGTTATTGGTTTAGGCTATAATTGCTGCAAGTGTTTGCATGTTATTGGTTTATACTATTTTGTATTATTACTAACTGATATATTCAATGTTTTGTAGATGTTAACTGTTTTATTATTATTAAATTAGATCAAGAGAAACTCTTCACATTTATGATAAATGTTTTTTGATTATACGTTATCTTTCATTGTTTCTGTCTAATTGAATGTGGAGGGGTACAGAATGTGAAAGGGTAGATATATATATAGATAATATTCATTATAATTAATATGCATGAATAAATGCGAGCATTAATATATTGATAAGGTTTATAGTTGAATTTTGTGAATTTGATGAGATGCGTTGTATCACTTAAAGGATTCGTTGCTTTGAATCCTATATATATGTGGATATATTAACAATTTGTTACATGATTTATCTGAAGAAAGAGGTAGTCAACTTTTAATTGTGTTGAAGCATTTAAATCGAGTTTCCTAGAAGCTAGTGTAGATTTTTTAGAAGAAGCCATGCTGGAAGACAGTATCTCTGCTGATGTCAACAATCTTTGAAACATTAACTTATATAAAGTTCGTAGGAAAAACCTATTAATTGCTTTGTATTTTTGAAACTGTTTGTAAATATTTATGTTGCACTAACAATTGAAATTTTGTATTCTGCCAAAAAACATGTTGGTAAAAATAGATACGAATATCTACTTTGTGTTAGTTAGTAATAAATATTACATGATAATATTTAAAAACACAAGAAAAAGAAGAAAAGAACAACAATTTTCTCAAAATCTCAATTTTTTCCTTCTAGAGCTTTGATATCTCTTACCAACAGCTGAAGGTTCATCAATAATATTTTCTGCCTGTTCACTATATTCTGGCTCTTGGTGTTATGTTCCTTCCCCTTTTTCTTTACTTATGTTTGAGGTACCTGAATTAGAAGATTGCCTTGTACTGCATTGTTCTTGTTCTTCAACAGATGATTTGGTAGTTGATGTTTTATTAGTAATTTTTGGTGTTAAAGCCTGATGTTGAATCGCATCTACTGTTGATGAATCCTTTCCATCTTCCTCTTCAACTGGCTGTAATTTTTGTATAAACTATTAATAGCATGTTAATGTCAAGCAACTATTGCTATCATTTGAATTTTTAAAAATGTGTTACTTAAAATAAAAAATAAAATATATTGACCTCTTCCAATCGCTGTAGCTTGTAATCATTTTCTAGTTCATCATTGACTGGAAAAATTTTTAATACAGTATAAGTCCCATATCCTTGTTTCAAATCAGTTTCTGACAACTTAATTTTGAAAACAAAAGTCTTTCCACAAAAAGCATTTACAACATCTGGAATTCTTTAATGATTGTTTTCTTGGGTTTTCAATAACTGGGAACATGACAATCTAACCAATTTCTTTCATACTGAATCAAACATTATAAAAGCTGCTTCAACAGTGCCATCTGTGACTGCAATATCAACTTTATACCTGTTATAACAAACAATATTCATTAATAAATATCAAATATTAATGTTATAATGCATTGTCTTACAACAATTATTTAATTTTCAATAAAAAACTAATTCACCTCATTTGTGGAAATTTTATCTCCTTGTTGCATTTAACACAGTAGAAATTGCTATTGTTCATATCATGAATTTTCTTCTTACAAACACTGCAAGATAAGTAACACAAACCAAATTTGCCATTGACTCCAATTATTTTTGCCTTTATTGTATATTCTATAATCCGATCCCAGTTATACCACATAAGGCTGGTAAGATATTTCAAAGATACTCTATTTTGAAACATCTCCTCCTCAACCGATATCTCATTTAGCTTTCTCTTTTTCAATTTAACAGCTGGAATATTTTCATTACTGCAAATCGTACAGCAAATGAGACATAAATTGTATAATTATTTCTTAAAATATTTGCAAAAAATGTTGCCAAAACACGTACTTTCTCTGCAAAAGATGGACCTCGTCAATTTCTAGATTGATATAGATTCTTGATCCCAAAGTACTATTAAGATATATCTTACCTGTATATTTAAAATCACGAATTATCAAACCATAAATTTCTATCCAATATCAAAAGCCTAAAATACCTTGAAACTCTTTAACGTTTGTTGATGTGATAATTATGACAATTGATTTGTCATCTCCCATTAGCAAGCTCTCATCAATTTTTTTCGAAATTTCTTCCCATAATGAAACTCTAAATGTCTCCTTGAAAATAACATCGATGTAAGATAATCAAATTGTACCATATTATTACGATATTCAAAAAAGAACTTACTGTTCAATCTGCAAAATGATACCTCGTTTATAACTGTTTGTTGATACGATTTTTTCAATCTCACCTACTCCATTCAAAATACCTATAACATCTGTAAACTATTTACTGTATTTAGAATTACAGTAGATAATATAGATGTACAACATGAATAGTAATAAAAGGTTTACCTGATAATAAAGATGTGTCATTTTTTTCTATTTTGCAGATCATTGATACCAACAAATTGAAATTTAAACTCTGGAATAGCAATCGTTACTTCCTTGATCTCCTCGATGGAAGTATTCATGAGAAATTGTAAATGATAAGCACCTTCAACAGGCTTGTACGTAGCAGCACATGGTATGACCTTCACATTTTTAATCAGATATATATGGCCTTCACGAATTTGGTTCTTAAATTTTACAACTCTATTTTTTGGTATAGTCCCATGCATCACATCATGCTACAAAATAATTACAAATAAAAAAGGTTAACGAACTTACACAATTTCAATGTTGGTAAAATTATATAATTTAACAAAAATATATAATACCTTTTCATCAATAAGAATCATATCAAGACTAATCAGCTCGTTGTCCCTTCTGAAATTAAAACATTCCCACAATCTAGAAACCCTGACAATCCATATCCAATCATCTCGCAATTGATTAATATCTTTAAACAAAATATTCGAAACTGTCATAACTATCCTACAAAGATATTAATCCAAAGATGTGTGATATTTCAAATTGTATTTTGCTATTTTATATAGGAACAACAAAATGCGAAAAGGCAGAATAGCAAGAGACTGTTTCTCGTAAATAGTTACATTTATTGAACATATTTAGTGCATAGTTTCCACTAAATTAATGTGATAACTGAAGGGTTGATGAATATTATCATGTTCAGATTAAATGTACATATGTAGAATATCAATAGTTAAGAGATTGTGATAAATAGTTAGATTTAGTGAATATCTTTAAAATATTAGGAACAACAAAATGCGAAAAGGCAGAATAGCAAGAGACTGTTTCTCGTAAATAGTTACATTTATTGAACATATTTAGTGCATAGTTTCCACTAAATTGTTGTGATAACTGAAGGGTTGATGAATATTATCATGTTCAGATTAAATGTACATATGTATAATATCAATAGTTAAGAGATTGTAATAAATAGTTACATTTAGTATATATCTTTAAAATGTTATTTTGAGAAATTATTACTGGTAATTGAAACCATGACTATAATAGCAAGCCCAATAAACAATAAACATGTGGACCAATTAACAACATCCTTTATGGCGATCATATATCAATCCTACGTGGCATCAGAAGAAGCTAATGTTAATATTTACTTGATATATATGAATGTGAAGTGACACATTTATTACCATTCATGAATTCGAAGAGGTAGTTTGTATTAAAAGCAGAATTCATAAAATTGAAACTATGTATATGTCTATTATGTACTGATTTTTTGTGCATTTTATCACAAGAAATTGAGGTGTTTATGCTGAATTTATACAGTTATATAATTTCTCCTGGATCATAATATTTGTTTACGTTGCTTAAAATTACGTGGTGTCAAAGTTATTGTATTAGTTTGTCTATATTTCTTTGGTTGGCTCGGAATTGTTTACTGTTGTATTACTATAACCCTTTTTCATTTTTTTTCCCAGGTATAAAACCTGATGATGGATAATGGTGATGAAGATATTAAGGATGTAATATCCGAGACATACGAAAAATTGAATATTTCAAAATTGAAGAGAAAGAGAAGTACATAATACTACTGTTATATTTATTTCTCCGAGAATTCTATATTAATATTTATTGTTCCTAATTTTTTTTTCTGTTATAAATTGTTAAAGATCAATATGAACAGACCAACAATATTCGATATAATGTACTTGAAAATCAAGGTAACGACTCTTTTATTTACATATAACTTTACTTCGTAGAACATATATCCATAAATGAGTTGTTTGTTTTGTAAAATACTAACAAAGCTATCATTATTGTTTTGAATGGCAGATAGAATATTGAAGAAGAAAAAATGCAAAGAAAATAGAGAATACAGAATGTATGTATTAAAAAGAAAGAGAGGTAATGAATATTTCAATTTAGAGAAATTATAATATTCTTATTATCATCTTACCTATTTGATTAATACATTTATGATTTGCAGTTCTAAATTCACGTCTGAAATGGAGATCTAATAAAAAGGTTTTTCGAGCAGAACAAAACATAGTAGAAAAACAAGGTATCTTTATTTTTTTTAATAACCATGCAGATATTATTTGTTTCCTATATAGAATTTAATCAAGACAAAAACTTAAATGTATGTACATATAAGTCATGTCGAGTATTTTGTATAATTACATACATTTGACGATTCTGAGAAAAACTTTCTATTCGTATCAAAAGTTTTAATTGCTATACATTTATACGCTTTGGTTAATGCATCGGTTGAAATAGATTTAAAACTTTTTATAATCATATCACATTCCTATTAAATCTACGGTTACATTTTTTGCTTAAATTTAAATTGTTGGCAGTACTATTTGTTCCTTTGATTTCGGTTTGCTTTGCCGCTCAAAAAAAAAAACAAATGTTTCAGCGTAAACTAAAGGGTTTGTAGAATATTTGATGCCAACATCAAATCAAAGATGTTAAATTCCGTAACATTATGCATTGCCAAATGTGATATTGTAATATGCTTCTTTGTTAATAATAATTGATGCGGTCATGTTAACTTGCAATATGTTGTTCCAGTTATGTATTAGTGATGTGAAATTTAATATGAAACTGTACAAAATCTGAAGTATTTTTCCGGTGAACAATTGTGTTCATTCATAGTCATATTACATTCAAACTTCGTTTTGTTTTAGTGATGATAATTATTACAAATCATTGCCGAAGCATTACATACTTTGAGCAAAACTTTGTTCGGCAAGTAATTTTCTTTGTTGTATATCAAATTGATTATGTTATTATAATTATTCTGAATTCCAGATAACATATCAGAGAAACAAAAATTAAAACAGAATAGAGCATTCAGGATGTCTGAATTAAAAAGAAAGAGAGGTAAGAAATATTATATTGTCAAATACGTATAATGTTTTGATTATAATGATATTTATCTAATTACTGGATACAAAATTTGCAGCTCTTAGACAACTTGTAACAAAAGAATCCAATGAGAAGATTACTTCATCGAAAAAACGACAAGGTCGGTTTGATAAATATCTGCAAACATTTTCAATCCTTTGATTATAATGATATTGATGCAATTAATATATATTTGCAGGTATTGGTGAGCGTAAAAAAAATAATTCTAATGTAGATGATACTCCATCAGAAAAACATGACCGTGAGTATTATAAATTTATAAGTATTATAAACCTTTATTTATTTATTTTTAACGGTATTAATCATTTCTGATTTGTTTTTCTTTGTGATCAGTAAATGTAAGGGCTTGGAACTTTGGTGAACCATTCTATACTTGCAAATACTGTGGGGCAATTTTATGGTATGAGGAACGCACTATTAAAAGCAGGAATCCAGGGTCTCCTGTTTTTTCATTATGTTGTATGAATGGCAAAGTTGAATTACCACTACTAAAACAACCCCCTGAACCATTGAAAGAATTGTTGGATGTAACAAGTGGATCAAAGGGAGCTAAGTTCAGAAACAAGATAAGAATATACAATACGATTTTTTCTTTTACATCAATGGGAGGAAAAATTGATCATGAAATCAACAAAGGAAGTGGTGCATTTGTTTTCAGACTCTGTGGACAGAATTACCATCGTATAGGATCATTGCGTCCACCTATTGGAAAGAAACCTAAGTTTGCACAACTATACATATACGACACGCAATCTGAGACCAATCACAGATACAATTTTATAGGTGATTATGTAGACAACAGCTCCATTGAGAAAGATTTGTTGAAAGAATTGCAGTTCATGCTAGACAAGAACAATGAATTGGTTAAAGTTTTTCGATTTGCTAGAGACAGCATCCATTCAGACAATATACCAAAAATGCATTTACGATTAAAAAATCACAGAGCAAGAGATGGAAGACTGTACAATTTGCCAGTTGCATCTGAAATTGCAGGTCTAATAATTGGTGATATTGGCATGTCTGAACATGGAAAGGATGTGATTGTTTATCATTCAAAGGATGGTCTTCAGAGAATCAGTGATTTGCATCCAAGTTTTATGGCATTAAGTTATCCAATTTTATTCCCATATGGAGAAGATGGATACAAAATTGATATTCGCCATAGAGATTTTGGGGACAGAGAATCTTTTGCAAGGAATAGATTAACAATGAGGCAATTTTATGCATTTCGATTATAGTATAGATTAAATGAAGGTCATACACGAATGAAATCTGGCAGACTGTTACAACAGTATATTGTCGATGCATATATGGCTATTGAAGAAAATAGATTTCGTTGGATTAGGCAAAATCAGAAAAAATTGAGAAGTGATTTGTATAGTGGATTAATGGATGCTCTTTCAAAGGGAGATGTAAATGTACAAAAGAAGGACTGTAGTGTTAAATCAAGAAAACTCAGAGAGAAAAGAGGGCAAGAACTTTTCTGTTTTTATTTATCCTTTTTGGAATAACAGTAACAAAGCTCACTTAAGCTCACTTATACTCATTCGTTCAGTAGCTACTTTAGTAGTTCAATTGCTGCTTAAAACGACAGCGTAAAGAGCACAATTATAAACAAACTAAACGACAATGTACAGAGGCAACATTTAATACTTTGACCACTTTCACTTTTATGGTCAATATTCCCCCTTAAACCAAACCACTTCTAATCTAAGCATTCACTTTAGACTTTCTTCTCACCAAAGTCAGCAATTCCGAATCTGCATTTTGCAACCAATCAGCAGACCATAAAACACCTTAAGAAAGTCATCAATTCTGAATCTGCATTTTCCAACCAATCAGTAGGCCAAAAGCAAAGGTGCATTATGCAACCAATCAGCAGATCAAACACTTATTCAGTTTGCCACCAAAGAAGACTGGATCAAACAAGTCCCTTCAACTCTTACAAAAAATGGAACATCCCAAAAACTTCATTTGTAGCAACCACACACTGAACTTTCAGCTACAGAAACTTCAACAACAAAAAAAACTGCAGAAAGCTTTAACAACAAAAACAAAGGTGCATTGTGCAACCAATCAGCAGATCAAACACTTGTTCAGTTTGCCACCAAAGAAGACTGGATCAAACAAGTCCCTTCAACTCTTGCAACAACAGACCAACACAGAAACTTCATTTGTAGCTACCACACACTAAACTTTCAGCTGCAGAAACTTCAACAACAAAAAAAAACAGCAGAAATTTCAACTGCAAATCAATTAAAAAAAACCGAGCTTTCAACTCTTGCAACAACAGACCAACCCAGAAAATTCATTTGTAGCAACCACACACTGAACTTTCAACTGCAGAAAAATTCAACTACAAAACTGCAGAATTTTCAACTACAAATCAATGAACAAATTCTTCAAAATTCAAACTGAACCTTCAACTCTTGCAAAAAGAAAACAGAATCCTGCACACCTTCTGCAACAATTCGACCAACTAACTGACAACAAACTCATGTGAGTCTCATACTGATTTGCAGCTATCATCAAGGGATACAACATTCAGTTTGAACCTTAACTCATTAAAATGAGCGATTGATGTGCCTTAGTAAGGAGATCAGCAATCTGCAATTTGGAAGGAACATATTGAATAGCTACTTTCTTTGCCAAAACTTGTTTGCGAATGTAATAAGCATCAATCTCAATGTGTTTTGTTCTGGCATGAAACACAGGATTGGATGCAAGTGCTTCAGCACTAACGTTATCACACCATATCACAAGAACAGTGTGAAAGGATAACCCTAACTCAGTAAACATACTTTGTAACCATGCTACTTCCGTGGCAGTTTGAACAAGGGCTCGATACTCTGCTTCAGTGGAAGAAAGAGCAACGACTTTCTGTTTCCTAGAGCTCCACTGAATCAAGTTCGGTCCTAGGTAAACACAACAACCACTTGTTGATCTTCGATCCTCTAAGTTACCACCCCAGTCAGCATCAGCATAGCACTCTACATGCAGATTGCTTGCTGGTTTAAAATGAAGACCATAATGCAGAGATCCTTTTATATACCGTAACACTCGTTTACAAGCTTGCCATTGCAACTCCGTTGGAGCTTGTAAAAATTGGCTTAGCTTATTCACTGTAAAGCTAATGTCTGGCCTGGTCAGAGTGAGATATTGTAAAGCCCCCACCTGTACTGCGGTATAAACCAGGATCCTGAAATAGTTCACTGTCTGTAGAACTGAGCTTAACACCAACAGCCATTGGAGTTGAACAAGCATGTGCTTCCATCATTTTAGTTTTTATCAACAAATCAGATGCATACTTGGATTGCCGTAGGTGAATACCATTTGAATTCCTAGTTGCTTCCAACCCTAAAAAATACTTAAGGGAGCCAAGAGTTTTCAAAGCAAAATGATCATTAAGATCCTTCATCAACTAAGCAATAAAGACATCATCAGAACCAGTAATCAGGATATCGTCAACATAGACCAGGACATATATATTGCCAGAATTTTGGTGAAGAGTGAAAAGACTTGAGTCTGAAACTGAATTCTGAAAACCTTTGAGCTGTAGAGCAGCCTTCAGCTTGTCAAACCAAGCTCTAGGGGCTTGCTTGAGACCATATAAGGCCTTGTTTAACTTGCACATAGCATCAGGAAAAGTAGAACTCTCAAAACCAGGTGGCTGTGTCATGTAGACAATTTCAGTTAACACTCCATTGAGGAATGCATTATTGACATCAATTTGTTGCACATCCCACCCATGAGTGACTGCAAGAGTCAAAATAATCCGTATTGTCGCTGGTTTGACTACTGGGCTGAAGGTTTCGAAGTAATCAAGGCCAGGGGTCTGTTGAAATCCCTTAGCAACTAACCTAGCTTTATATTTCTGCAGTGTTCCATCAGCATTGAGTTTGGTGTGAAAAACCCACTTGTTTCCCACTATATTCATATCAGAGGAAGAAGGCACAAGAGTCCAAGTATTGTTTTGGACAAGAGCATCAAATTCAGACTGCATAGCAGCCTTCCACTTGGGATTTTTAAGGGCTTCAGAGACTGTGTTTGGTTCAGCTTCAATCAGCTCAGGAAACTCTAACTCTTCAGCAGACAAGGCTAAATGACAGTCATCTGAACAACAAGTTTGAGTGGCTGATTTGGACCTAGGGATCATAGGATGTAAATTTACAATGGCAGAGGTGATAGGACAGGAAACTGTATTCTGTATACCCAGACTTGAACTAGCTGAACCATCAGCAAATTGTAAGGAAGTAAGATCAACAACAAGTGGACATGGTGAGAGTGAGCAGTCTGTAGGCTTTGTGGGAACAACAGCTTGTATTTGTGAAGTAGTAGCAGGATTGAATTCCAAAGAATCACCAGAATTGGTAAAGGGTGAGGAACAGTTATCAGTAGAGATATTTGGTGTAGGTAATGGTGTATTAGTAGGTAAAGATGGGTTGGTACAAGAAGTGGAAGCAGGCATTAAAGAAGAATAAATATTTGAATTGAAAGTAGGAGGATGAAGAGAAGAGGAATTCTTACCAACTGCTGGATGTTCAGTAACAGGATTGTCAATAGTAACATTCACTGTAGAGGGATCAGTGGTTGCTGAAGATTGAAAGGAATAAGGAACAGAGTAAAAAGGAAAAAATGAAATGTTTGTGGTTGTGGAGGCATCAGTATTATGAACTGTACTGGAAAAAGTAGAGTTGGAAGACTGAAAAACAGGCTGCAGAGAATTACCAGCAAAAGGGAACTCACACTCATTAAATTTCACACTGGGTGTAACTACAATCTTACCATCAGGAGTTAGACACTTGTACCCTTTGTGAATCAAACTATACCCAACAAAAATACTCTTAATGGTATGAAAATAAAACTTATGTTTATTGTAACTTCGCATGTAGGGAAAACAAGAACATCCAAAAACTTTCAAATCATCATAAACAGGAACCTTGTTAAATAATTTTTGATAAGGGGACATATTACAAAGAGTGGCAGTAGGCATTCTATTAATTAAATATACAGCAGTTTCAAAAGCTAACCACCAGTATTGGATAGGCATGGATGCATGGGCAAGCAATGTTAGTCCAGATTCTACAGTATGCTTATGTTTTCTTTCACTTCTACCATTTTGTTGGTGAACATAAGCACAAGATTGCCTAATTTGGATACCTTGGTCAACTAGGTATGGTAGAAGAGCCTTATACTCGCCTCCCTGGTCAGATTGTAAGCTCTTAAGCTTATATCCAAACTGTCTTTCAGCTAGGTGCTGAAATTTTATAAAAACTGACCTAACTTCAGCTTTGGTTTTGAGGGGAAACAACCATGTGAATCTACTATAGTCATCTAGGAACTGAACATAGTATTTAAAACCTTCAATGGATGTTATAGGGGTAGGACCCCAAACATCACTATGAACTAGTTCTAAGGGTGCTGAGGCATGAGAATGTGAAGCTGGGAAAGTAGTGTGATGTAATTTGCCTAATTGGCAGGCATCACAGAAAGTATTATGAGAACTAAGTGAAGTGTTTAGCTTTGTAGGAAACTTGATATGCATAGTGGATAGTATGTGATGTTGAGCTTGTGAGTGAGGATGTCCTAACCTTTTGTGCCAAAGTAAATATTCATCAGTGTCAACACTTACTGTCAAGCAACGTGGAGTAACAGTATGTGAATGTGTAGTGCAGTGCTCATCAATTGATGTGCAATTAGTAACATCAGCAAAGTTAGAACATAAACCAGAAACATATGAATGTGCATTATCAGTTTCAGTTGTAGAAGAGCAGGTATTAACAATATTAGAAGTATAACATAGATCAGGAGCATGCATGGGACCAGCACATATATCAGAACAAGAATTTTTATTATTCAAAAATGAAGTACACTGAGTAGTATTAAGAACATTGGCTACATCAGCATTATTGATGTTGGACAAATACTGACTTCTAGTATCAGACTCAATAGATCGAGCAGAAGCACTACAGGTTTTATTCAAGGCATGTTGACTCTGACCATTAGACATTTCTGACACAAAAGGGGCATCAAGATGACCTTGACCATCAGGTCTAGTGAAAACACCAGAAGAAGATGAATTACAAAGTTGTGTATTGAAGTACATGAATTACTACAATGTTGTGACTGATGTTGAAAACCTTGTGAAGCAGGAGTATTGATGGAGACAACATTAGACGATGAGACAGGGGCAGACAACAAATGAGGGACAAAAAGGTACCGAGTAGAGGAGGAATTCAGATGATACAAACCACCTTTAAGGTCCCCTTACAGTAAAATTACTCCTGTGCACTTGTCCTTAACAACACAGCAGTTAGAATCAAATTCAACAACAACATTGTTGTCTTTAGTGAATTTAGAGATGCTAAGTAAGTTTTTTGTTATTTTAGGCACACATAAAATGTTTTTAAGGTGTAAACACTTAGAATGAAAGGAACTTGGAATAACAGAATGGCCAGTATGGGAGATAGGAAGAAACTCACCACTACCTACTTGAAGTTGATCCTTTCCAGAATAGCCTTTGCTGAGATTCAGATGATGGAGGTCTGAGGTAACATGATCAGTTGCTCCCGAGTCCATATACCAAATTGGATCAGTGGGTGTGAGTGATGAAGCAATAGCAAACTGTTGTGATTGAGGAGAGGACTGGGCAGGAGATGTTGAAGGGTGATACTGTGAATCAGGTACTGAGTTTACAAAGTGAGCTTGGCTTTGGCTTGGCATCTGTTGACTAGGAACACCAAAGCCGAGGTTGCAAGATTATCGGCGATCCACAAGCAACACGAATTAACTCTTCGAATGAAGTACCCAAATGAGAACTGTGGGGCTGTTGAGCATAAGAAAGTTCCCCAAATCCACTATGTGGACGAGTTCCAGATGTAAACTGTGACCCGGTCTTTGTTCAAGCCGAGACTGTGGTTGAGAAAAATTCTCATAGAAGGGGTTTGGCTGTTGTGGTGTAGAGGGTTGAAAGCGATCCAAGATAGGCGAGTTGTACGTGGTAACACCGACCAATGAATGTCCTACTTTGTTACACAATTGACAAATCAACTTGCCTCTCCCAGAATTTCGACCTCTACCTCTTCCATATGACATCCCTCCAAAAATAGGTGGTCTGTTATGATATACAGTTTGCCCAAGACTCTGCCCAAAATTCTGACCAAACTGTTGACGAGTAGCTAAGAGAGGATATTGGGGATAATGAGGATTACCTAGTGATATTAAAGTAGGTGCAGTAGGATAAAGGGAACTAGGCACTCTGTCAGGTTGTGAACTTTCTACCACAAGTTTGGAAACACGATTTGTGTCACTAGAAGAACCATGTGAATTGCTCAAAGTACCAGTTGAGGCTATATGTGCTGAACAGTTGTACAAATCAACTGCATTGAATTTTTCAAGTCTTATTTCATACTTCTGCAGTAAAAATTGAGCCTCTTGCAGTGTGACAGAATCAAACTTTGACTCAATACGTGATGTTAAATTTACTACCACAGCATCAAACTCAGGTCTTAGTCCATCAAGAACATACTGTAAAAGATCCTCATCCGCAATTACCATTCCACTAGCTGACAGACTTTCAGCAATTTCTTTCATTTTCTTAACATAGTCTCCTACACTTAAATTGCCTTTTTGTGTAGTTTGAAGAAGATTCTTAAAGTGTATGCTCTAGCCTTCGAGTCAGTAATGAATTCATTCTCTAAGGCAAACCATATTTCAGTAGAATTTCTACACTTCGATACATATCCAAACATGCTTTAGGAAATTGAAGCCAAGAGCCAGCTAACTAGGAACTTATCAGTTCGTTTCCACAGTATATAGGCTGGATTCAATTGTTCATTAACAGAGACATTGCTTGACTTAACCTCACCACTGATTTGACCTAAATCTTGAGTAATATCAGAATAAGCAACAATAAGAGGGGAGGGACATGCAATCTTACCAAGGAGATGATCCTCAAGTTCGTGAGAACCAACGGTAGATAGTACTTGAGAACTCCAAAAGCGATAGTTGCTTTGAGTGAGTTTAGGATTGATGACTTGTAGGCTGGTGGCTAGAGCTGACGACGAAGTTCGATGTGCTGAGTGATTCAACAATTCGTTTGAATTATTGAGTCCATTAGTAGATTTAGAAGGATTCACCATTGACGCAAGTCAGTGGCTCTGATACCATGTACAAAAGAAGGACTGCAGTGTTAAATCAAGAAAACTCAGAGAGAAAAGAGGGCAAGAACTTTTCTGTTTTTATTTATCCTTTTTGGAATAACAGTAACAAAGCTCACTTAAGCTCACTTATACTCATTCGTTCGAGAGCTACTTGTAGTTCAATTGTTTGCTTAAAACGAGCAGTAAAGAGCACAATTATAAACAAACTAAACGACAGTGTACAGAGGCAACATTTAATACTTTGACCACTTTCACTTTTATGGTCAATAGTAAATCCACAACAGATAGGTAAATCTACATTATTACCATCGTCTCACACTGGTGGTCCCTGATATCGTGTTCAGAATTATCAAGATGCTATGGCAATTTGCAGAAATCATGGATATCCTGATATTTTTCTAACATTCATGTGTAATCCAAAATGTCCAGAAATCCAACATATACAGGATGCTATTGGGCAATGTGATGAACAAGGCAAAGTAACTGCAGTTTGTAGAGTTTTCCAGATAAAATTGCTTGAATTGATGAGAGTAATTAAACAGGAGAAATATTTTGGAGAAACTGAAGCAAGTAAGTATTTTGATGAATAACATGTATATTCTACTAAAAACAAATGGTCTATTGACCATTTATTATATATATTTATTTTATATAAACTATTATTGATCATTTTATGTTATTGTTTTGCAGTTATCTATACAGTTGAATTTCAGAAAAGAGGACTTCCACACGCGCATATATTGATTTTCCTTACTGTTAAGTACAAGAATCCTCCAGTGTCAAAAATAGATAATATGATCTCAGCTGAAATACCAAATAAAGAAACTGATCCAATTGATTTTGCCGCTGTTTGTTTTATCCATGGTCCATGCGGTGATGCAAATAGAAATTCCCCCTGTATGCATAAAGGAAAGTGTCAAAAACATTTTCCAAAAAAGTTTGTGACAACCACAACAGTAGATGATGAAGGATATCCGTTATACAGAAGACGGGATACTGGCGCATTTATTGAGAAAAAAGGTGTCAAACTTAATAATCAATATATTGTTCCTTATAATAGGAATTTATTAATTAAGTTTGACGCCCATATTAATACAGAGATCTGCAATCAACATAGATCAATCAAGTATCTTTTCAAATACATCAACAAAGGATCTGACAGACTTACAATTTCCATACAGCCTAATACCAACGATGAAGCAAATTCTGAATCCACAAATGCTAGAATGATAGACGAGATTAAAGCTTATCTTGATTGCAGGTATATATTCAATCAGATACTTTATAATTTCATAGTACTATTTGTTGTTATATATTATAAATATAACATTAATAAAATGAATATATAAAATTACAGATATATATCTGCTGTTGAAGCATGCTGGAGGATATTTAAATTCATGTATTACAGAAAACCTGCAGTTGAAAGATTACCATTTCACTTGGAGAATGAACAAACTGTGATTTTTGATCCAGATAATTGTTTGTTCAAATATTTGGAAAGCAGATTTGTTACACAAACAAAGTTGACAGAGTGGATGAAATGCAATCAACAATATCCTCATGCAAGATCACTGACTTATGCTGATTTTCCAAGTAAATGGGTTTGGAATACTAAAGAAAGAAAATGGAAAGAAAGAAAAAATGGAAGATGTGTTGGCAGGATCTACTTTGCATTTCCTGGTAGTGGTGAGAAGTATTATTTACGAATGCTCCTAAATTTGGTTGAAGGACCGACATCCTTTGCAGATGTTAGAACTGTTAATGGAGTAATACACCCGACTTTCAAAGATGCATGTTATGCATCAGGTTTGCTGGATGATGATAAAGAATGGCATGATTGCTTAGACGAAGCATCAGTATGGGCTTCCGGAAATCAGTTACGACAGCTATTTGTAACGATCCTATTATTCAATGAAGTTGTTAGTCCTGGAGATCTGTGGAGAAAAAATGCGATTAAGCTATCTGAAGATATCACATATATACTGACACGGAAAATGGGAATGCAAACAATAAATTTGACTGATGAATAGATACAAAATCATGCACTGATTGAGATTGAAGATTTGAATAAAAAAGGAGGGAAAAGAATCACTGATTTCCATGGAATTCCAATTCCGAATCGTTCTCAGTTTGAAAGTACACAGAACAGATTAATTGCTGAGGATATGAGTTATGATATTGAAAGCAATATAAAGTTATGTTGGACTCATGAAAGTGACTATTTTGGTGATAAAAATACCCCATTTGTGATTAAATTGAAGTATATTGAGACAATTAAAGAATTTATGAATTTATTCACGAAAATCGCTTCCTAATATTTTTCTTATGAATTTAACGTGTTTGGAATGATTTTGGAAAATATATGAGTTGATATTAGGTTGTGGTTTATGGATTAAGGGTGATTTTGTCTCATTTATGCTGTTTAGGGGGTAAAATGTCATGTTTTAAGGGGCTGATTTTGTCACTTTTTAATTGTGCAGGGACTACACTAAATTTTGCAATATGTGCTATGAAAGAAAAAAATGCAGATCGCGTCCGGGGGGGCTGTTCATCTTCATCTTTTCCGGTGACCCTTCATCTTCCATTTCTGGCGACCTCCGGCGACGTTTCATCTTCCTCGTGCACCGGTCACCATCATCCCATCGTCCCGGACCACCACCGCGAATCACGGTAGCAGCCGCGGCGTTTCATCTTCCACCACCACGACTCTTCGTCTTCCCGGCCAGTTTTGGCTATTTTCCGGTGACGTTCCAGCTCCCCAAGGGTAGATCTCACTTCCCCACGGCCGGATCTACACTTCCCTAGCTTCAGCCGCCACGAAAACCGCCGGAATCCGTGATTTAGCCGCCGCGACTCTTCATCTTCCAGGCCAGATCCTGCTCATTTTCGGCGACTTCTCACCTCCCCAGGACCTGATCTGAACTCCCCATCACCAGAGCTTTCCATCGGTACCTTCGGATCCCATTTCCGCCACCGTTTTTGGAGACCCGCCGAAAAATTAACGTTTTTCGGCGAACCGCGGCTGTTCGTATTCCGGGCTGTCCGTTGGTCGTTTTTGCCCCTTTTTCGCACCATATCGCTGTCGGTTACCTCCTCGCCGCCATGGTCAGTTCCGTTTCCACCGTTTCGGCCTCCGTCATCACCATCATGAGCGGCTAAGCTCCCGGTTATGCGATTACGGCATAGATCGGGATTGACTCCACGACTCTCCTCATCAGCTCTCGACTAGTTGGATGAGCCCGATTATAGGACATTTGGTAGTATTGTGCTTCGGATTATATTTGTTTTCGTTTCATGATTGATTTCGATACTTTAATATGATTTGGGCATAACTTGTGATAAATATTGTTGTCCATTGTGATTTAATGTTTTCATAGAACTTGCTGAATGATAAACCTTGGTTTGGAATAATTAAATGATGAATATTGCTTACATTACTTCGCATCGATTGTAATTGAGTTGTGTTTTGATTTAATTTAATTTCTACTATTGTTGCGTTTATTGTGAAGTTGGTTGATTGGATATTACGTGTTGACAGATTGTATTTGTTAATCGCGTACCAACTAGTGGTATTGTCTTGTAGCGTTTATCGACGTTCAATGATAGTCTTTAACCAATCGAACTTGAGTGATCGGGTGAGACAGGATAGATTATACCTAGAGTGTCGGGAAACCATTTCATTGATTTACCTTGCCTTGTAGGTTTAGGGGATCGTAGAGGGTGGAGAAGAATTGTGTGAGTCGGTCTCGTGTCGGACCAAAACCGTAACGGCAACATTTTTATTATAAAGTTTTCATTAGTTTTAATTGCACTATTTCATTATTTGCATTTAGTCTATTTAGTTTCATTAATCCATTGTCAATTTCATTTTCGCTACTTAAAATACACTAGGTTGTTAGTCTTGCTCCCTGTGGATTCGATCCTGCTTACCGCTAACTACGGTACTTAGGTTTAATTTTTAGACTGTGACGATCGGTCTAACAAGTTGCATGACAAGTTGCACAACGGTCTCAATCACAGGCAACAGAAAATATATGATTCAATAATTCATTCAATTGAAGATAAAGAAGGGACAACTTTCTTCGTGTATGGTCATGGTGGAACAGGCAAGATTTTTCTATGGTCAGCAATAATAAGCAAGTTACGATCAGAAGGAAAAATTATACTTGCGGTTGCAACTTCAGGAATTGCTGCATTGTTATTACCCGGAGGAAGAACAGCACATTCACGTTTTCGGTTACCTTTGGATATCACTGACAAGAGTACATGTGATAAAAAAAAAGGTACACAATTAGCAGACCTTATTCGGAAAACGTCTTTGATAATTTGGGATGAAGCACCTATGGCCAATAGGTATTGCTTTGAAGCTCTTGACAGATCATTGAAGGATATTCTAAGCGAGGATAACCAATTAAATGTTGACAAAATATTTGGAGGTATGACTGTTGCTCTTGGTGGTGACTTCAGACAAATTTTGCCTGTTATTCCAAAAGGGCAAAAATTTGATATAATGCAGGCATGCTTGTGTTCTTCTTATCTTTGGGAGAATATCATGGTATTGAAACTTATGGAAAATATGAGATTGAAGAGTAGTAATAACAGCACTGCAGATTTGGATGATTTAATTTCTTTTGATAGATGGTTACTTGGAATTGGAGAAGGAACCAATGCATCAACAGATGAAGTCCTTATCGAAATTCCTGATGATTTATATCTGCATGAAGATTGTACTCCACAAG
Source organism: Pistacia integerrima (assembly GCA_026225825.1). Classification (NCBI taxonomy): domain Eukaryota; kingdom Viridiplantae; phylum Streptophyta; class Magnoliopsida; order Sapindales; family Anacardiaceae; genus Pistacia; species Pistacia integerrima. The sequence continues at coordinate 22,709,853 of CM047747.1, forward strand.
AGACAATTGTCAATGCCGTTTTCCCAGGGCTATGTGAACGAGTAACAGATGCTGAGTACATGAGGGAGAGGGCAATTCTAACTGCAAAGAATAAGATAGTTCATGAATTAAATGAGTATATTATTCAGAAACTGCCATCAGAAGGGAAGACATACTACAGTTCAGATACAACTTGCAAAGCAGCGGGAGTGTCAACCGATGATGATATCCTATACCCAACTGAATTCCTGAACACATTGATATGCTCTGGTATGCCGAAACATGAATTACAATTAAAAAATTGGGGGTTCCAATTATGTTACTGCGTAATTTAAATCAAGCAGATGGCCTTTGTAATGGAACAAGACTGATCGTGACCCATCTTGGAAACTGGTGCATACAAGCAGAGATTATTACAGGATCAAATATTGGCCATAATGTCGTGATCCCGGGAATAGTAATGACCAATGCAGATATGAGGTGGCCTTTCAGATTGAAGAGAAGACAATTGCCAGTTGCTGTTGGTTTTTGCATGACAATCAACAAAAGTCAAGGCCAGTCTCTTAAAACTGTAGGTTTAGACATGAAACATCAGGTTTTCACTCATGGACAGTTATATGTTGCTTTATTGAGAGTAACTTCAAGACAAGGAGTGAAGATATTATTAGTCCAACAAGAGGAAGAAACAGAAGATAAATTAAAAAACATTGTTTTCAAAGAAGTATTTGACAAAATACAGAGTTAGATATACTGCTGCTTGTATTTATCGATGAAGATGATTTTGTAAGTTGAATTTCACTTCTCTTTCTCTTCTCATTTTCAGTATAGTTAAAAAAATGATTAGGAGTTTGATTGGGAGTATTGCTGTTTTAAGGATTATACACAGTTTCTTTTGAGACTTTTTGGTTGGTTGTATCTATACTTTCAGGTGATCCCTGGTAATGAATCTCGTGTAATGAAAATCTTTTCATGCGATATGACTTTAGTGACTTCATATAATAACTGAGAATTTGTATTACATGCTCGTATGTTTTGTCAATTGGTTATAGAAGACTTCTATTTAGTGCATTTCAATGTCTTATTGTCCCTTAACCAAATATTTGTAACAATGTGACAAAAAATCTGTTTTGTCTAATTGCATTGGTGCATGATTCACTTGCAAGGATATAAGTACTGTGATTTTATTTTGAAGACATTTTCATGTGAAATGTTCAAAATTGCAAATGTTACTAAAGTATGGTACCTGAAATGTAATTCGTGCAATCATATCAAGTTATGAAGAATGGAAGATGCTTAGTGTTTCCCACTTGAGGAATAGAAGAATACTTTCTTTCTAACGGTTTTATTTCTCTTGGGAAGGAGAATTTGCAGGTTGGTAGCTATTTGAAGTTTCATTGTCTATTATGAGATAGTAACTGGCAAAACTACTGATAACTTTTTTATTTTATATTGCAGTTGATGTATAGTGATGGTGATAAAGCATTTGGCACATCCACCGGACTCTGCATTGATGAGAGACTAAGAATTACTTCAGATGGAGATATTGTGGTCAGGTAGATCTTTTAATCTTTAGATAATCACATATCTTTGTTGTATGCAAAATTCATCTTGACAATGCACCACTGCAGCATGGAAGTTTTACGCCCTCAATAGAGTCTAAACAAAAATAGCTTGAAAGGAAAAATAAGAATTACTACACGTTGCCTGTGGCTGGACAAAGGGAAGCTTTTAGATGCAATGTACAAAGCTGCTTGAAAAATTGACAACCAAGTACTAAATTCCCTCCATACGGTACCCCATGGTTTTGTTATAATTGAATTTTCTAATATTCACTATTTTTTTTTTCTTTTTTTGTTTAATGTGATTTTGGGCTTTGTTGCTGGGTATGTATTGACAAGGTCTGCTGGACAAAGATGCATTGTGGTATCTTCACACGGAACAACATTTAGTAGGCTACAGAATGGCTCTGTTTTGCATCATTTCCCATTTGCTTTGCCTTGTGCGGGGAGAACTCGAGGCCAGTCTGGCTCTTCTGAATCCTATTGTATACTTGACTGCATATTTCACGAGGTTTACTTCATTTTTGTTATTTCTTACAGTCCGTTTGTTTCTTAGTTTTGCCTCAATGTTTTGTGCCGCTTTATCAATCTGCATAACAGAATCTCTTCGGAATCTTTATCTGCTTCTTCGATCAATTTAATGTGACATGGACCAGTACCAGGTGTAACAGGTTTAGACACTGGTATAGATGGACCAGACGTCTGCTCGATTGTTACATAGATGCATTTCTAGCTTCGAGTCTATGACCAAACTTCATCAAATCCTTAGGGACCATATCTACAATCTTAAACCATGTTCCATTAAACATAAAAAACAAAAATCATATTGGTCACCAACAAATAATAAACCAATAATTCCACAAAGTTTTCACATTACCATACAATAGCAACAATTGAAGAAATTACAAATGCATTACAAAATATTACAATTTGTAGTCAACAAATGAATAAATAAAATAATTACCGACAATTTAAAACATAGAATTTCTGCCTTACCATGTCTTATACATTTTATAGAACACTTTGTCTACAAACCGTCAAAAAAAAAAAAAAAAAAAAAAAAAAAAATTAACAATATGAATGAAATATCTAATATTTTCAAATAAGATTAAAAAAACAAACAAATTTCAGTTGAGAACAAATACTTAAACAAAAATTCAAGACTTACAGATATGCAATTGTCAACGGCAAGAAAACAAGTGATACGTGAATTAACAACTGATACACGTTGACATAAATCCAAGTTATATATAAATGATCATCAAACCATTAAACGACGATGTTTCGCTAACCAAAAAATATAATACAAAACAACAGCGCATCACAAAATCACTGACAATATATGCTAAATATAATATTTTTTAGAAATTCAATTTAATATTTTCTAATATTTCCTGAATATATAAATCATTAATGTATTTTATAATAATTACAATATACTTTTCCAGAATATTATCAATTATCATGTATTTAATATACAAGATTAGTTACATCTATTTTTGTTAATTTTAATCACGGTTTTATTGCATGATATATATGTTCGATGAAACAAAGACACATAATAACATCAATTATTATTATTTAATAACAAATATTCATATACATTGCATTCGTATTCCAAAATACTAAGTAAACAAATATAAACGATAAACTTAGTGTAGTTTAAAGACAAACAAAATACGAGAATACAAAAATTCATCCCAAAAGTCAACAAACCATTCACATTCCCCTAAATTAGAATGCTTCGTGAACAACATTATTAATTGACAATAATGTAACGACTATTCAATATCTTCTAAAAAAATTATATAAACAATATTTGACAGGAATTGCAAACATTTACAACAACAAAAGAAAAAAAAAAAGGAAGATTATCATGATTAACCAAAATTCAGCGCTACAAAAAACAAGTTTCTTACAACTACCACAAGAAATACTGCAGCAAATCATTGTCAGAGCAACTAAAATTAGCAATAAAAATCTACAATCAATCCGCTTGACGTAAGTATTACCAACATCTACAATATCAATTATTATATATTGCTATACACAATTCATATATATCTTATCTATCCAATTGCAGATGTAAATTTCTATATATACAATCGAACGCAAAACAAGTGCTACGCAAAAGAAACATCTTCAAGCAAAGACACAAGCTACCGGCAATTACAACTGAAGGACTTTCAATTTTACAAATCTTGGCAAACACAAAAAATGAACATGCGTTATTACTACTTGGAACACATTTAGTATTTATCAAACATGATATTTACACAGGTATACCTATGTTGGGTGCAGCCTGCAAAAGACAAAATATGCAAGCACTATATATTTTTGCAGTTGCTTTGCTAAAAATATATGATAACAATGGTATACAACTTCTTCTCAAATTGGTACAACAACCGGATTCTTTTCAAAGGATGAGGAATTGCCGAGAGACTTTCAAATCCATGACTCCAACAACAAACATTCTCCTCAAGCGAAGGATATTAGGAACTTGCAATAAAGAAGATGAATATGTTGTACACTGGGAGAGAATAACAAGGCCAAGTGATATCAGTTGCAAGAGATGCTGTGTAGATTATGAAATAGTATGTCTTAAATACAATATGTAATAAAAATGAGACATATATATTCATTCTAGACTAATTCAATGATATGAGTGAAAATATTGTTTATACATGTTTTCCCAGCAGATATGTTCTGTGGACAAAGTAATATTTGATATATTATAGTAATAGGTCAGATATACAATTTGATCATTTATGTACATTAAAATATTGATAAACAAGATTATGGGTGTTCTTAAATTCGTTAAAGTTGATGTTGTGAATTAAATTTTGACATCGGAGATTTTAGTTTTCGTTAAGGCAACATCCCTTAATTTGGACATAGAGTCTCTTATGTGAATATTCATAAGACATTCATTCAGGCAACTCTTTTCCGAACTATGCGCACATACATAGTAAATTGGGGCTCGCATTTTATACTGTTTCTATACAATTACATGTTCATCTGTGTTTTTCCTAACACATCTTTAACCAATATCGAAGGTTGGCCGTCTTAAAATCCTCTTGACAACCTGAATCATTCCATTCAATTATTTTCTCAAAACTATTTGTATTTATTTTGGCTTCTATAATCCTCTTGCATGGTATTGAGCCGACTTCCCAGCAGAATATTTTTTCCCATATTGGAAGACTTGGAGGTTGAAGATTTGAGTTTCTGTGACCGGTATTCGAATGATTGTTACTATTATTTACAACTGCCATGTTATTTGTAGAACCCAATTATCTGTTTAGTGAAACGATTTCGCAACATACGCTATACATAAGAATACACATATTATA